>OW964836.1:22483824-22956324 GCA_943142095.1 Ophonus ardosiacus
ACAAGTGCCGAATGTTTTTGCAAAATGCCAGACTTGCGTTTCTGCCGTGAAACGAGACGGTAGTCTTTCGGCAATAAAATTTATTCTTCCGTGCTTTAATAAAAGTCTGGCACCACAGTTAGTACAGTTTAAATAAGTTGAGTGTATATCGTCGAAATATTATTGTCAGTACCGGAAAAGTATAAATATTTCGTTTCAACTTAAGTTTCTCCACCTGTGAGGATCAAAGTGTTGTGCGCGTGCGCACTTACGTCACTTCCGTGCGGTATGCCGTGCAGATATAATTTTCACTGTGTCATTTCTTTTAATGACCATGCCTTTTGCCATTGGTCTGTAAATGTTAACTAAATAAATCGGGATACTGAGACAGAAGTAATAAATTCGGGACTGTCCCGAGTGCCTGAATAAACCAGGACGTTTGGGTTCCCTACTCATTCTCATTTTATGCTTGTTCCTCCATACGAGAGTACATTGATGCACAAATTATGTTTGCCGCTCATACTCCTATACGGCTGAGGTAACTTGAAACTTAATTAACTGGAACTTAAAAAAATTATTCGTTTTTTTTTTTTTTATTAAAACCATCAGATGGACGCAATCGACTGTCGAACTTCTTTTATACAAACTGAAACCATCAAAAATAATTAATATTTCCACTATACATCTTACCCTTACACTTTATTTTGCCCAGCTAGACTGTAACCTACTGTAAATGTCTGTTCTATTTTTTTAAAATAAATTTATTAATAATATTTTCTCAATCTTGCAGGGTTAAATGATGACAAATATGATTTCGTAGATGATTTAAGTTCTGAAGAAGAATGTTACGATTCGGATAAAGGTATATTTATATTATTTTCGCTTAAATTTCTAATAAAACGCAGTGAATTATTTGTTTAGAATTTTACGTTGTAATCATAGTCAGCATTCTTTTAATTTTTGTATAACAATATAAGAATATTTAAATTTTTAAACGTTTTTGAATTGAATTTTTCGAGGGATTTTTTTATTGATTTTTCTTTATTTCTTGCATTGAATTATGATTATTTGTTTATTACAGATAAAGAATTCGTACCTTCAGATAGCATATCAAGCTCCACCGATGAGTCAGATATAGAGCCTCTAACTTGTTCGTCAGGAAGAAATGAAATGATGATTAATGAACAATCAAAAAATATGGAAAATTTGTTAGGTATATTTTCCATAAAACATATTTTATAATTAATTGGCTGGGTGTAGTACCCTTATTTGTGATAGATACACTAACACAAATAATATTAAATACGGAAATGTCAGAAAACTAAAAATTACAGTTATGACGTATATGATTTAAATCAATGATTTTTTTTTTTAAATCTGATGTGGCCAGCATATAACCTCCCGCCAATTCCAAATTTAATAACAAGTAATAAACCTTAAGCAAAGTATACTTTATAAACAAAATCTGATTTGTTGTTCCAATAAATAGAAAAGTCTGCGTAATACGTTTGCTAGGTACGTTCCTGGGATGAGCTTATTAGATTTTGGTTACAACTGCTTAACCGGAAAACTATAGTAAAATATAACCCAAAACGTTTTCAGCCCGATTCACAAAAAAGTTTAAGCTAATCCTCATTTTTGGATTAGCGAATTCTACTCTAATTTTCACAGTTTATATTTTAAAATATAGTCTAATCTATTCCTAGTATCTACCTTTACTGATATCATGAAAATTAAATTTTAAATGCCGGAATAGAATAGAATTCACTAATCCAAAAATGAGGATTAGCCTAAACTTTTTTGTGAATCGGGCTGTTTAAATATGGTACTTATTTAAAACTTTCATGTCACTGGGAACGATAGTGTAGATTTTGATAAAAAAGATAAACCGGAAGTGGTACTTTAATTTAAGCTCTGTGCAGAATTTTGTGAAAGATATATTAAAATATTATCCAGTACCTTTCAAATTTGGTATTTAAGACTTTCATATTACAGGGAACAATACTGTAGATTTTGGATTTCCTAATAAACCGGAAGTGGTACTTGAAGCTCTAGACAGATTTTCGTAAAAAATAAATATTAAATTATCCAAAAATTCCTAAATTTGGTATTTAAAACTCGTATATGATTGGAAGAAGATATTAGATTTTCAATATATGTGACAAACTGGAAGTTTACTTTACTTACGAGCTCTAAACAGATTTTCGAGGAAAAATATATTGAAAAATAATCCAAAACTTCGTATTATGCAGATTTTTTTTATTTATTGGAACAACAAATTAAATTTTATTTACAAACGATTAATGGAAAGTGATACATTTCAACACTCAAAAAAACGCATTGCACACTTGTTACATAATTTACTATTTCATATTTTAAAATTATTCGTGTTAATTACAGATATGGAAAACACTTCTTCAGATGTTACTTTAAGCTCTACAACAAATAATACAAATGAATCAAATTTAACCTATTTGTCAACATTTAATCACACGGCGGATAATGTACAAACACGAAGAATAATAGACCATGCTACAAGGAATTTGCTAGGTACAAATTCCTCAGAACATACATCACAAATGGTGTTCGATAATTTACATACTATAAAACAGAAAAAAAAAAATAGTACCAACATCAACAGCGATTGGTACACATACAAAAACATTTTTTTGTGTCTTTTGTGAGAAACTTGTTACTCGATTTGGAAGACACATCACTACATTTCATAAAACTGAAAATCGAGTCTTACAAATATTAGCATATCCAACAAAACATGACGAACGTAAAACTTTAATTAACAAGTTGAGAAATGAAGGCACTCGAATATACAACAATAACAAAAAGTTCAATACTGGGCAGTTGATTGTAACTCGCCGACCAAACAAAAAAAAGAGGAGGTCAGATAAAGACTATTTACCATGCCCAAATTGTTTTGGGTACTACATTTCAAAAAATTTGTACAGACACAGAAAACATTGTCATGCTAACCAGATAACTAGAAATGATAATATAAAAATTCAGGCAAATGATATGCAAATTTTAATGAATATTAATGATTTAAATTTAAATCCAAACACTTCTAAATTATTAAATAATTTAAGAAATGATGAAATCTCTCATACAATAAAAAATGATTACTTATTGCTCCGTCACGCTTCTTTTTTATGTAGCAAATATTGCACCGAAAAACATTTAAGAAATCATGCTAGACAAAAGTTAAGGCAATTAGCAAGATTATTTTTGTGTGTGAAAGAAAAGACTCCAGAAATAACAAGTTTCCAAGACTGTTTTCAACCAATATATTTTGAACGTATTATAACCGGAGTTCAGACTGTATGTAAATTTAATTATGAAACCGGAAAATTTGAAATACCTTCTATGGCTGATCATTTAGGCATTTATCTTAAAGAAAGTGCTAATATTTTACTTACACTCTGCATTATGAACCACGATGAAGTGAAAAAGGTACATGTAAATGAATTTTTAAGTTTGCTAAGTATGTCATACGGGACTGCAATATCAAGGGGTGCAAGGAAAACTATTGCAGAATCAAAGTGGAATAAGCCAAAACTGTTGCCACTTATTTCTGATATTAAATTATTCAGAGACTATCTCATACATAAAGCGGAATCGTCATATTCCAAATTAAATGAATTTGGCTTTTGTTACTCTGCGTGGCGAACCTTATTGGAAATTACAGCCGTTATAATTCTAATATTTAATCGAAAACGCCCAGGTGAAACCCAACAAATTTTATTAAAAAGTTATTATATGAAACAAACAATAGAAAATGATACAGATGAGTACAAAACCTTATCTACACTAGAGAAAGTGCTTTGTAAAACTTTTAAAAGAATAGAAATTAGAGGAAAACGTGGTCGAAGAATTCCAATTTTGCTTCGTGAAAATCACATTCGATATATTGATAAATTTTTGGAATTTAGAGAAGACGCTAAAATACCTAAAGAAAATGAATATCTATTTGGTCTAGATGGTATGAATTGTATTCGATTGACTGATGTAGTTAGAAGAGAATCTGGTTTATGTGGTGCACAACAACCAAATCTTTTGAGAGCGACCAGTTTACGTAAACAGGTAGCAACAACTTCTCAGTTGCTTGCCTTAAATGACAACGAAATGCAATTACTAGCAGATTTTATGGGGCATGACTTGTCTATACATAAAGAACACTACAGAACACCGGAACTTACATTGCAAGTATCTAAACTATCTAAAATGCTTATTGCTGTAGATAATGGAGATTTGGTAGACTACAAAGGGAAAACATTTGAAGACATTGATGTTGAACGAGATTTAAATGTTGAAGATGAAAATGAAGATGAAAATGAGATAGGTTAATATTTGTAAATTTAAATTTCAGTACACATTAATTTATCTGTTTTGCAGAAGCTCCTATAGGTATAGAACTTGAAAAAACAAACAATTTAAGAACTGAGATCTTAAATCCAACTAACTTCGAAACTGATGTCATGAATTCCGGTAAGTGAAAAGTGTTATACATATTATTACTATTAAAAACTAAGTAATATGTAGCTAACAGGAGGTAGGTATATTTACAAAGTACCAAAATTTTTCAAATAATCTGTTATTTTCGTAAATATTAAAGTATACACTTATTTATTGGAAATGCTCTTAATAATGAATATTTGTTAGATTTATCTAACTATAGAGCATTTAAATAAACGTTTTAGCAGAGAACCTGAAAAACAGACTTACGGACTGTTTTATGAAGAAATTTAATCTTCACTTAAAATTTAGTTGTCAAGTAAATTTAACGAAATGAACAAATTCGAATCAGTTTTTCTTCTCTTATCACATTTAAATCATTAGTGTCAAAAAAATACGTTACATTTTCTCTTTTCATTAAATTTACTTTGAAAGTAAATTTTAAGTGTATATTAAATGTAATAAATGTTTTACATATCAATCATAAAGTTACTTAACTGACTACAAGTTACCTTAGTTACTCAGTAACAATTAATATACAGACTACTTGATGTCTGCTTATTTTGTTCATTTTCAATAATATTCTTTTATAATTTACATAGGTACCAACATTTCTGTTGACGAACCAAAATTTAAAAAATCACAGGCACCTGTAAAAACCGGAAGTCTAAAATCTCCGGTGAAGAAAACGGACAATCAATACAATTTATCTGACGTAGAAAATAAAGCAACTTACTTAAGGGCAACAACTGCAAGTGTACATCTTATATCGCCTGCAAAGGAAAGTGAGTATCAAAATTATTTAAATATCTACATAGTATTTTTTACATATTATGTTGACATTATTTTTCACAATTTGGATGGCAGTATCAAATTATCCTCTTTCTACCCAATTCTGTCCAGTTACAATGGTCGCGTTCAGCCGCACCTAGCTGCTAGCTCGCTAACCTAGCGAACGTCGTTGAACGGTCCGCTGACCGATCGCTAGATTCTAGCTGCTAGTCTAGCGGGCTAGCGAAAACAAAATGCGCTAAATGACCTAGCATACTGCTATAACTGTCAAAAATAGGAAATATGGCGCTAGTTAATTTAAATTCAAATGAAATAATACAATAAGAATATGAAAATATGTCATATTTGGTAAATGAAAGCAGAGAAATTCACCAACATGTTCAATCTGGCAAACTTTTACATACTATATAATATAAAATTTTATTATGACGTGAGAATATGTTTTAATTTTAGATGAACCGGTCGAATTACCACGACCGCTGCTATCTGGCGTTAGCTAGCAGCTAGATAGCTGCTAGGTGCGGCTGAACGCGACAATTGCTTTTGTTTCTCCCACATTAATTATTGCATGTATACATACGCTTTTATTCCTAATACTTGTCACTATGTATATATTTTTAATACAGTCACGTATGTAATAGTCCAGTCATTGGAAAATTATTATTTACAAAAAAATGCATTTAATGTTTAAGAGACCTTGTGCAGTATGTGGTTAATTTTTTAGTACATGAAAGATGTTTTGAGTTATTTATAGGTGTTAATTTCTTATGAATAAATTCCTATTTATTGTTATATATTTGTTTTCCTTTTTTTCAGAAGCAAAAATAAAGCGCGTGACATGGAAAACTCCTGAAAGACATGCAGTCAGGTCATTATTCCGCCATTATTTGGAGAATTCTATGCTTCCTGGTGAAGCTTTTATTATCAAGACAATTAAGAACATCCCAGAGTTAAAGAATAGAACAGCACTGCAAATTAAGGCGTGGATAAACAATGAGAATCGAAGGAAAAAAGCTAGTCGTTCGTTATCATTTTAATAACTTATACTCGTATAAACATACTGGTGCGTTGGAAGACGCACCATAGGATTTTCAATGATAATTTTGAAATATTCGAATATTGGCTCCCCTAAATGTTTTACAGTAGAAAAATTCAATAATTTTAGTAGATAAACATATTCTGTATTTTCTGCTATTAATGTTTTTATTATTTTATTTGTTACTTCAATTATTAATGGAAATATTTAAAGCTAATTTTCTTAAAATCAGTTCTTTCATCAAATAAAAAAAAAAGAAAAAAATCATGTAAAACTTACAGGTTATTATTGACATCTGTTATCTGCTATCATATTGGATCGTAGTATGATCACGGTTTTAACCAACGACGAAATATAACTAGACAAAACATAGTTTCATTTGTTTTGATTTCGGCTGGCCAGACAGAGATAGAGATATGTTTTATCTAGTTCGAGCATTTCTCACTAGAGGTGTAATATCATTGACATTTTAGAATAGAAAGTTTTTTAGAATATACATCAAGTTATACATATATTTCAATTATAAGTCAAATTTGCAAGTCTTACAGATCTGTAAATCTGTAAAAAACTTACAAAAACGCATCCATTATGCATATGAGGCGCGGGCTTTGAGATTTGTTTGTATCATCCACCGCAACAAGGTTGCCAAGAATACAGTTTATGTACCTTGCCTGTGTTGCCAAATGAATTGAAGCGTAAAATTAATTTATAATAATATCCAATATGATTTGTTTATTTAATTATTTATAAGCTTTGGTATTAAATAAAACCAACGTTTCACTCAAAAACAAAACCGCAAATGTCAAATTACACTGATATATTCAAGTGACCTCTAGTGAGAAATTCACGAACTAGATAAAACATATTTCTGTCTCTTTCTGGCCTGCCGAAATCAAAATATTCAGGGAAGAGGGATAGGGAATGTTTTATCTAGTTATATTTTATTTTAACTAAAACACTGTTTTTAGAAATGTCAAATTCAAATTTAAATATTTAATTTCACCCGTATGTTTAAAGAACGATTTTTTTAAATATTTGTTTGAATACAAACTATGTTCCGCTTCAAAATCATATTTTGATAAATTTCATATTATTTATTATTGTTATTAAATAATGAAATTTGACATTTCTTAATACAGCGTTTTAGTTAAAACCGTGATCATACTACGAGCCAATGGCTGGTAGCACAACACCGGTGTTAACTAGAACCATGTCAACGACTTGACACATACTTCAGTTTAGTTAATAAAACAAGTGTTGCCAATATATTGATCAAGCTGAAAATTTACTGACAGCCATATTCAATAAATCTGCCGACACTATTTAAAATTATTTAATATGATTTGTTTCTAGAAAAAACGGTTTTAAATAATGACGTCAAATTTATTGAATATGGCTGTCAGTACATTTTCGACTTAATTCAATATATTGGCAACTCTTATTTTGTTAAGAACTTTGAAGTATGTGCGACGTCATTGACACGGTTCTAGTTGATACCGGTGTTAGAACCTTAGACCAGGAATAGAGGGGAGACAGGGCATATTCACGCGTATATTTCCAAATCATCTCTGCGATTTTGACCCTTATTGAATCAGCTGGAATAGCTAGTCGACCAGTTAAATATTGTTATGTTACAGTTGACCAAATCTAAATAAATACTTGATTATCCATAACATAAATAAAACAATTTAAAACTAAGAAAACTATGAATCAAATTAAAGACGTATGTATTCAAGAACGTCAAAGTCAAAATAATGATTGATAACGTCGGGTGACGCTTGTTGATTTTGAAAACTTATTCGTTCGACTGCACAAGTATGTAACACATATGGTCGATTGGGCTATTGCAGCTGACTTTGACGTTTCAATAAGGTCGAAAGTCGCTATGATGATTTGGAAAGTCTTCTTACGGCGAAATACATAGCATGCCCTGTCTCCCCTCTATTCCTGGTCTAAGGTTAGAACCACTCTTGTGCTACGAGCCAGATGTTTAATGAGAGATGTCACCTGCAATTTTTAAGTGTCAAATGTTTCTGTTATTTAATGGCAGTAATGATTTTAAGAATATTAGTAAAAAATGTTTTTATAATTTTTCCGGTTCCGGTGACAGCAAAATAATAAATATTGGTATTAGAAATAAAGACATTTTTTCTTTGCAAAAAAATTGTTTATCTTTTTTGCTATAAAATACTTAGGAGAGCCAATATGAATATTTCAAAAGTCAACTCTATCAATGCAACCGGAGGAAATTCAGCCCTATCTTCCGCAACGGAGATAAGGGGTGATTCAATAGGCGTTTCATCATGAGAAGTGCTAATAAAATCTAAGGAAACAACATAATATTCGGAATGATAATTTATTTCGTTAGTTTGGTTCATGGCAATTACACGTGAAAGAGTGTTCCAAGGATATGACCAGCACGGCACTCACGAATCCATTTCTCGTAATTTTGGATGACATCTTGGCAAAGTGCCGGCTCAATCAAGGCTATCTCGCGCCGAATTCCAATTTTCAGGTCTTCAAGCGTCTGTGGCCTATCCCTGTAAACTTTACTTCTCAAATAACCCCAGTGGAAGAAGTCCAAGGAGGTCAAATCGCAAGATCTTGGTGGCCACTTGATATTCGCGCCATACGCGATAATGCGGTTGTCGAACCGTTGACGCAACAGATTAAACACCGCTCGAGTTCTGTGCGGTGTTGCCCCATCTTGTTGAAACCAAAGCTCCTCCTCATCAAGTAAGTCCAATCGGTTGAAGAAAAAGTTGGTCAACATGTTGCAATAGCGAGCAGAGTCAGTGGTTACGGTGTTTCCATCTTCGTCTTCGAAAAAAATACGGTCCAATCACTCCTTCTGACCAAAATCCGCACCAAACATTGAGTTTCAGAGCATGGAGAGGTTGTTCAACAACCTGTCGAGGATTTTCATCCCCCCAGATGCGGCAATTTTGCTTATTAACCCAACCAAAGAGATAAAAGTTGGCCTCATCGCTGAAGATGATTTTGTTCGAAAAACCCTCCTCTTGTTGAAGCATCCAATCAACGAAATTTCGACGATATGCGTGGTCCCTTGGCTGCAATTGTTGAGTAATTTGAATTTTGTAAGGATGCAAATGCAAATCCTTAGTCAAAATTCATTGCGTCGTGGAGTAACTCAAGCCCAATTGCTGAGAACGGTGGCGGATGGAATTAATCGGGTCTTCTTGAACACTCTCACGTACGGCAGCGATGTTGTCAGCCGAGCGGCCCGAACGCGCACTGTGTGTATGTGTTACGTCTACAACTGATCTGGTAGCACGAAATTTCTGCACAATATTGAAAATTGTGCGCACTGAAGGTCGATTATGCGCACCGAATTCACCACGTAATGCACGAAATGTACTCTTCTTAGAACACCCATTTTTATAATATGCTTCCACAACTTTAACGCGTTGTTCGTTTGTGTATCTATCCATCACTAAAATTGCCCACGTCTGTAGTTGAGAACTGTCACACCGAATGTCAAAATCGGTTTGACGTTTAGAAATTAGAGGGCGTTCATATGATGAAACTCCCATTGAATCACCCATTACAAGAATACATTATCATTTTTATATATGTCATTAAAATAGGATTTGGCTATTTTAAACAAGAAATGTACTTGATTTAAATAAATAAAGGTTATTTTCATATGTACGTATAAATGTTTTTTTTATTGTTGTTCTTATTGTTTATAATATAAAATATATAAAAAATAATTGCTACCAATTATAATGTAAGATGTAAAGGATTAATAGCTGCGTTCTTTTTAATAATAATAAGTCAAAGGCTGTTCTTCCACCCAACCGCTAAAGTTTGTGTTATATTTCGAAAATTTGCCAATAAAAAAATATTTTCGTGCACCACTGAATGAACAATAAAAATATCTAACTTTTTTATTTAACACATTTTTCTAGATTATCAATTGTTTAAGAATTATTTGAAAATAAAATTTCGACTAAATTTAGTTTTCCGCCATTATTCAGACCTATGAGATTTTTCGGTAAAACAAAAGCACAACAAAGGTGGCCCCCAAAAGGCTCACCACATGTCCCATTTAACTGAAGTCATATTATAGTTTCGGAGATCCTAGTTGTGGCCTTCTAAATCCGGATACCCGTATAACAAAACGATAACATAAAATCCGAAATAATTACATGATATTTTATTTTTAAATTTATAATTTTTACAAAATTAATCAAAACCTTTTTTTTTGTATTCTTTATATTTATCTATAAATATTTAAATTAATAATAAATTTAGGCCCGTGTTACACCTCCACTTTTGAACTATTTGTGCACTAAATTAACAAAATTATATTGTTTGTTGTAAATAATATGCTTTCACATTTTCCTTAAAATAATTATTTGTAGAGTTGGCGTTTGTAATAATAAATTTCTAATCCCTTATAAAACATGGAATCATTAGTATTAGATTTGTTATACCTGTCTATATTAAAATTTTGATTATTTCTAGTGTAATAATTATGTATCTCTTTAATATAACTAATTTTTCCTTTTAAATAAATTAGTTCATTGTTTACAATTCTATAAATAAATAAACCAAATCAATTATTTCAACATATTGCTTTACATTAAGCCAACGCAGCTTATTAAGCATATCAGTAATTCTAGTGAGTCTGTTATATTTCATAATTATTCGCATTGCTTTATTTTGCAATTTTGAAGCTTATTTAAATCATTTTTATTACACAAATAGAATGATGCTACAATTCAAATTTATTGCACCCCAGATCATTGGTTTACATTTTGTTCAAGATACCTAACTTATCGACAAACATGTGACATCTTTCGGGAATTATTATAAGTAAAATCGGTCTCGGAAATGCCTATACAATTACATTTCTAGTTGTTTAAATAGCATCGTTAAAATAATAAATACAAGGAGTATAAAATATATGGGTATAAAATTTTTACCAAAGCTATTCATTTTTGTACAAAATATTGCAATTGGAGGTTTGGTCTCAAAAGTCTCGGAAATGCCCAGATGTCTGTATATATATATATATATATATATATATATATATATATATATATATATATATATATATATATATATATATATATATATGAAAAAAATACATCGGAATCAATAGTATCTCGGGACTCTCAGAATTAATCGTCGGAACATCTATTATTACCGCCTCAGTCACCAATAAAAATAAAAACAATAGTGAAAGCGGTAACTCCTGATAAACGCGGATCATCTACACATGTATTAATGTACTTATTCTACTGTTTATATGTAATTATGTATATGTATTTTTCTATCTGTTGATATGTAATTGGAATTTTTTCTGTATATTGACAGTTTAAATAAACCATTATTATTATTATTAGTATATTATTATTAATCATAATTATTATTATTATTATTATTTATATTATTATTATTATTATTATTATTATTATTATTATTATTATTATTATTATTTGATACACTACCCGACAGGCAGATGTTCAATTAGGGGGTAGGAAGAAATCTATTAAAAGAAGTAAATGCAATTTTTAATATCACGAATGTTGGAATTAAAAATATCTACATGATTTTGAATTTTATGATATGACTGAATCATGTAATGAATGGGTGATTTAACTAACGTATTCGATCTAGGCGGGGGTAAATAGAATGTGTAATTATATCTTGAGGACAATCTAGGGTCTTGAAAGTGTATATTATGTACAATGAATGCACAATCAATTGTACCGGTGATAGTTTTAAGGAAAATGAGAGTTGCGTGCATATTTCTTTGATATAAGAAATTCACTTGTGTTTTCGACTGTATTCGGTAGCTAAGGGAAGGGGGAGCTACTGAAGTAAACTAAGCATTGCAAGGCTGCGACATCTATGTGCCTATTTTGATACTAGAATTACAGATTAGTATTTCTTTGTTTACTAAAAAACTACATAAAATATTTTAAAAATTGAAACAGAAATAGATTTCATAAATACATATTTATCCCGCTACAAATTTACTTTTTTGAAAAATATTCACATTTTTAAGTAAATTGAAGTTGAAAAATGTCAAATATTGTCGTTATTATATTATTTTTTTCTTATTTGGCCACTGAATGCTAAATACATTAAAGAAAAGACACCATATGGGATATACTTTCACGTGAAAATATGTTGGATACTACGCGGCGCTTTAAAATCTATTCTAGCGGCATCCGACGCCCAACATATCAACTAATATGGTAAACATACTTCAAAAAACTACACTGTAGGTTGCCTCCCTGAGATCAGCCACAGCGTACAGCCACACAAGCGATGCGGGCTGTGTGCTGTGTAGCTGAAATGACGGACTAGCGTAGCGATTTCCCTGCGATTTTAATCAGCATAACCGCGTTAAACAAATGGATGTTTAATACACGACTCAAAAAATAATGAAAATGCTGACACAAGGATTGGAGTGGTTAAGGAGTTCAAATATAAAAGAAACACTGCGCAAAGTTCGTACAGCAATGAAAATATATTGTGACAAAAATAGGGGTTTAACATGGTAAACCAGTTTTTCCTTCCGCAAAAGTGGTGTATTAATTTTAGACAATAATGCTTCAAATAAATGTTGTAGAAAATTAAATTCTGCTTATAATCAAATAATCATATTTTATTTGCAAGGTTTGTAACAGAAGAAATTGAATTTAAAATAAAAGTTCCTTTCTTTATAGTGTTGGCCATGGTATTGAAGTAAAATTTCAAACAAATTTTATGACATTTTGCCTGTCAGATATTATAAAATATAGTTTTCATCAAAATAATACTCAATGATTTTTATCTTCTCGTCCTGTGCGCAATTATCCATTTTCAATAACAATAACTCAAAAAGAGCTTTTCTAACAGGTAAAATGTCATAATCTGAGAGATACGTTTCTGACAGGTAAAATATGTCAAAATTTGACAGATACGTTTCTGACAAGGTAAAATGTCATATTTGTTTTTAATTGTACGTATCAGAAACGCTCTACATTGAGTTATCATCCCTGAAAATGGAGAATTATTCACAGGATTATTACCAAAGAATTATTTTATATACTTATAATTCACTAATCTCAATCTATAGAAGATATAATAAAAAAGTTCAATGTATCGTAGAGAATTTCATATTCTTCAATATTTATAATAACATAAAATTCAAAATAGTATATTATGTGACAAGTGTGTGAAGCTGAAATTTTTACATGAGGATGGAGATCCGAATGTAAAATAGGCTTCACACACGTGTTACATACTATACTTTTTCTACGACCTTGCAATAATATATAATTTTTTCTTCACATTATCATTCTTTTAACGTAAAACCTCTGTATTATCGAATTGTGTAACCATGGTTACTAACGCTACGGGGCTTTAACAGCTTCGTTTTATTAAAACACAATGGGGACTTATAATTTTGACGTCACCTGCGGCGGATCGGCGGCGGACCCCCCTCCACACAATTTAGCAAAGGACAACAAATTTTTAGAAAGAGCGAGGTGATATCTTGGCCGAGTAGATCAAATGCTCTCGCCCTGGCTCTCCCGTCTCCTCTTTCCATTCGACATTTGTTGTCAGTATTGTGACGATACGCCCTTTCGTCCAGCAAGGGTTTTCTTTCCTTTTGTAAATCGGTAGTAGCACCGTCACAGTTAGATTGTTTAGTAACGTGTTTTTGACAATATGCGTTGCTTATTTATTGTTTATGTATTATTTAATCTGAAAAGTAAGATGTATTTGTAATATTGGTAAAATATTTAATTACGTACCTGTAAAAGAAAATATCCGACCGTCATGATGTGAACAGACAATAAACACATGTGCACAAGTCACCATAACCACAATTGTTGTTGTTTTAGCTACAAGTAAATGTATTTTATGTAAAAATAGCATTGTGGATATTTGTAATGTAACTTACAATAGTGTTGTGAAACAATGTAACTCTCGTTTACACATTTGATTGCATTTTTGTGTTTGTTTACTTCTAGAATATTTCGACAGTAGTAACCTTGTAAAGGTTGAAGAGTCATGATTCACAACATGCCCGTGTATGGCGCACCGCACATGTGAATGAAATTGTGTTTTATTTGAAACAATATTTGTAAATTGTTTGATGTTGTAAAATGGATTTAGGGTAAAGAAAAGTGACCAGAGAATTTGTGTAAATTTTATAAAAATATTATTTATCACTTGAGACAGTAGTGACCCCCTGTACTAAGTAAAATCATCCCCGCCGCAATTTTAATGAGAAGTACCGTTAGTTTGGGTTTATAAGCCGCTGCAGAGGTCCGTGAAGCGAGAGCGGGTTCGCCCGTTCTCAGAGTCGTGCAGGCTAGAATTCTGAATTCTGAGTCCTCCTACACGCCTCTAGTGAGAAGAGAGTCCTGAAAAAGGCTCCTTCGAACCGCCGAGAAGTTGAGTGCTGTGTGTCGACCGCCGAGAAGTCTAAGGGTGAGATATCCGCCGTGTTTTGTCCGCTGAAAAATAGTTATCATTTTTGTTGGACTTAGAAAAGTCGCGAGTAAATTTCAGTACTCACCATAACGCTCTGGTCACAGTTCACGAGGAAGGGTATTTCTTTATTTATGAACTGTTGGTTTATTTTGTACAATTTTTTTGCTTATACATTAATATATTTATTTAAAACTTCATCATTCTTTTTTTCTTGTGTTGTGTTAACCAACCCCGCACCTATACCTCCACTAAGCTACCCGAGGCTAGGTCTACGTCCATCCGCAACGTGGCGCCCGAGAACCGTTCATCCCCGGACTAAAGAGCAACGCCATGCCCACCACCGAGCCACCGGCTGCGGGGCAGCGTCACGCTCGGGCGCCATTTGTGACAACGCCACCTCGGATGTCGATGGCTGACGTCATCATGGTGCTCCTTTAAATCCTGGGTATTAACGGTATGCTCGGGCGCCATTTTTACAGTGGTACAAAAGGAGCGTGCCTTCGTATAGCCTAGTGGAGGTGAGGGCGCAGGGTTGGTTGATATCAACAGAAAAATACGTGTAGTTTAAATAAACATATTGTAACATACGAAGATATGTAAAACAAAGACACACAGTTTATAAATAAACAAATACATCACCCTGCAATACGTTATTAATTTATATTCATTTTATATTAATCATATTTCTACTTACGTATTCGCTCTCAGACATGTTTACGTTTATTTTCAAAGAGCATTTGTTGTGATCACATGAGGTCACGTGGTGGATCACATGATAAACGTCAAACGGTAGAGTTAAATCTTGCCAAAGCCAACTAGATAACAACTTATTAAATACATTTTTACTCACCAGATGACAACCGAAAATTTTGAATTGTACAAGTCCCCATTCAGTTTATAATATTGAACGGTGCGGGAAGTAACACTTCACGCACAATGTACAAAAACTCAAACTTCAGACATAAAAATTGATATGTGAAGTACGTACTTCACGTATGGGAGTAGAAAAAATAATATTTAGCTTTTTTAAGAAACTACTACTTCCGGTTCATCATTGTACAAATGTTAAAAATCGGATTCTAGTGACCTTAAATCGTGCTTATTCACTAAAATCTGGATATGCGAATTTTAGCATGAATCCAACACCTCTCTGGGCGAGAGGGAAAAAAGTAAACTAATACCCGAGACACTACAAAAAATTAATTACCATTAACGGTTAGTTACGAGTATACATAGTATTGTACTCATACACTACAAAACAATAAGTAAGTGTTTAATGTTAATGATCATTAATTTTTGTAGTGTATCTCGGGTATTATTATAAAAAGTGAGGGTTGCAAAACTTTATTCTGATTGCTCCAATGAAACATAAAATAAATAATATTTGGTGCCAAAGTGTCGGCGGAGAAATACCAAACAAATGTTATTTGGCGACAAAGTGTCGGCTGATATTAAGAATACTAAGAAATTGTGAATTAGCCCAGCTGAGTACAGTAGGGCTAATCCCAATAAAGTAATAAAGTAAATGCGAATGTAACATCTGTAAAAAAGGGAAATTCACAATAATCAACAGAGTATATAATACAAATTTTCAAGCGGAGCGAACACAATATTTGCTTGTATATCTGTGAAATCAGTTTCCTGAAAATGTCCGTCGCATCAAATACATCTGTATATAGAAAGTGTTATAACACAAGAAGAAAAAGTAATAAAGAACATTTTTATTACTTTCCTGTAAAAGACGATATTCGTTTAAAATAGTGGATTATTAACAGTGGCAATGAAAATTTAAAATCATTAACTACTTGTCAACTAAAAAGTCGTTTACTATGTGAAAGACATTTTACCAACAATAGTTTTGTAAATGAAACTAAACATAAACTCAATCAAAATGTAGTGCCAATAAAATTCACCGATTATATACAGTATGTCCCCGGATTGAGTTTACAAGAGGAAAAAAAAATTATTTTTGATCTTACGAAAAAATGACAAGGGAAGAAAATTTTTTGTTTGAATTAAAATGCATATTTCAGTTATTAAAACTTTTAATTAATGTAAGGTTCTTTTATTATAACGTTTTTTCGTATTTTTTCCTCCTAATAGTACAGTTATTACATTGAATCTAACATGATTTTAGTTAGCTTTGAAATATTGACAAATGATTATTAATTCTAATTTGAGATAAAAAGAAGAGTTAATTGAATAAACTACAAGTATTTTGATTTTCGCCGTTTTTTTTTTCTGAAATTACAATTAATAATCATTTGTCAATATTTCAAAGCTAACTAAAATCATGTTAGATTCAATGTAATAACTGTACTATTAGGAGGACAAAATACGAAAAAACGTTATAATAAAAGAACCTTACATTAATTAAAAGTTATAATAACTGAAATATGCGTTTTAATTCAAGTAAAAATTTTTCTTCCCTTGGCATTTTTTCGTAAAATCAAAAATAAATTTTTTTTCCTCTTGCAAACTCAATCCTGGGACATACTGTATATATATATATATATATATATATACATACATACATACATACATAAAATCACGCGTTTCCCACTTAGTGGGTTAGCAAAAACCCGAAAATAATAAGAAAGGGATGAAAGCAAGAGCTCCACAGAATCACTTAACTCTTTAAAAACATTCTTTTTCCGCCTTGCCCAAAATCATCATAACATTCATTCAAGAACATATTATTTTGACCGATTTTCGGTAGCGAATAACCGCATCCGGACCACAATAATAGTTACGCAACTATCATCTTTCGCTACACATTCCTATCCATGCATACTTCTTTCACCACAGCCACAATCATAAACTTATTCATACATAATAACATATTAAAGTGACCGATTTTCGGTAGCGAATAACCGCATCCGGACCACAATAATAGTTACACAAAAATCATCTTTCGCTACACACTCCTGTACAAACATACTTCATTCTTCTCGTCCACATAAAAGTTCAGCTGTCTCTCCATTCTCACAAAATATTCTTACTAACCATTTATCTTTACACCACAATAATTACGAAACAATCATCCTTCGCAACACATTCCTATCCATGCATACTTCTTTCACCACAGCCACATTCATAATCGTATTCATACATAATAACATATTAAAGTGACCGATTTTCGGTAGCGAATAACCGCATCCGGACCACAATAATAGTTACACTCAAATCATCTTTCGCTACACACTCCCGTACAAACATACTTCATTCTTCTCGTCCACATAAAAGTTCAGCTGTCTCTCCATTCTCACAAAACATTCTTACTAACCATTCATCTTTACACCACAATAATTACGAAACAATCATCCTACGCCACACATTCCTATCCTGGCAAACTTCTTTCGCCTCAGCCACATTCATAATCGTATTCATACATGCTCTTCTTCTCTTTCCACTCGGAAACTTACGCTCCTTCAAAACACTACCAATCACATCCATCCACTTACACACTGGACGGCCACGCAATCGAACACCCTCAACTTTACCAACATATATGCGTTTTACAAGTCGTTCACTTATCATTCTCTCCACATGACCAAACCATCTCAACTGACTCACTCCAACTCTCTTAACTACATTCTTTCTAACCATACATTCTTCATACACCAAATTATTCCTCACGCGATCCCGTCTTGTATACCCACAAACACCACGTAAATACCGCATTTCCACAGCAGTCACTTTCCTTTTATGCTTTCTCGTCCATGCCCAACATTCACTTCCATACATCAAAGCAGGCACCAGCACTCCATTATAAACACTTAATCGAGCTTCTCTAGATACGTTTACGTTACGAGCAAACGTGTCCAGAGCACCCATTACCTTACATCCCGCATTCACCCTCCTATCAATTTCACGGTCAATTCGTCCATCCCTCGACATCATGCTACCCAAATATACAAACTCATTCACCTGCTCCAGTTTTGCTCCATTCACCAACACATTGCACTCAGTCACCAATTCACTCCTTTCAAATACTAACACCTTAGATTTATCAACATTCAACATTAAATTCATACTTCTTCCAACTTCATTTATATATGTATATATATATATATATATATATATATATATATATATATATATATATATATATATATATATATATATATATATATATATATATGAAAAAAATACATCGGAATCAATAGTATCTCGGGACTCTCAGAATTAATCGTCGGAACATCTATTATTACCGCCTCAGTCACCAATAAAAATAAAAACAATAGTGAAAGCGGTAACTCCTGATAAACGCGGATCATCTACACATGTATTAATGTACTTATTCTACTGTTTATATGTAATTATGTATATGTATTTTTCTATCTGTTGATATGTAATTGGAATTTTTTCTGTATATTGACAGTTTAAATAAACCATTATTATTATTATTAGTATATTATTATTAATCATTATTATTATTATTATTTTTATTATTATTTATATTATTATTATTATTATTATTATTATTATTTGATACACTACCCGACAGGCAGATGTTCAATTAGGGGGTAGGAAGAAATCTATTAAAAGAAGTAAATGCAATTTTTAATATCACGAATGTTGGAATTAAAAATATCTACATGATTTTGAATTTTATGATATGACTGAATCATGTAATGAATGGGTGATTTAACTAACGTATTCGATCTAGGCGGGGGTAAATAGAATGTGTAATTATATCTTGAGGACAATCTAGGGTCTTGAAAGTGTATATTATGTACAATGAATGCACAATCAATTGTACCGGTGATAGTTTTAAGGAAAATGAGAGTTGCGTGCATATTTCTTTGATATAAGAAATTCACTTGTGTTTTCGACTGTATTCGGTAGCTAAGGGAAGGGGGAGCTACTGAAGTAAACTAAGCATTGCAAGGCTGCGACATCTATGTGCCTATTTTGATACTAGAATTACAGATTAGTATTTCTTTGTTTACTAAAAAACTACATAAAATATTTTAAAAATTGAAACAGAAATAGATTTCATAAATACATATTTATCCCGCTACAAATTTACTTTTTTGAAAAATATTCACATTTTTAAGTAAATTGAAGTTGAAAAATGTCAAATATTGTCGTTATTATATTATTTTTTTCTTATTTGGCCACTGAATGCTAAATACATTAAAGAAAAGACACCATATGGGATATACTTTCACGTGAAAATATGTTGGATACTACGCGGCGCTTTAAAATCTATTCTAGCGGCATCCGACGCCCAACATATCAACTAATATGGTAAACATACTTCAAAAAACTACACTGTAGGTTGCCTCCCTGAGATCAGCCACAGCGTACAGCCACACAAGCGATGCGGGCTGTGTGCTGTGTAGCTGAAATGACGGACTAGCGTAGCGATTTCCCTGCGATTTTAATCAGCATAACCGCGTTAAACAAATGGATGTTTAATACACGACTCAAAAAATAATGAAAATGCTGACACAAGGATTGGAGTGGTTAAGGAGTTCAAATATAAAAGAAACACTGCGCAAAGTTCGTACAGCAATGAAAATATATTGTGACAAAAATAGGGGTTTAACATGGTAAACCAGTTTTTCCTTCCGCAAAAGTGGTGTATTAATTTTAGACAATAATGCTTCAAATAAATGTTGTAGAAAATTAAATTCTGCTTATAATCAAATAATCATATTTTATTTGCAAGGTTTGTAACAGAAGAAATTGAATTTAAAATAAAAGTTCCAATAAAAGTTCCTTTCTTTATAGTGTTGGCCATGGTATTGAAGTAAAATTTCAAACAAATTTTATGACATTTTGCCTGTCAGATATTATAAAATATAGTTTTCATCAAAATAATACTCAATGATTTTTATCTTCTCGTCCTGTGCGCAATTATCCATTTTCAATAACAATAACTCAAAAAGAGCTTTTCTAACAGGTAAAATGTCATAATCTGAGAGATACGTTTCTGACAGGTAAAATATGTCAAAATTTGACAGATACGTTTCTGACAAGGTAAAATGTCATATTTGTTTTTAATTGTACGTATCAGAAACGCTCTACATTGAGTTATCATCCCTGAAAATGGAGAATTATTCACAGGATTATTACCAAAGAATTATTTTATATACTTATAATTCACTAATCTCAATCTATAGAAGATATAATAAAAAAGTTCAATGTATCGTAGAGAATTTCATATTCTTCAATATTTATAATAACATAAAATTCAAAATAGTATATTATGTGACAAGTGTGTGAAGCTGAAATTTTTACATGAGGATGGAGATCCGAATGTAAAATAGGCTTCACACACGTGTTACATACTATACTTTTTCTACGACCTTGCAATAATATATAATTTTTTCTTCACATTATCATTCTTTTAACGTAAAACCTCTGTATTATCGAATTGTGTAACCATGGTTACTAACGCTACGGGGCTTTAACAGCTTCGTTTTATTAAAACACAATGGGGACTTATAATTTTGACGTCACCTGCGGCGGATCGGCGGCGGACCCCCCTCCACACAATTTAGCAAAGGACAACAAATTTTTAGAAAGAGCGAGGTGATATCTTGGCCGAGTAGATCAAATGCTCTCGCCCTGGCTCTCCCGTCTCCTCTTTCCATTCGACATTTGTTGTCAGTATTGTGACGATACGCCCTTTCGTCCAGCAAGGGTTTTCTTTCCTTTTGTAAATCGGTAGTAGCACCGTCACAGTTAGATTGTTTAGTAACGTGTTTTTGACAATATGCGTTGCTTATTTATTGTTTATGTATTATTTAATCTGAAAAGTAAGATGTATTTGTAATATTGGTAAAATATTTAATTACGTACCTGTAAAAGAAAATATCCGACCGTCATGATGTGAACAGACAATAAACACATGTGCACAAGTCACCATAACCACAATTGTTGTTGTTTTAGCTACAAGTAAATGTATTTTATGTAAAAATAGCATTGTGGATATTTGTAATGTAACTTACAATAGTGTTGTGAAACAATGTAACTCTCGTTTACACATTTGATTGCATTTTTGTGTTTGTTTACTTCTAGAATATTTCGACAGTAGTAACCTTGTAAAGGTTGAAGAGTCATGATTCACAACATGCCCGTGTATGGCGCACCGCACATGTGAATGAAATTGACCTGTGTGAAAACAGCAACGGCAACGGTCAAAAGAGTGCAGCAACGAGTAAATGAAAGTGCACCGTTACACAAAATCGTGCGCAATAATCCAGCAACGCCAGCAACGGAAAATAGTATTGATAACATATAAATTAAAATTAAAAACAAAACAGCTGATTATTTATATATATGCAGTAGTACATGAGCAATAATACAAAGCCAGCCTTGTAGTACAATTAAAAATTATTTTCACTGAAGATGTAGAATCTTAATATTTTTATATTGTTTATATCCATATAAAGCCTAAATATATAATTAAAAATTAGAGTGTGGACATAACTTTAGCGGACATTTTGATTTTTTCCTCCATTCATAAGTCACTGCACCCAATTTTAAATGTTACGATATAATAGGAAAGCTGTCTATTTGCTATATACGCAACTACTACGTGTTACAAAGCGCAAGGGTTGAGTTATGACCCATCAACTACAGACATTACTTTCGCGGATTTTTTTTTTTTTTTTTATTAATAAATCACTGCTCTCAATTCAAAATTTTACGGTATAATAGGAAGGGTGTCTGTTTGTTATATACGCACGCACTAAGCGTTACGAGGCGTAGGGGTTGAGTTATGAACCGTCAACTGTAAATATAACTTTCCCGGCTATTTTATTATTTTTTTTCTTATTAATAAATTACTGCTCCCAAATCAAAATTTTACGTTATAATAGGAAGGGTGTCTGTTTGTTATATACGCAAGCACTAAGTGTTACGAGGCGTAGGGGTTAAGTTATGAACCATCAATTGCAAATATAACTTTATATTTTTTTTTTCTTATTAATAAATCACTGCTCCCAATTCAAAATTTTACGGTATAATAGGAAGGGTGTCTGTTTGTTATATACGCACGCACTAAGCGTTACGAGGCGTAGGGGTTGAGTTATGAACCATCAATTGCAAATATAACTTTCGCGGTTATTTTTTTTTATTTTTTTTTCTTATTAATAAATCACTGCTCCCAATTCAAAATTTTACGGTATAATAGGAAGGGTGTCTGTTTGTTATATACGCAAGCTCTAAGTGTTACGAGGCGTAGGGGTTGAGTTATGAACCATCAATTGCAAATATAACTTTATATTTTTTTTTCTAATAATAAATCACTGCTCCCAATTCAAAATTTTACGGTATAATAGGAAGGGTGTCTGTTTGTTATATACGCACGCACTAAGCGTTACGAGGCGTAGGGGTTGAGTTATGAACCATCAATTGCAAATATAACTTTATATTTTATTTTTCTTATTAATAAATCACTGCTCCCAATTCAAAATTTAACGGTATAATAGGAAGGGTGTCTGTTTGTTATATACGCACGCACTAAGCGTTACGAGGCGTAGGGGTTGAGTTATGAACCATCAATTGCAAATATAACTTTCGCGGTTATTTTATTATTTTTTTTTTCTTATTAATAAATCACTGCTCCCAATTCAAAATTTTACGGTATAATAGGAAGGGTGTCTGTTTGTTATATACGCAAGCTCTAAGTGTTACGAGGCGTAGGGGTTGAGTTATGAACCATCAATTGCAAATATAATTTTCGCGGTTATTTTATTATTTTTTTTTTCTTATTAATAAATCACTGCTCCCAATTCAAAATTTTACGGTATAATAGGAAGGGTGTCTGTTTGTTATATACGCACGCACTAAGCGTTACGAGGCGTAGGGGTTGAGTTATGAACCGTCAACTGTAAATATAACTTTCGCGGTTATTTTATTATTTTTTTTCTTATTAATAAATTACTGCTCCCAATTCAAAATTTTACGGTATAATAGGAAGGGTGTCTGTTTGTTATATACGCAAGCACTAAGTGTTACGAGGCGTAGGGGTTGAGTTATGAACCATCAATTGCAAATATAATTTTCGCGGTTATTTTATTATTTTTTTTTTCTTATTAATAAATCACTGCTCCCAAATCAAAATTTTACGGTATAATAGGAAGGGTGTCTGTTTGTTATATACGCAAGCACTAAGTGTTACGAGGCGTAGGGGTTGAGTTATGAACCATCAATTGCAAATATAACTTTCGCGGTTATTTTATTATTTTTTTTTTTTCTTATTAATAAATCACTGCTCCCAATTCAAAATTTTACGGTATAATAGGAAGGGTGTCTGTTTGTTATATACGCAAGCACTAAGTGTTACGAGGCGTAGGGGTTGAGTTATGAACCATCAATTGCAAATATAACTTTATATTTTTTTTTTTTCTTATTAATAAATCACTGCTCCCAAATCAAAATTTTACGGTATAATAGGAAGGGTATCTGTTTGTTATATACGCAAGCTCTAAGCGTTACGAGGCGTAGGGGTTGAGTTATGAACCATCAATTGCAAATATAATTTTCGCGGTTATTTTATTATTTTTTTTTTCTTATTAATAAATCACTGCTCCCAATTCAAAATTTTACGGTATAATAGGAAGGGTGTCTGTTTGTTATATACGCAAGCACTAAGTGTTACGAGGCGTAGGGGTTGAGTTATGAACCATCAATTGCAAATATAATTTTATATTTTTTTTTCTTATTAATAAATCACTGCTCCCAATTCAAAATTTTACGGTATAATAGGAAGGGTGTCTGTTTGTTATATACGCACGCACTAAGCGTTACGAGGCGAAGGGGTTGAGTTATGAACCGTCAACTGTAAATATAACTTTCGCGGTTATTTTATTATTTTTTTTCTTATTAATAAATTACTGCTCCCAAATCAAAATTTTACGGTATAATAGGAAGGGTGTCTGTTTGTTATATACACAAGCACTAAGTGTTACGAGGCGTAGGGGTTGAGTTATGAACCATGAATTGCAAATATAACTTTATATTTTTGTTTTCTTATTAATAAATCACTGCTCCCAAATCAAAATTTTACGGTATAATAGGAAGGGTGTCTGTTTGTTATATACGCACGCACTAAGCGTTACGAGGCGTAGGGGTTGAGTTATGAACCATCAATTGGAAATATAATTTTCGTGGTTATTTTATTATTTTTTTTTTCTTATTAATAAATCACTGCTCCCAATTCAAAATTTTACGGTATAATAGGAAGGGTGTCTGTTTGTTATATACGCAAGCTCTAAGTGTTACGAGGCGTAGGGGTTGAGTTATGAACCATCAATAGCAAATATAATTTTCGCGGTTATTTTATTATTTTTTTTTTTTCTTATTAATAAATCACTGCTCCCAATTCAAAATTTTACGGTATAATAGGAAGGGTGTCTGTTTGTTATATACGCACGCACTAAGCGTTACGAGGCGTAGGGGTTGAGTTATGAACCGTCAACTGTAAATATAACTTTCGCGGTTATTTTATTATTTTTTTTCTTATTAATAAATTACTGCTCCCAAATCAAAATTTTACGGTATAATAGGAAGGGTGTCTGTTTGTTATATACGCAAGCACTAAGTGTTACGAGGCATAGGGGTTGAGTTATGAACCATGAATTGCAAATATAACTTTATATTTTTTTTTCTTATTAATAAATCACTGCTCCTAAATCAAAATTTTACGGTATAATAGGAAGGGTGTCTGTTTGTTATATACGCACACACTAAGCGTTACGAGGCGTAGGGGTTGAGTTATGAACCATCAATTGCAAATATAATTTTCGTGGTTATTTTATAATTTTTTTTTCTTATTAATAAATCACTGCTCCCAATTCAAAATTTTACGGTATAATAGGAAGGGTGTCTGTTTGTTATATACGCAAGCTCTAAGTGTTACTAGGCGTAGGGGTTGAGTTATGAACCATCAATTGCAAATATAACTTTCGCGGTTATTTTATTATTTTTTTTTCTTATTAATAAATCACTGCTCCCAATTCAAAATTTTACGGTATAATAGGAAGGGTGTCTGTTTGTTATATACGCAAGCACTAAGTGTTACGAGGCGTAGGGGTTGAGTTATGAACCATCAATTGCAAATATAATTTTATATTTTTTTTTCTTATTAATAAATCACTGCTCCCAATTCAAAATTTTACGGTATAATAGGAAGGGTGTCTGTTTGTTATATACGCAAGCTCTAAGTGTTACGAGGCGTAGGGGTTGAGTTATGAACCATCAATTGCAAATATAATTTTCGCGGTTATTTTATTATTTTTTTTTTCTTATTAATAAATCACTGCTCCCAAATCAAAATTTTACGGTATAATAGGAAGGGTGTCTGTTTGTTATATACGCAAGCACTAAGTGTTACGAGGCGTAGGGGTTGAGTTATGAACCATCAATTGCAAATATAACTTTCGCGGTTATTTTATTATTTTTTTTTTTCTTATTAATAAATCACTGGTCCCAATTCAAAATTTTACGGTATAATAGGGTGTCTGTTTGTTACATACGCAAGCACTGAGGGTTACGAGGCGTAGGGGTTGAGTTATGAACCATCAACTGCAGACATAACTTTCGCGGTAATATATATATATATATATATATATATATATATATATATATATATATATATATATATATATATATATATACATGTCTTTACATGTAACTTTAAAGTGTAGCAACTGTACCTGTGAAATATTTTTCATCTACTTTACTGGACAGTCGTGGTTAAACTTATATATATATATATATATATATATATATATATATATATATATATATATATATATATATATATATATATATACTCATACTCCGGACTGCTGTACCTGTGAAATATTTTTCATCTACTTAAGTGATCAGTCGTGGTCATATCAAACCTCTCTCTCTATCTCTCTCTCTGTATATATATATATATATATATATATATATATATATATATATAAATGTTTATCAAAAATACATTCAAAATTAGTCGTATTATTAATAATTAAATTAAATTATTCTTCATAATTAAATTAAATACCATTTGCACCGAAAATAATTTTGTAATAGGGACATAAAATATTTCATTATTCTCGGAAGTGCTAGTGACAAGTGATTTTTGCTGTGTTCTTGTCAAAAAAATGTATTCTAATTCTGAATTAGTGGATATGTTGTTGATTTATGGTGAAGTGGGGCAAAACGCGGTTTTAGCATCAGGTCTGTGTGCCGAACGGTATCCTGGAAGACGCCAGCCTGATCGCAGGATGTTCATCACCGTGACACAACGTCTTCGCGACACAGGCAATTTAAGAAGAAATAATGGGCGAGATGGCGGCAGTCGCAGCCTACACCACAACATTGAAGATGAAGTCTTAGACTTGGTGCATGCTAACCTGGAAATTAGTAGCAGAGGAGTGTGTCGTGTTTTAGGAGAAATATCTCACACGAGTGTTCTATTTGTTCTATAATCAGTATATCAAAATATATGTCATTGAAGTTTCGTGCAGAGGTATAGAAACACCCTGTATATATATATATACAGTGTGTCCCATTTAGAAGTGCCACCATTGGGATCTCGAGAACTATAAGAGATACAATGTCGGTTAAATGGAACTTTTTGTGCGCCTTTGGAAGGCCATCTCAGATGTGCTTTTGTTTTTCCAAAAATTCTCATAGGGCACTAGATAATGACGAAAAACTGAATATTGTTGATTTTTTCTTTTTCAAATAACTTCTAAACTATTAATAATTGAGAAAAAAGTTTCAAATATAAAAGATAGATATTTTTATTAACTAACCAGTGGCGTACGGAATAAATTTTTATATCCGTAAATTTTTGAGATATAACACAAACTTATATTTCTTTAAATGGAACCCATATCTGATTTTAAACTCAAAAAAAATTATATTTTTTTCTCTTTTTAACGATGTAAGGGTTATTATGTTTTATATTTGTTTTGCCTTCACAATTATTATTTTTTCCTTATTTTGTATTCAGTTTACAATTATTTTGAAAATATTGATAGATTTCTATTTGGAAATACTCCTTGTATTTCAATTAATTATTTTGTTAAAAAAATTTACTCAAAATTCGTATCAAATTAATTTTTATAATATTTTGTATCAGGTCGCCCTTGGCTCATCATAGTGTAATTTGTAATTATGAGTCTAGAATAAAAATATTAAGTAATAAAGGCATAAAACAAATTATTTTGATCAAATACAATATAATTAATAAAAATAATAATGTTTTTTTGGGAAAGAATAAGAAAATTCAGGAAAATAAAGAGAAAAATTAAATTTTAGGAGCAAAACAAATATAAAACATAATAACCCTTACATCATTGAAAAGAGAAAAAAATACTGATTTTTTTGAGACTAAAATCAGATATGGGTTTCATTTAAAAAAATATAAGTTTGTGTTATATCTCGAAAATTTACGGATATAAAAATTTATTTTGTACGCCACTGGTTAGTTAATAAAAATATCTATCTTTTATATTTGAAACGTTTTTCTCAATTACTAATAGTTTAGAAGTTATTTGAGAAAGAAAAAATCAACAATATTCAGTTTTTCGTCATTATCTAGTGCCCTATGAGAATTTTTGGAAAAACAAAAGCACATCTGAGATGGCCTTCCAAAGGCGCACAAAAAGTTCCATTTAACCGACATTGTATCTCTTATAGTTCTCGAGATCCCAATGGTGGCACTTCTAAATGGGACACACTGTATATATATATATATATATATATATATATATATATATATATATATATATATATATACAGGGTGTTTCTATACCTCTGCACGAAACTTCAATGACATATATTTTGATATACTGATTATAGAACAAATAGAACACTCGTGTGAGATATTTCTCCTAAAACACGACACACTCCTCTGCTACTAATTTCCAGGTTAGCATGCACCAAGTCTAAGACTTCATCTTCAATGTTGTGGTGTAGGCTGCGACTGCCGCCATCTCGCCCATTATTTCTTCTTAAATTGCCTGTGTCGCGAAGACGTTGTGTCACGGTGATGAACATCCTGCGATCAGGCTGGCGTCTTCCAGGATACCGTTCGGCACACAGACCTGATGCTAAAACCGCGTTTTGCCCCACTTCACCATAAATCAACAACATATCCACTAATTCAGAATTAGAATACATTTTTTTGACAAGAACACAGCAAAAATCACTTGTCACTAGCACTTCCGAGAATAATGAAATATTTTATGTCCCTATTACAAAATTATTTTCGGTGCAAATGGTATTTAATTTAATTATGAAGAATAATTTAATTTAATTATTAATAATACGACTAATTTTGAATGTATTTTTGATAAACATATTTATATATATATATATATGTATATTTATATATATATATATATACATATATATATATATATATATATATATATATATATATATATATATATATATATATGCTGTACCTGTGAAATATTTTTCATCTACTTAAGCTTAAGTGATCAGTCGTGGTCATATCAAACCTCTCTCTCTCTCTCTCTGTATATATATATAAAGGTTTAACCACGACTGTCCAGTAAAGTAGATGAAAAATATTTGACAGGTACAGCTGTCCGGAGTATGGGAAAAGTGTTAAATACTACTCTTTAAAGTTACATGTAAAGACATATACGAGCCCCGTCTCACAGCAGTTGGCCCACTCGCTTTAATTTTATTTTATTTTGTTAATTATAATACAAATAATAACTAACGTAAATCATCGTCACTTTTTATTAATACCACAAACATTTTGTAGTTCTAATGACAAGTAGCACGATATGTTTTCTAAAATATTTCATTTTTTAATGTAAAATAAATTAATTAGTACTTAGAACCAAAAATTTAAGAATAACAAAAAAAAATAAACAAAATTCGTAAAGTTGTTAGGTTTTCTTAAATAAAACGTCTAAAAGAATTACAGAAGTAATTTAGAATAAAAACCGATGTTACCCAATATTGATAAATAACGTGAAAAAAATACGTATATCGATTTGTGTTATGCCGTTAAAATTTTAATCTTTAGAGAAATATTTAATTTAGCATTGCGCAATGTTGAAAATCTTCATTTTAAATAAAAAGTAAAGATTTATTTTATTAATATTACAAACTCTATTAGTTAAGTAATGATAAAGGAATATTTAAAAAGTGAGCCAACTGCTGTGAGACGGGGCTCGTATATATATATATATATATATATATATATATATATATATATATATATATATATATATATATATATATATATTTACATCTTACCATCAATGTGGCGTCCATACATTATGTATTTACCATCATTATAGCGTCCAGTTGCATTAGGGCGTCCGTATACGGACGCTCTAATGTATCACCGTTGGGATGCTCCACAACATCATATCTAATCATCTAGTATCGAAAAACGAAAGTTGAGGGGGACGCTCTAATGATACCACCATGAAAGATTTTGTGTATTTTTAGTTCACCATATACCCCACCAGTTTCGCTAGTGTCGCCAGCCGTATATACGCCCCGTATATCTAACTTTCATTGTGACTTCATTAGAGCGTCCGGTGTCGTCAGCCGTATATACGGCTCCGTATATCTAGCTTTCATTGTGACTACATTAGAGCGTCCGTATGTCCTTTCTTTCATTGTGAAAACAGTAGAGCGTCCGTAAGTGAATGCCTTCGTTTGCTCAATTCTGGAGAGCAATTTAAATTATTATTTGAATTTAATTTTCTAATTTGGTATAATATGGAGTAGAACAATGTTTTTCCATATTAGATATTTTATTTTCAATAATTTTGGCATTCTATAAATAATTCAGTAATTAATCAATAAATATTATTCACTCAATAAATTTTAGTGAGATTCACCATTTATTTTATTTGTTTATTTACTGTTCAAAAACGTATTCATTAAATAACCATTTTTCAAAATATTTTTTAGTATGCTATTATCAAAATTGTTACCTGTCCGTGTCAAAGAACAATATAAATAAATATTTTGGTGTTGCTTGATAATTATTAAAGTTGGTAAATTTATTCAGCGCATAATTCAAATAAACTAAATCTGTTGTGTCCAGCACAATACCTCCTGTCATTTTCAATGAAGGTTATATGTATAAGGATTTGTTATATTTTATATTTTTGATATACACAAAATTCCAATTACTCTATTCTTAATATTTAGATATTTTTGTATACTTTTAAATTCTTTATATGTCGTACAATTATAAATGTTCGAGATTCTTCAAATTCACTGGGCGATTAGTGATATTTCTGAAGAGTGTATATAATATACCTACAATACTAAATTTTTAATTAATATAATACCTAAGTGATATTAAAAATCCTTCCCGGAGAAAGCCGCCATAGTAATGTATTTTGATTTTTGACACTAACATTTATCTGTCACAAATATTTTATAATTTTTCAACTGATTACCTTGGGGTTGTTTGGGTTGTGAGATTTATTACAACATATTATTTAATATATATTTTTTTTATCTGTAAATCTATAATGAAAATTTGAAACGTATTGGATAGAGAATTTTGTACTGTTTAATATTTGTAATAACATAAATTTTCCATTCACACTACACACACACACATACACACACACACACACACATACACACACACATTTACTTACACACACACATACTTGCACATTCACAAACACAAACTCCCACACACACATACACACACATTCTTTTACACTCACCTACTCACAATCATACCCTCTCACACACAGCTGCACATTTTCATACAAACACACACACACACACACACAAATCAGATACCACTCACATACCACACAGACTAGTGATGCTGCGAGATCTCGTCTCGAAATTCGAGACGAGACGAGAGTAATGCCCTCGAGATTTAGAGACGAGAGTAGAAATTCGAGATCTACATTCTACTATTTCTTTTATATTACGTAAATATTTCTAATTAAAATATACAAAATAACAAAATATTTGTCGGTATAAATAAATATTTTAATAGCCTCTTCATTCACATTCATACTTATTGACTAATTTTAGATTTATTGTTTTAGTAAAAAAATAAATTCACAAAACTGACCTCTATGGTATACTGTTGCCTCAAGTACCTGCATTATACGAATTATAATCATAATTACTAATATTAGCGTACAAAGCAGATTTCTACACCCAACAACGGATGATAAAGGCTTGATATTAAAGAGTACATATTTTTTACCTACCATTCAAACACCAGACTCAGTAAAATAATATTTTATTCGGTGGTATCCTTTCATTAAATTCCTGTTCCTTGTAATGTTCATTTATTTACTATTTCTGATTACAAATTTGAGAAAAGTAAGAAAAAATATGACGAAACGAGATGCAGAGATATCTCGTCTCGAAAATTCGAGACGAGAGTTAATTGTTTCTCGCCATATCTCGTCTGGCGGCATCACTAACACAGACACAATCATACACTCACATAAACACATTTTCATAGACTGATCACTCACGCTCAAGACACATACACTTTCACACACTCAAACGCTACATACACTCTCACACATACTCACAGACAGACACACACACACATGCACAGTCTCGCAAGATTCACACACACACTGTCACCCTCAAACGCTACGCATATTAACAAACATGCTGACACTTCTTACACACTCACAAACATGTGCTCACACACACATACTTACACACATACTTTTGCACACTCACAAACACATACACACATTTTAAAATACTAAGACACCACACACGTACTTACATACACGCTCTCACTCATACAAATTCACACCCACACAAACACATTCATACACACTCGCTCACACACATATAAAATATACATACAAAACCAAACACACCACACGCACTCTTACACACTCACAATCAGGCATGAGCACGCATGCACACGTGCTCACGTACACACACACACAAGCACACACACAAACACACACACACACACAAGCACACGGCACACACACACACACACAAGCACACGGCACACACACACACACAAGCACACATCACACACACACACACGCGAACGCAAGCACGCACGTATACTTTTACTCACACACTTTTACACAGTCACACACATCCTCAAGCTCACACATACGCGCACTACTAAAATACAAACACACACACACACACACATACACACACACACACATACACACAAACATACACACAGAGACACCACACACACCCAAATACACACAAACATACACACAGAGACACCACACACACCCAAATACACACTCACACACATACCCACACACTCACACGCACTCACCCCACATATACTCACACACCTACTCTAATACATACATAATAAATATATCTAAAATAATGTTTAATAAAAGTTGGCAATGTAAGCAATTTGTGGGAAAAGTTATATAAAAACAGCAAGAAACCAGCTAATTGCTGGACGCTATAAAGCCGGAGAAATAAAAGAAAATATATATACGGACTCCATAAACACGTTGTATGAAAGGACGCAATTTGCAATTGATGGTTCATAACTCAACCCCTACGCCTCGTAACGCTTAGAGCTTGCGTAAATAACAAACAGATACCCTTCCTATTATACCGTAAAATTTTGATTTGGGAGCAGTGATTTATTAATAAGAAAAAATATATATAAAGTTATATTTGCAATTCATGGTTCATAACTCAACCCCTACGCCTCGTAACACTTAGTGCTTGCGTATATAAGAAACAGACACCCTTCCTATTATACCGTAAAATTTTGAATTGGGAGCAGTGATTTATTAATAAGAAAAAAAAAAATATAAAGTTATATTTGCAATTCATGGTTCATAACTCAACCCCTACGCCTCGTAACACTTAGTGCTTGCGTATATAACAAACAGACACCCTTCCTATTATACCGTAAAATTTTGAATTGGGAGCAGTGATTTATTAATAAGAAAAAAAAAAATATAAAGTTATATTTGCAATTCATGGTTCATAACTCAACCCCTACGCCTCGTAACACTTAGTGCTTGCGTATATAACAAACAGACACCCTTCCTATTATACCGTAAAATTTTTAATTGGGAGCAGTGATTTATTAATAAGAAAAAAAAATAATAAAATAACCGCGAAAGTTATATTTGCAATTGATGGTTCATAACTTAACCCCTACGCCTCGTAACACTTAGAGCTTGCGTATATAACAAACAGATACCCTTCCTATTATACCGTAAAATTTTGAATTGGGAGCAGTGATTTATTAATAAGAAAAAAAAAATATAAAGTTATATTTGCAATTCATGGTTCATAACTCAACCCCTACGCCTCGTAACACTTAGTGCTTGCGTATATAACAAACAGACACCCTTCCTATTATACCGTAAAATTTTGAATTGGGAGCAGTGATTTATTAATAAGAAAAAAAAATAATAAAATAACCGCGAAAGTTATATTTGCAATTGATGGTTCATAACTCAACCCCTACGCCTCGTAACGCTTAGTGCGTGCGTATATAACAAACAGACACCCTTCCTATTATACCGTAAAATTTTGAATTGGGAGCAGTGATTTATTAATAAGAAAAAAAAAATAATAAAATAACCGCGAAAGTTATATTTGCAATTGATGGTTCATAACTCAACCCCTACGCCTCGTAACGCTTAGTGCGTGCGTATATAACAAACAGACACCCTTCCTATTATACCGTAAAATTTTGAATTGGGAGCAGTAATTTATTAATAAGAAAAAAAAAAAAATAAAATAACCGCGAAAGTTATATTTGCAATTGATGGTTCATAACTCAACCCCTACGCCTCGTAACGCTTAGAGCTTGCGTATATAACAAACAGATACCCTTCCTATTATACCGTAAAATTTTGATTTGGGAGCAGTGATTTATTAATAAGAAAAAAAAAATAATAAAATAACCGCGAAAGTTATATTTGCAATTGATGGTTCATAACTCAACCCCTACGCCTCGTAACGCTTAGAGCTTGCGTATATAACAAACAGATACCCTTCCTATTATACCGTAAAATTTTGATTTGGGAGCAGTGATTTATTAATAAGAAAAAAAAAATATAAAGTTATATTTGCAATTGATGGTTCATAACTCAACCCCTACGCCTCGTAACACTTAGTGCTTTTGTATATAACAAACAGACACCCTTCCTATTATACCGTAAAATTTTGAATTGGGAGCAGTGATTTATTAATAAGAAAAAAAAATAATAAAATAACCGCGAAAGTTATATTTGCAATTGATGGTTCATAACTCAACCCCTACGCCTCGTAACACTTAGAGCTTGCGTATATAACAAACAGACACCCTTCCTATTATACCGTAAAATTTTGAATTGGGAGCAGTGATTTATTAATAAGAAAAAAAAATAAAAAAAAATAACCGCGAAAGTTATATTTGCAATTGATGGTTCATAACTCAACCCCTACGCCTCGTAACGCTTAGTGCGTGCGTATATAACAAACAGACACCCTTCCTATTATACCGTAAAATTTTGAATTGGGAGCAGTGATTTATTAATAAGAAAAAAAAAATATAAAGTTATATTTGCAATTGATGGTTCATAACTCAACCCCTACGCCTCGTAACACTTAGTGCTTGCGTATATAACAAACAGACACCCTTCCTATTATAACGTAAAATTTTGATTTGGGAGCAGTAATTTATTAATAAGAAAAAAAATAATAAAATAACCGGGAAAGTTATATTTACAGTTGACGGTTCATAACTCAACCCCTACGCCTCGTAACGCTTAGTGCGTGCGTATATAACAAACAGACACCCTTCCTATTATACCGTAAAATTTTGAATTGAGAGCAGTGATTTATTAATAAAAAAAAAAAAAAAATCCGCGAAAGTAATGTCTGTAGTTGATGGGTCATAACTCAACCCTTGCGCTTTGTAACACGTAGTAGTTGCGTATATAGCAAATAGACAGCTTTCCTATTATATCGTAACATTTAAAATTGGGTGCAGTGACTTATGAATGGAGGAAAAAATCAAAATGTCCGCTAAAGTTATGTCCACACTCTAATTTTTAATTATATATTTAGGCTTTATATGGATATAAACAATATAAAAATATTAAGATTCTACATCTTCAGTGAAAATAATTTTTAATTGTACTACAAGGCTGGCTTTGTATTATTGCTCATGTACTACTGCATATATATAAATAATCAGCTGTTTTGTTTTTAATTTTAATTTATATGTTATCAATACTATTTTCCGTTGCTGGCGTTGCTGGATTATTGCGCACGATTTTGTGTAACGGTGCACTTTCATTTACTCGTTGCTGCACTCTTTTGACCGTTGCCGTTGCTGTTTTCACACAGGTTCAATAACCTACCTTAATTCTGTATCTTCGACGGTAAACTTAACATTTTCATCAGTAAGATCAGTTATATGAACTGATGGTTGATTTGCATAAGGCATAATTAATTTTTGACTTTTATATTTTATACACACATCAAAGCATCAACTAACACTACAAAAAGTTAGGTTATATTACTTTGACTTGTTGCCGCGTTATACACAGGACCAATGTTGCCAGACCTAGGGAAATTTCCCTAGATCTAGGGATCTGGGGAAAACATTTCCTCGGGAAATAGACCATATTACCAATTCAATTGCGCATGCTCACAATGGACGAATTAAATTTAGGAAGTACTTGAATTCAAATGCCAATGCTATCTTATGAGAAAAAATCAATTTTCAACATGAAATATCTTTTTTATAAAATAAAATCAAATTACCAAATAAATTTTATAATAATTATTTAATTGTGTTTTAACTGTTTCTGACGAAATTTTACTTTAATCGTTGAAGTAAATATATGTAAATAATTTAATTTTGAAGAAAATGGCGGACTATTTAAAAATTGTGATTCTCCGCTTTCAAGCTTCACTCACATATGCTCAACTGTAAGCGTGTTTTTCTAAAAAAATATTATGCCTGGAAGTTATTGTTCCGTTCCAAATTGCAATTTAAATTTATTGCTATATAAAGGAACTTCATTTCATCTTTTCCCAAAAAATGTAAAAGAAAGAAAATATTTTATAAACCGAAAAGGCTGTAATAAAATGAATTTATGGCAACCTGCAAAATATAGCAAATTATGTGGGCATCATTTTAAAAATTTAAAACGTGAATATAGAAAGTTTTAATTAAAACTGGTAAATTCAATATTATTCTAAATAATTTTATGATTTTTGATTATTAATTGTATACATAATGTATTTTAGAAACTGTAAATAAAAGGAGGAAGACACATATAAAGTGTACAACTAACAACACATTGTGGGATATTCGAGCCGAAGTTACTTTAGGAATTACAAATAATTATTAATCATAATAAATAAAAAAGAAGCGGCATTTAAAAATTTTTCCCACGCCATTCTAAAAATTTAATTATACGTTTAAAAACATATTCACCATATTCAACTTAATAATACTCACTTTTAAATTATACTTTTCAAATTATGTAAACAAACGCCATTGTCACTTAATTTTACAGTTGATATGACTGCCACTAGAGGCGCAAAAATTGGTAATATGGCCTATTACAATGTATATTGTAGAATCGCTATGATTTTTTTACATGACAGAAATTACACACAGAGATCGAAACGTCAATATTTTTAAAAAATAAATATCGTACTCCACGAATGTAACTGAACTATTAAAGACTTAAAATTAATTTATATATTGTCCTTTACATCAAAATCAATAAAATATAGACTGAAAGTCTTTTTATTTGAGAAATATTATGCATGATTTCATATAAACTACATGATAGCCAGATGTGCGTAGGCCTCTGATCTTCTGTCTCTCTCATCGCTCAGCGATAAGAAAGTGTGCCGCTTTTCGCTGCTTCGTTGCAACTCCTCTTATAGTAGTTATATTACACTCCGTGTTCTAGCTGCAAAAACTTGTAATTTTTTGAAAAATATGTTCGTTTGTGTGTTCGAAGTTGTCTGCACTTTGTTCGTTTGTAGTCGTGCATGTTGCACTAACTTGTCTTAACTGTACTACCTCCCGAGCTATTAGTGCAGTGCGCAGTGTTTACAACGACGTCACAATTGACTCCGAAAGTGATGACGTCAAAATCGACCGGGAATTACAAAACCTGAAAGAAGGCTTCCAGTTTCTTAACTGCATCTTGAAAGAGTTTGTTGTGAACGAACCGTACTAGCGCTAAATTTAAATAGCTGTCATCAAAGCTGTTATCTGTAAAGTGTAAATACAACTTTTAGAATTAAAAATTATTTCTTATAAAGCTAATTTTATAACAATATTTCGCAATATAATCAATTAATAAAATGAATAATGCATATGAAAAATAATGGAGATGGAAAATAAAAGAAGCAGATATGCAAAATTTGAAAAGTAGATTATCATATAATAAAATATATTTGTCACATACGTATAAATAATATAGTGTTAATGAATACGTGTTACAAATTTATAGAGTATGTAGGCGATGCAAAAATAAAATAAACAAAATTAGTAACTGTAGTGACAGATCGTAACAGCCAACGAAAATTAAGAAAGATAATTATCATTTTACGAGTTTATTAATAAAGTCTATTTTGCATCTCGTACATACCCTATAAATTTGTAACACATATTCATTAAAAGCCTTTGTAGGTACATATTTACAAAAATTCGATTACACACTTTGTTCATTGTAAAATATTTCGACTTCCTTATAAGCGGGTATTGAAAATTTGTCAAAGGCCCACAAACTTTAAGGATGAATGTTGCATGGGGCATTAAAAAAAGCAATCATATGTAATATCTGAAAAGTTTTAATTCCTCCTATGGCCCTCTCTACTTGCACATTTACCCTCGTAATATTTCTTGTTTTCTGAATTTGTTCCACCGTAAACTATGGAATCATTAAAAATTAACGCCTGATTAACTCGCAACTTTACAATGATTAAAACTCATTGCTTTCCAAATTTGGCTAATTCGTTTCTTAATACTTCAACATATTCCTCAGAAACTGCGCGATCAGTGGATCTATGTGGTGCTTAAGGATATAGATCTTCAACTGTTTGCACTGTAGTATCAGTTGTTTTCTCGTTCACAATAAACGCTTTCAAGATGCAGTCAAGAAACCGGAAGCCTACTTTCAGGTTTTGTAATTCCCGGTCGATTTTGACGTCACGCTTTCGGAGTCAAATTGTCACATAGGTTGTCGTGTATACTTGTAACTATAATTTTTTCATTAATCTGCAAAATCTTATTCTATATTCTAAAAATGAATCAAAGGAAATGTGTTTTAAGAATACCAAAGAAATAAAATGGAAAATAAGTAATATATCATTGCATACAAAATATTTATTAAAAAAAAGTTTTAATTTAACTGAAAACTAGTAAAATCGATATAGATATGTGTAATTCACATTTAGTACAAAAAATAAGCATTAATGGATTTTTCATATTGAAAGAATTGCAGTAAATAAGTAATATATCATTGCATACAAAATATTTATTAAAAAAAAGTTTTAATTTAACTGAAAACTAGTAAAATCGATATAGATATGTGTAATTCACATTTAGTACAAAAAATAAGCATTAATGGATTTTTCATATTGAAAGAATTGCAGTAAATTTTAACTAAATATATATATAGTGTGTCCCATTTAGAGGTGCCACCATTGGGATCTCGAGAACTGTAAGAGATACGATGTCGGTTAAATTGAACTTTTTGTGCGCCTTTGGGAGGCCATCTCAGATGTGCTTTTATTTTTCCAAAAATTCTTATAGGGCACTAGATAATGACGAAAAACTGAATATTGTTGATTTTTTCTTTTTCAAATAACTTCTAAACTATTAATAATTGAGAAAAAAGTTTCAAATATAAAAGATAGATATTTTTATTAACTAACCAGTGGCGTACGAAATAAATTTTTATATCTGTAAATTTTTGAGATATAACACAAACTTATATTTTTTTAAATGGAACCCATATCTGATTTTAGTCTCAAAAAAATAAATATTTTTTTCTCTTTTCAACGATGTAAGGGCTATTATGTTTTATATTTGTTTTGCCTTCAAAAATTATTATTTTTTCCTTATTTTGTATTAAAATTACAATTATTTTGAAAATATTGGTAGATTTCTATTTGGAAACACTCCTTGTATTTAAATAATTTATTTCCTTAAAAATATTTGTTCAAAATTCGTATCAAATTAATTTTTATATTTTGTATCAGGTCGCCCTTGGCACATCATAGTGTAATTTGTAATTATGAGTCTAGAATAAAAATATTAAGTAATAAAGGCATAAAACAAATTATTTTGATCAAATACAATATAATTAATAAAAATAATAATGTTTTTCTGGGAAATAATTAGGAAATTCAGGAAAATAAAGAGAAAAATTAAATTTTAGGAGCAAAATAAATATAAAACATAATAACCCTTACATTATTGAAAAGAGAAAAAAATATTGATTTTTTTGAGACTAAAATCAGATATGGGTTCCATTTAAAATAATATAAGTTTGTGTTATATCTCGAAAATTTACGGATATGAAAATTTATTTCGTACGCCACTGGTTAGTTAATAAAAATGTATATCTTTTATATTTGAAACGTTTTTCTCAATTATTAATAGTTTAGAAGTTATTTGAAAAAGAAAAAATCAACAATATTCAGTTTTTCGTCATTATCTAGTGCCCTATGAGAATTTTTGGAAAAACAAAAGCACATCTGAGATGGCCTCCAAAGGCGCACAAAAAGTTCCATTTAACCGACATCGTATCTCTTATAGTTCTCGAGATCCCAATGGTGGCACCTGTAAATGGGACACACTGTATATATATATATATATATATATATATATATATATACAGTTATAAAGAATTATTTATACCGAGGTCTCCTTAATATAAAGTGTTTAATTTATCTTTGTTATCCTAAAGGATGTCTGTGGAATTTGTTCATCGTAAATTATTAATATAGTTCTAAACAATGTTTCCTGAAAATATGAACTTCTTTGCTGTTATAAAAACGTTATAAACAATTATAAATATACCGAAGTCACCTTAGTATTAGATTTTTAATTTTTCCTTATTGTTCAGAAGGATGCATGTGGACTTTGATCACCACATATTATTAATATTATTATAGACAATGTTCTCTGCAATTTTAAACTTCCTTGCTATGCCTCTAGCAAAGTTATAAACAATTACTTACACCAGAATCACCTTATAAGATTTTTAATTTATCCTTATAGTCCTGAAGGATGTCTGTAAAATTTGGTCATTGCATATTATTAATATTGTTATAAACAATGTTCCCCGCAAATTTGAAATACTTCGCTACGCTATTAACAATGTTATAAACAATTATTTATACCAGTCTCCATAATACAAAGTTTTTAATTTATCCTTATTGTCCTGAAGGATTTCTGTGGAATTTGGTCATTGCATATTATTAACATTGTTATAAACATTGTTCCCTGCAAATTTGAACTATTAACAAAGTTATAAACAATTATTTATACCAAAGTCTCGTTATTATAAAGTTTTTAATTTATCCTTATTGTCCTGGACGATGTCTGTGTAATTTGGTCATTGCATATTATTAATATTGCTATAAACAATGTTCCCTGCAATTTTGAACTACTTCGCTGCGCTATTAACAAAGTTATAAACAATTATTTATACCTAATGGGTCGATTCTGTTCACATCTGTAAATCTTACAGATCTGTAAATTTGTAAATAATGAACAAAATCGTAACGAAACCTGCCACTCTTATGTATAATTTTATATTAATCAACAAATATAGATAGGTTTTTGTTAGGTTTTTACAGATTTACAGATCTGTAACATTTACAAATGTGAACAGAATCGACCCATGTCTCGTTATTATAAAGTTTTTAATTTATCCTTATTGTCCTGGAGGATGTCTGTGGAATTTGGTCATTGCATATTATTAATATTGTTATAAAAAATGTTCCCTGCAAATTTGAACTACTTCGCTGCGCTATTAACAAAGTTATAAACAATTATTTATACCGAAGTCACCGTATAAGATTTTTTATTTATCCTTATTGTCCTGAAGGATGTCTGTGGAATTTGGTCATTGCATATTATTAGTATTGTTATAAAAAATGTTCACTGCAAATTTGAACTACTTCACTGCGCTAGTTTTAATTTATCCTTATTGTCCTGGAGGATGTCTGTAGAAGTCTGTCATTGCATATTATTAATATGGTTATAAGCAATGTTCACTGCAAATTTGAACTACTTCACTGCGCTATTAACAAAGTTATAAACAATTATTTATACCAAAGTCTCGTTAATATAAAGTTTTAATTTATCCTTATTGTCCTGGAGGATGTCTGTAGAAGTCTGTCATTGCATATTATTAATATGGTTATAAGCAATGTTCGCTGCAAATTTGAACTACTTCGCTGCGCTATTAACAGAGTTATAAACAATTATTTATACCAAAGTCTCGTTAATATAAAGTTTTTAATTTATCCTTATTGTCCTGGAGGATGTCTGTGGAATTTGGTCATTGCATATTATTAATATTATTATAAACAATATTCCCTGCAAATTTTAACTACTTCGCTGCGCTATTAACAAAGTTATGAACAATTATTTATACCAGTCTCCATAATACAAAGTTTTTAATTTATCCTTAGAGTCCTGAAAGATGTCTGTAGAATTTTGTCATTGCATATTATTAATATTGTTATAAGCTTTGTTCCCTGCAAATTTGAACTACTTTGCTGTCCTATTAACAAAGTTATAAACAATTATTTATACCAAAGTCACCGTATAAGATTTTTTATTTATCCTTATTGTCCTGAAGGATTTCTGTGGAATTTGGTCATTGCATATTATTAACATTGTTATAAGCATTGTTCCCTGCAAATTTGAACTATTAACAAAGTTATAAACAATAATTGTATTTTATTAATATACCAGAAATATGTTAACACAAAACGCACGTAGGTTTATTTGACGTTTGACATATACTTTTTAAATTGACAGATAAGTGCTGTTTTTGTTACGTTTAATGATTTTTTATTGGTTGAAAATTCAAAAATGGAAAGATCGCACGAATGTATGCGACGTGAACTAACGTTCCACGTTCACGCCAGTGTTTCAGAATACCAGTTTAACTCCGAACGTGAACGTTACTATCGTTATTTAAAGCCAATCGTTATTTAACGCCGATCGTTACTTAACGCTGGTTTCAGAATCCCACTGTTGGTTTTGTGTATTTTTAGATAAAATCTATTTTACGTTATTGTACTAATTTTATGCACATGCATACTATAAATATGTATGTAATTTACAGGTTCGTGTATTTGCAAGATATACATGTTTTTTTATTAACATATAGGATAGAAAAGGTACATAATTTTTCAGTGAGTTTATTATTCACATTCACCAAATAAATTTATTATTAGGACCGGTATTATAAACGTCCAGTTAAATTTAGTTCCATAGTAAATTTAATAAAATAAACAATCTTGGGAACTAAATGTAACTGTACCTTTATAATATTAAAATGTTGCAGACGTTTCTATTGTTGCCAGAAACAATGAAAATTGTGGGAAGTTGAGTTTTTCACTGTTATGGATAACGATAGAAATGTATAAATGCAATTTTTGTGAATAATCTTTAAACAATTATATAATGAAAACATTTTTATGTAAATATTATTTATTTTTACAAGAAAAAAGGACAAGTTTAAAAATAGAATACAATGTTAACAATTTTCAGAATAAAACAAACAACAAAATAGTTATTTACAATACAAATGCGGAAACATGAACTTCCGTGCATGAGCCTTTGTTTGAAGTACGAGCGAACAACGCGAGGGAGTATTTCATTTAGGCGAATGCACGGAAGGTATTTCCGCATAAGTATTGTACAAGATTTTTTGTAACGAACGAATTAATTATAAAACTGTTCTACCTTCGATAGATGTTACGAAAAAGCATGTCGTCGCCTCAAATAGAGCCATCAATTTCACTAACTAATTGTCAGATACAAAATATAAATATATGTATAATAATTATTGCAATACCTAGGAGCATTCTTAAAACTGTATACAATCGATTCAAATTCAAATACAATTTCTTAAATTTAAGATCATATTTTATTTTAATAGTACATATTATGTATAGTAGTATGGTTATAAATTTAGGAACATGTCACTACCTAAAACAAATAAAAGTATGAATACATATTAAATTTAAATAAAATATAATCTTATACCTATTAATAATAATAATGTTGTTTTTATTGTATATTAATACCTACTAATATATTATCTTTAATATTATACAGTTTGGCCGCCATGTTCATCATTATCGATTCTCGTTACATTAATTTCTAATAGATGGCGTTAGTACTATTAAAATGTCAAAATTAGCAATGATTCTGATTTTATTTAAATAATTCTTTCAACTAATTTTCCGAAATTATTATGTTCTTATATTAAATTTGTGATAATGTACAAAAAAATTAAAAATAAAAATAGCACTTTTAAGCTACTCGATCAAAGTAGTTTCCATTGAGACACTAGTGCGGGAAGTAAAACAATAGCGCGGGAATATGGCCTTTCGGATTGTGAGTTGCCTGCGGGAAACATGATTTTCTAGGCAGTGAGTACGAAAATATAATAATAAACATTATACAAAATATATTTCTTGCTCATGCGGTAATAAAAAGGCAGGTAAAGTCTGTTCGCTCCTAGCTGAAACAAGCCGATATTTTATTACCCCAATAGATATTACCACAAACAAATAGAAAATCCTCAGGTAGTGTGGAACAGGGACGTTTTCGAAATCTGCATAAGCAAGGGAAAATGTTGGCATCGGTGTCACAGGTATTGACTTCGTCACTAACACTGGCAGAAGCATTGTCGACATCCCAGGGCCTCCACATTTCCATATTTAAAATTTCACTTACAACCGCTGCTAACTAATGTTACATGTAAACTGAGTTAAGACGAAAGAAAACCGGGATTATAAAGGAACGAAATTCAATCAAGGGTGACATAAATGAATAGTAGATTAAATAATTCCTAGAAATTATGATGATGGCCAAACCCGAAAACAATGTCATTAACCGAAAACGTCTTTCCAGGTAATTCTTAATTAAACCTATTCAATGATAATACCTAGCTGTAAATACAGTACAAAATAATTTCAAAAAATTCTCTTAAAAATTTACAAACGCATATACCAAAACGAACTGAATACAATCCTTGTTCAACATTCCATTTACAACTGACCGCCGTTTGATGAACAAAGGCTCAAGAAAATGGTTTATGGTTTGTGGTAATAACTATTGGGGTAATAAATTATCGGCTTGTTTCAGCTAGGAGCGAACAGACTATACCATTAAAATTTGGTATGTTTCAATACTCTGTATCGCTCTTTCCACATATTATGCGAGCACGAGCAATATTTCGGGTTTTTTGCTCAACTGTAAATTGTAACGTCATTAAAAATGGGAGAATATTCAAGTTAACTCCAGGAGGACGTAACTCCGCAATTAAAGAAATCTTTATCTGCTAGTATCAAATCCCCCGCTATAAAGTGCGTAGTTACTCCACAATGGCTAAACAGTTTTTATCAGATACAGGACAGGGTACAAATTACTTAAAAGGTTATCACCCCGTTTGGAGCAACTCCCACCAATCCTTTTAAAGCGGATTTATGTTTGTACGAGCCAACGACGAAATATAACCATACAGTGTCCCACACTCTATGTTCAGTATAGAGTCTTATTTATATTTACCTGCTGTAAATCTGCAAGATAGAAAGAGCAAAATAGATACCCAAAAAGAGATGAAATATTCTGGGTACTTCATTGAATGTATTTATGACTGGTGTACTTTCAGTGTATCTAAACCGATGGGTGAAAAGAAAAAAAAAAATAAATTAAATAATGAACTGGTTAGTTTAATAATTTACAAAAATTTTTAAATAATACTTAATTGGACATTTTACAATCGTCGTCAACAATATAAATTCCCTATGTTACATATTTCCATTCTACGAAAAGATATTAAATTAATACATATACGAGTACAATATATATAGATGTAAAATAGCATAGGTGCGAAGAAAAAATGAAATTGAATAACACACTTGTCAGTTTAATAATACATATTTTTTATTTAATTTATATCTTCTTATTTGATAATTTACTAATACACTGGCGAGCAAAAAATTGAGGTCAATTATGAATTATGATATATTTTTGGAATGTTTTGTTTTAAGCTCATGTTTGTAAATTGTAAATCATAGAAGGATCTTAATAATTTATTTTTTCTACTCCCATGCGTGAAGTGAGTACTTCACGTATCAATTTTTATGTGTGAAGTTTGAGTTTTTGCACACGGTGCGTGAAATGCTACTTCACGCACAGTGTGCGTGAAGTAACATTTCACACACCGTTCATTATTTTAAATATTACAAACTGAATTGTATTTTAATAAAACAAAGCTGTTAAACACCCGTAACGTTCGTAACCATGGTTACACAAGTCGATAATACAGATTTACGTTTAAAGAATGACAATGTGAAGAAAAAATATATTTTATTGCAAGGTCGTAGAAAAAGTATAGTATGTAACACGTGTGTGAAGCCTATTTTACATTCGGGTGGTTTGCAACACTCGCCATCGGCTCGTGTCGCAATCTCCACCCTCATGTAAAAATGTCAGCTTCACACACTTGCCACATAATATACTATTTTGAGAAATATCATCTGTTTTCTTTTGTTATCTGTCATGTAATATCACTCTTTTTACAAATTCGCATTTCGGTGTCTCTTTTCGGTATAGCGTTGATTTTTCTTTGTAAAATCTATCAGTTACACGGTGTAGTACTCGTATTGTGTATTTAGCAGTTCACAATGCCTGTAAATCCTATTGCTGCGGCAAGAATTGTAGCGTTGATACAAGATGGCAAAGGACAACGTGAAACTGCAAGAATTGTTGGTCGGAGCCTTTGTGCTGTACGAAAGGTATATCAGCGCTATGAGGAGACTGGCTTGATAACCAGAACACCGGGATCCGGGCGTAAAAGAATCACCAGCCGAAGAGATGACCGACTTTTGGTGTCCGCAAGTTTGCGGAATAGGACAGCTTCTGCGGTTTTGCTACGAAATCAACTCCAAAAAGTTAAAGATGTAAATGTTAGTGAATGGACCGTTAGAAGAAGGCTTCATGATGCTGGATTGTCTTGTAGAAGGATGGCTACAGGTCCACCATTGCAACGCCGGCATCGAATTGCAAGATTGGTTTTTGCCCGAAATCACGCGGCATGGAATGGTGAGGACTGGGGTAGGGTACTTTTTCTGATGAGTCGCGTTTTTGCTTCAATGGATCAGACGGACGTCGACGAGTATGGAGAAGACCCGGAGAAAGATACGCTCAAGTTTGTATTGACGAGCGACTTCACAAGCACGCACAGAGTTGGTTTTCATACAGAATGGTTCCCTGACAGCTCACATGTACATTACGGAGGTTCTAGAAGACCATGCTATGCCTTTCTTGATCACTATGGGCGAGCATAGCATTTTCATGCAAGATAATGCTAGACCTCACGCAGCCGGAGTTGTCAGAGAATATCTGTATGAAGTGGGAATTAGACGGTTTGATTGGCCAGCCCTCAGTCCGGACATGAATCCCATCGAACATGGGATGAGTTGGGACGGCGTATCCGAAAGCATACACCAGCTCCAAGAACTGCCCAGGAGCTTAGAGCGTTGCTATTGCAGTAGTGGGATAATATTGACCAGAATATGATCCTTAACTTAATTCAAAGTATGACTCGTCGAGTTCAAGCAGTAATTAACGCAAAAGGAGGAAACAGGCAATATTAGTACTAAGTTTTTTAATTTTTTTTTTTTTCGTTCCACATAACTCCTAACAACAAAAAGTCAAACTACGTTTGAAATGTAAATTTATTGTTTTTTCATAATAAATTATAAAACAAAAAAATAAGCTTTGCGTGACAATATTGAATTATTAATTTAGCCTATAAAATACAGTATAATGGTTTTCAATTTACAAATATAAGCTTAAAACAGAAAATTAGAAAAATACATAATAATTAATAATTGACCTCAATTTTTTGCTCGCCAGTGTATTTAAGCTTGATAGAAATACTGCATATATTTTATATAGTTCATAAGTCTTTATTCTTTCTTTGTAATCTCCAATTTGAATTTATAATATTTTAAAATTCTAATTTCTAATGCATTTAATCAAGATTAGTATGCTAGGCGGTTTTAAAATATAGGGCACCTGCACCACGTCACAACATGGCGGATGATCAGCTGATCTCGGGCAACCAAGCTTCAGTTTAACATTGCGTCTTATGCAGAGCATGTGTTTTTTCTGTACAAGAAATTCAGTTTTTCATAACTTTATACATGCTATTTTAAAATGTAATCAGCCATAATTAAAGATAAGTGTATGAATTATTTACTAGTAAAACAAAGCAGTCGTATTTATAAATATATTTTTTTAGCCGCCTCGGTGGTCGTGCGGTTAGAGGCAAGCGCTCAAACGACCTTCACTCTTCTAGTGTGCCGTGAAATTAAATTGAACACGCCCCAGATCGCTCGTAATTACTTTTGAAAAAACTAAGTAAAAAAATTAGTTCAAATATATTGGGCAGTGCTAAAGTTAATCTAAGTGATTGGTTTATCAGTGTAAATAATAATTTTTGAAGATTTCTTCGGAGAAAAGTGTTTCTCAATCCAAGAAACGGCCTCAAGATGAAATGACAGCTGATGCTCATTTGGCATCAATTGACGGCGAAGCCATGGCTAACTCCACTGATGAAGATAACTTTACCGTAATCAAGGACAGAAAAGCTGCCCGTTTAGATTCAATTAAAAAGAAAAAACTGGCAAGTACACAAATTCTAACTAGTAATAGATTTGAAAATTTAGTGAACGAAGAAATAAGCGAGGTAGAAATAAAAAATTACAAACCAACACCATTGATAATAAAAAAAACATTTGGAGAACACTCAAAATTAATAAATATCTTATCAAAAAATGCCCCTGGAGGATTTTATTTAAAATTTACTAACTCGACAACAAACATATTCTTCAACGATTTGAATGATAAATCAAAAATTAAACAATTACTAATAAATGATAATATCGATTTCTTCACATTTACGGAAAAAACCGAAAAAACCCATGGTTTTGTTATACGTGGTCTCGACAGTGGGCCAACTGTCGAAGAAGTAAAAGAAGACATCAAGAATTACAACATAGATGTGAAAAACATTTTCATTATGAAGAACACCAAAAGACCACTGTATCTGGTAATTACAAATAACAAAGTAACTTTGAATTATTTACAAAATAACATAAAGTACTTATGTTATACTAAAATAAATTGGGAAAGGCACCTAAACAAAAGAACAATAATCCAGTGCCACAGATGCCAAATTTGGGGGCATGCGACAGCCAATTGCTTCGCAGCCCCAAACTGTTTAAAATGCGGAATGGGACACTTCACCCGTCTATGTCAAAAGAACACAAATGATCCACCGAAATGCGTTAACTGCGGCGGCGCTCATCCCGCTAACTACATTGAATGCCCAGTGTACATGAAAAAGGTTCAAAACCTCCAACGTGGAGCACCACAAACACAGCAGAGCCAGAGACCCATTCCAGTTCCAGCTCCTCTCCCTACCTACAACGCCTGGCAGCGGCAACCGCAGCCGCAGACACAAAGACCGAGTGCCCCTCAACCCCTCCCCCCACCTGTCCTACAGCATGAAGACTTTCCCGTCCTTCCGCCGGTAAAACATTCCATTAACACACCTAATACTATCATTAACTCTTCACTTCAAACACCTACAACAACAATAAACAACTTAACCGACTTAGGCAACGAATTAAAACTTCTTAACACACAAGTTAACATGACAAAATTTACAAACATTTTAAAATTACTGAACCAACAACTTTCCCAGGCAACAACTAAAACTCAAAAAGGACTGATACTTTTGGAATTTACACAAAATTTAGAATCATACGACTTCTAGACACATACAATCACAAATACAATAGTTTTAACCTGTAAATAATGTATATATTAGTTAGTTAGTTTTATATGTATATATTTAGTTTGTAAGTCTGTAAATAATTTTTTAGAAACGTAAAATAATTAATTTTTAGTTAAACAAAAAGCAATAACAAAAGTAGATATTAAATTAAAATAGAAAATATTGTAAATAATTAAATTAATTTTTTGAAATTATTAATAATATATATAACCACACCAATAAGTAAAATATTGTATTATATAGGAACTTATTAATTATCGTAGTTTGTAAAATATGTACATATTGTAAAAAGAAATCAAGAAACGAATAAATTACTTGTTCACCAAACGACCTTCACCGCTCGGCTCCGTGGTCGTGGGTTCGATTCCCACCAAGGGCTTGGTTGTTTGTGTATGTCCTAAATTAAATACTCAAAAACTACGATGTATCTGGCCAATCGGCACCGCACCGAAGGCCATAAAATAAATAAATAAAAAAAAATATATATATATATATTTTTAAAAATATTAAATTGAAATAAGTAGCATGTAGCATCAGGTTGTATTACATTCATTTGAGTTTGCATAAGTTTTTTTATGTGTATTGTTGAATGAAAACATGACTATTGAAATTAAAATAAATTGAATTATTAGATTTTTTTTTAATTTATAAAGAAAATTAAATTTGAAATATATATATTTATCTTCGAGCTTATTTTTCTTATTGTCATATTGTGTATTTTTATTGTATATAAATGAGTTTATTGAGTTTATAAGTCAAAAATTAATCTTTGGAAGCCAAAGTACGTTAAATCGATAAATTTACGTGGATACATAATGTGGATCCTTATACATTGACATTTTTTTGACGAGGATTATAAATGCCTTTTAAAAATCAATAAGAAATCTATAATTGATTACCTATCTAATTTTTAAACCTTTGTGAGAAACAGACACAAATATATATATATATATATATATATATATATTTACATCCCGCTATCATTGCTGCGTCCTTTCATGGCTAGGACATTGTGGCAACCACCGAAAGGAATAGAGATAGGCTTCGACTTTATAAAGTATATCTACTTATTTTTCCCCCTGATTATGAATTTCGGTTCAAATTTCAATAAAGTCGATTTACAACGATATACGTTTCCGTTCATTTGACGACATTATGAGCTCCTCCATACTGAGTGAATCCGACGTCCACAGTATATACTTCATACATAATCAGTACTTATGACGTCCAATTTGTATATTTTTATTCATACTACCGTTAAAGTGACGTCCAGCAGCGTTGCCAATATTAAATACATTATTCAGATGTAGTAACCAAAGCACACTCTTTCACAACAATATGCATACTTAGCTGCAAAACATCATAGATTCCTACAATGTTTGATAATGGTAATTTATTTTGGCACTCTGTAAGCAATTTGAAAATTTAATTGAAACTTCTAATTTGTCATTTAAAATGTCATTTTAAATACTTAACACTTTTGTTCTAAAATGATTAGGAAAAAAATTTCTCCAAATTAATATTTTACCATTGTATATCTTATACATATAACAAAAATAAAGTAGATACCCGGTATACAAGTAAACAATGACAAATCTTAATAATGTATTTACAGTAAAAGAACTCGCTGGTACAAAATGTGATAGAAATGTGAAATGTTCTTGCACTTGGTGTACAAGAACAACAATTCCATTTTCTCTGACGGTAAATGTAAATATGTGAAAATAAGTGAAGAATGAACTATTTAAATGTATTTATTTAAATAGCCCCAAAATCTTACAATTAAAAAGTACAGATATTTTCATATTCACTTATAAAAAACTTTATTTTACATTTAACAAATATATCATACACAAAATAAATTTCACGAATATTGACAAAACTAATTGAAAAACTTAACAAAAATTCAAAATAGTATTCGTATCTTTACACAAAGTTCACACACACACGCACGCACACAGACACATACATACCTACAGACATTATTGTAAAAATGTTAAAATCGGATTCTGGGGACATCAATACGTGCTTATTCACTAAAATCTCTCTATGCGATTTTTAGCACGATCCCTATACCTCCCTTACCTAGGATAGCGGGAGGTAAAAATTTTATTTGATGAACAAATTATTTGTTACAGTGTCAATAAAATAGTGAAAAATATCTGCAAAGCAACCATTTTGGTTCACTTCGGCTATTTGTACGAAATGTATAATAATAAGGTTAACATGAATATTAATCTCCGGTTTTAATATGTTTATTCCAAGTAAATTGGTATTTGTTAAACAAATTATTTGTTATATGTTAAAAAAAATAGTGAAAATATATGAAAAGCAACCGTTTGGATGCACTTCGGCTATTTGTGCAATAAATTCAAATTTTTATTAAATTTATAATAATAATCTTGTTATTAATATTCAATTCCGATTTTAATACGCTTATTCTAAGTAAATATGTATTTGTTGAACAAATTATTTTTCATTTGCCAATAAAATAGCGAAAACATATGAAAAGCAGCCGTTTGGATTCACTTCGGCTATTTTTAAAACAAATTGAAATTTTTACGGATATTACAATACATATTATTAAGAAAATTCTAATTGACATATGTCAGTGTCAAGTGTAAATTACATAATACGTTTTTCTTATAATTTTATTGAAAAACTTTCTATGTGGTATTTGTACAAAATATATAGAACTGATGGAAGGTAATGTGATGGCAATAGTCGAAATTCTGGATATTTGATAAAATATTATAAATCACAGCAAAAGATAATTTTAGAGCTTTAGCTTGTGAATTGTTCTAAAATGATCAATCTCCCCTGAGAGTTAGTGAGCCCCTTCTGACAAAATAAAATGAAAAAATCTGATGTGGCCAACACAATACCTCACGCTATTTCATTTTTATTAATTTAAATACATACCTACATATTCTGCAAACTATATTAACTTCCATTGCATAGAATTATTGCTTTATTTTTATAGTTTATCTTGAAAACATAGGCTTCGGGATTTATAAAAAAAATTATTTTTAAATTTATCTGTAAAATATGTAGAAAAATTATTAATGTATACATGTAGAAAATTCAATTAGCTTTAATTTTCATGGCATAAAATGCGAAAAAATGACATCTAATAGTATTTTTTGACGAAAAATCATTATGAGCTTCAAGTAAAGTGCCGTTTCCGGTTATCCGATTTACACCAAAATCTAATGATTTCTTTCCACATTAGAATAGGGTTAAAACACGCTTCAGAATTTTCTGAATGACACACACACATAGACATCATCGTGAAAATGTTAAAATCTGACCTTAATTTCATTTCATTTACCAAAATCTCAAGATGCGATTTTTAGCAAGATCCCTATACCTACCTCCCTTACCAAGGGTAGCGGGAGGTAAAAACAAATAAGTGAAATTTATGAAATATCTATTATTACATCGAACAGTCCTGCTTATTTCCAGAAAGAGTATTTCATAAACATAAATTTCTTTCATTAATCTTTAGTTGTTACACATAAACAAATTACTTATCTAAGTAATTACTTTCTAAGTTTGCATATAGATTGCAATAAAAATACGGTGTTTTTAAGTCATTACTTTTGATCATTTATATTTTACATATCTCACTAGCGCATATAATAAAATTTTTCAAATTACAATATAATATAAAAAATCTGATGTGGCCAACACAAAACCTCGAGCTATTTAATTTTTCTTAATTTAAATACATACCTTCGTATTTACTAATGCTGCAAACTGTTCCATTGCATATAACTATTTCTTTATTTAATATGTTCTTTTTAAAATGTCACTATTATTAATTTGAAGTAATTAGTTTTTTTACAATGACATTCACCTGTAGTTACATTCATTTGAAATATGAACTATGTAACAAAGGAATTGTGTTTATCTTAGGCTTCGGGATTTTTTTTTTTAATATTTTTTGAAGAAAAACCATTATGAGCTTCAGGTAAAGTGCCATTTCGGGTTATCCGATTTACACCAAAATCGAATGGTGTCTTTCCATATTAGAATAGGGTAGAAATTCAAGGTTTCAGAATTTTCTGAATGATAGTATTTGAGTTAGAGCGTTAACAAAATCCATACACATACACACATACACACACACACACACACACACACACATACACACATACAGACATCATCCGTGAAAATGTTAAAATTGGATTCTAGGGACCTTAAAACGTGGCCATTTACTAAAATCTCGATATGTGATTTTTAGCACGATCCCTATACCTCCTTTATTAAGGGTAGCGGGAGGTAATAAGAAGCAAATATTTTAATGTGTTTAAACTATCTAAAATTTATAAAAATATTTTCTAATTTTCTAGAGGAGAAATAGGAAGAAGTACCTACCTAGAGTAAAAAATATCTATATATAATAAATCGTTTGTAGTACATATTAATATATGTTTAAAACATTTTTCTTTTAATAATTATTTCTACACCCTCTTTTTCGACACACTTAACATTTCGGTCTTCGTATTTTAGATCAAAAGTTTATAAATATTTTATTTATATATTTCACTGTAGCATACCGTTCTCATATTTATTCCATACATTTAATCATTAATCTTCTTACCCTTATATTTGGCTTTTATTTACAATTTACACAATATTTTGTAATTAATAATTCGGCTTTATGATACGAGTATTTCAATAATTACCTTTTTTAAATTTATTACATTGAAACCATACATTTTGACTTTGTATTTACTAAGAGGATTTTGCAAAACAAAAGTTTGATTACATAAATATTAATTTAAATACTATCATGTATGCACAATGTAGCTTTAAATACGATTAGAAGAGTTGCGCGCTAATGTAGTAACCCAATGTTCCACTGTTGCCAAGCGTACGGAGTTCAGAATGTTGCTGGAGTGAAACTTCAGTATATACAGCGTATATACGCCGGACGACACTAGCGCCGCAAGTGGAATTTTTTTGAACTACAAAAAATATACATTTTCCATTCCGCTATCATTCTGACGTCCATAACAAATTTTGCTATACGATACTAGAGGCCCCCCTGATGTCAGAAAAAAATTTATAAGGCCATGTGCATATGACGTCCGGTATACGGACGTCTTATGCACAAGGACGTCACTTTGAATGTAGAAAATTACACAGGGGACGCCACAATGGTAGTGGGATGTAAATATATATATATATATATATATATATATATATATATATATATATATATATATATAACTTAAATTTCTCGTTCGATCAAATAGGTTTTTAAAAAGTTTTATTTTTGCGAGTACAAATTATAATATGCTATAAACTACTTGATAATATGATAATAGAATACAGACTGACTAATCTAAAGCATTACATATGTTTTTATACTACTGAAATATGAGAGAGTCACGTTCTGGCACATCGGCACTTTGTCTATTATGTAGTACAGGGGTAGCACTATAACTCCTCCCTCCTCAGATTCGAGCCTCCTGGGGGAGTTGAAGTTCAACGTCTTCTGGGGTGCGAGATGACCTCAGCTTGGCTGATTTCCTCTTCTTTATTTGGTTACGTATGAAGTACCCAACGATGATTGCAGCAACCACGTACAGGATGATGGACCATATACTTGGGATGTGCATGTTGTATGTTTTTTCTGTTATCGGAACGATTGGATTCAAGGAGATATCATTTAATTTCAAGGGATTTAGGTTAATAGAGAAATTTGTAATTTTATACGGTTGGGATTTTAGGTTCAGTTTAGGAAGTAGTAGGGGTTGGTCATGGTTTTCATTTTGGAATATTAGTATTTGTTGTCTGAAGTGAATTTCGCAGTTGTCTTGATTATTGATTAGGAAGATTCCCTCTAAGGTTTGGATGTTGGTTTCTTCGTGACATTTAATGGTGATTTTCTCCTCGTGTGGGAAAACGGCTAGGTATTTGTTGATTTCTGGAATTACTTCGACATGATTTTCAATTAAGTTAATTTTTGTGTAATGGCAGTGACTCGAAGTTTGATTTTGGAATATTTCTTCTTCGCAGATCGCTGAGAAGTGGGCGTGATATTTATTAGGGCACTGAAATATTTTTGCTTGAACACACATATCATTCAGGGGCACGATCTCTTTATCAGATTTAAGAAGATATTTCGTATTAGGGATGATTGTAATAAATTTTGATTCATATTTGGTTGGAATTGGGTACATGTAGTAGAGTTCAAAAGTTTTTTCGAAATTTATGGGGGTAGAAATGAAATAGATTACTTGGGTCGCTTCTATTTTACAGTTTATTTTTAACAAGGATTCGATGTCTAAAAGGTTCTCTTGTCTGGGTTCGAATGGTAACTGCAAATGGTAAAATTTTGATATTTGTTTTAATTCTGCTAGTAGCTCCATGGGGTGTATTATACTAGGATGCAGCGTTCTTAATTTACAAAAGGTGATTGAATTTTCAATGTCTTGTAAGACGCTTAATATAGAATTGTATAATATAGTAAGTTGATCGTAAATATTTTTGCCATACAGTATACTTTGAATGTGCGTACTGTTTATAATTTTGAAAAGTTGTAAAATTTTGGATTTTAATATTTCCTCGTTGTGCTGAATATCTGAGATTGTTTTATTAAAATTTTGAATAATTTGGTGGTTCACCGAATATGAGAGTTTGAGTTGACTTTCCAAATTATGCTCGTTTTCTTGCATATGTGCAAACATTTCGTTATATCTTTTGCCATCTTCGGCATCTAAATTTCCTGTGACTGATTTGAATATTGTCCCCAATCCATCTATTAAGCCACGTTTAGTTTTATGGTGATCAGAATGAAATCCGATGTTATTAATTTTTGTGTCAATTTTTGTCCGAATAAATTCTAATATTTTATTATAATTTTCGAGTTCATTGAAATACTGTGAATGGTTAGATATGCTTGATTTTAGTGCTGAGTATTGTGTGTTTAGATTGTTGTACTGATTAAGGAGAGCTTGGAGATTGTAGTAGTGTATGAAGGTGTGAGTCGTCTTTTCGAGTTTGGCAGGACCGAGATTGATGGGAAGGATTCCGAGGTTTTCTGTTATGTTTCTAATTATTGTTCCTTGTCCCAATGCGAACAACCTGGAATTGGTTCAAAATTGTAAGTTTTTTTTCTAGGACGTTTAATGTTAGAGAGGTGGATATTCTCTGTTGTATTACCGTGGGTGGTTTGTATTTTTCCTGTTTTAAGACGTTTATTAATTTTCTTTAGCTTTTCGGGTTTGTATTTGTTTTTAGTTTTTTGTTGTTTCTGTTTATTTTTCACGTATACCTTTTTGGGGATTTTGGGTAATTCTTCTCTATTTTCATTACATTTATTAATTACCTTTTCTTTATTTGCCTGGATTTTGTCTCTAATTGATTCGTAAAGTAATTTAGTTTTATTCTTATGACTTTCTATATAATTGTTAATAAGCTGTTTTTCGAGGTCAATATTAAATGGGGAGTTGGTATCTAAATGGCCGGTAATAATTTCGCATGGTTTCAATTTTGTGACAGAATGAATTGTGTTATTATAAGCTAATAACGCATAATTTACTTTGGCTTCTATAGGCTCCGTTTTGTATTCTTTTTGATTGTTAAACAGTCTTATGTGTTCGATAAGGGTCGAGTGGAATCGTTCTATTATGCCGTTAGATTCTGGATGTTGTGAGCTTATGAAATGTATGTCGATTTTGTGTAGTGTCAGCAATTCTTTTACGACTGAGTTTTTAAATTCTAACCCGTTATCTGAAATAATTTGTTCTGGGATTCCATGATGTGTAAAATATTTGACTAGGTTATTACAAGCTTCTATGCCTTGTCCTGAATTTAATTTGTATGCTTGTGCATATTTTGAAAATGAATCTACGATAGTCAAAAATTTAGCTTGTTCTAAAGTAATGCTGTCTATATGTAAAATTTGGAAAGGTTTCGTAGCTGTGGGTGTGATGTTTAAATTTACGTTTAAGGGTCGCCTGTCGTATTTTGTTACTTGGCATATTTCACAGCTATTAATAAATGATTGAACGGATTTTCTTAATTTTGGCCAGTAATATTGTTGTTTTATACGCGCTTCTGTTTCATCGATACCACGGTGGTTACTTTTGCTGCAGTGGTAATTCGATATGATGTGTATGATTTCTTCCTCATTGGTAACGTCGCTTAAATATTTTGTACATTTTACTAAACATAGTTGAGAATTTTTGAAATAATTTTGAAGAATTAAACTGAATTTTTCGTATAGTTCGTTTTGAAAATAAATATGATATTTTATTTTTGGAACAAGATATTCTTTAATAAAAGCAATCATTTCAGTTTTGTAATTATTTTTTGAAAATTCTACTTCCATTCGTAATTTTTTGTGTTCGTATAATTTTGTAATTTTTACTTGTTTGGGATTAAAATCGACTTCTGTTATAATAATTTGATTTTTGCCATAGTTTACGGGGCATTCTACTATCGGGATTCCGACAATAGGATTTTCTTTACTTGAATGTATTGTGATATCGCTATCGCTTGTGTCGTCATCGTTTATCTCATTATGTTGTGAGTCACCTACCTCGACTGCAAGGGATTGAGTATCATCGTCTTTGTTATCTGTTTTATTCCTTAACTCTGTGTTAAAATTTTCTATGAATTTATGAAAGTGTTTCATGTTTTCTGTTTCGTTTATATTTAATTCGGTCTGGGGAATTTTGGGTTCAGGGAGTTTGTAAACGGTTATTAATATGTTGGTATTATCAAAAATATATTTTAACATTGATTTAATTTCGTTCCAAATTTGATTGTCATGTCCACATGCAATTTTTGGTATACTTAAATTTTTTATATTATTATGTAAACAGAATTTTTTCAAATTTAGTAAGGTATAGAATATGTCTTGTTTAGTCGGTTTATTGTAATAGTTTTCCTTTGTTATTAAGTATAATAGATATCTTTGTGGGGTTTTTAAATATACTAGGTTATGAAGTTGAGGATTTTGAGATTTTAATTTGTGTACGTTGTTAAATTTAATTTTAAAATTTTTGGCAATACCCGATGACATTTCTAAATCTTTGCTCACGCAATGAGCTAGACTAGAGTCAGATGGTGCATCGAATAGATTTCCTATTACTTCAATAATATTGTTATTATTGTGATTAAGGCAATGTTTCTTATCTAAGTAGTCTTTGAATAGAGCTAGTGGAGTGTCATCTACTTGTGTTTGTGATTGTAAATTTTGAGTTTTATTAATTTCAACAGGTATACGGCTTAAGGCGTCGGCATTGGTATTAAGTTTGCCTTTCTTATAGATTATTTCATAGTCATATTCCTCTAATTTGAGGCGCCATCTTATTAATTTTTGGCTACATTGTTTTAACGAGAATAGCCATTGCAAGGGTCGGTGGTCTGTATAGATTTTGAATTTGCGTCCTAATAAGTGAGTTCTAAAATACTGAGTCGCCCAAATGATAGCTAACATTTCTTTCTCAATGGTAGAATAGTTTATCTCTGTCTCGTTCAGTGTTCTGCTAGCGTAAGCTACTGGTAGGTCGTTGCCTAGACTACCTTGGGATAACACGGCTCCAATAGCCAGCTGGCTCGCGTCACATGTCAAGTTAAATTCTTTGTCGTAATCAGGATATTGGAGTAGTGGTTCGTTAGTCAACAAATTCTTGCAATTTTCAAAGCATTGTCTGTACTCAGGGTCGTTAATGTCAATAACAGCATTTTTCTTTAAGCGTCTAGTCAGCGGTTTTGTTATCTTAGCGAAGTCTTTAATAAATTTTCGATAATAGCCTAAAAGTCCTAAGAAACCTTTAATTTGTGTTGTAGTTTTTGGAATTGGAAAATTTAGAACAGCCGAAATTTTGTCGGGATTTGGTTTCACGCCCTCAGGGGTTACGATATGCCCGAGATACGCTACTTCTCTTTTAAGAAATTCGCATTTATCTAGTTGTACTTTGAAATTTGAATTTTTCAAACGTTCGAAAACTAATTTTAAATTTTGAATGTGTTCTTGTAGGCTGGTACTAAATATAATAATGTCGTCGAGGTAAACAAGGCATTTTTTGTTTACTAACCCTCTCAGAACATTGTCCATAACGCGTTGGAATGTCGCGGGTGCGTTTTTTAAGCCAAAAGGCATACGAGTGAACTCATAATGCCCGTCTTCCGTGTTAAATGCAGTTTTTTGAATGTCTTGTTTGTCCATTTCAATCTGGTGGAAACCAGATGCCAAGTCTAACGTAGTGAAATACTGACAGCGTCCGAGTTTGTCTAGTAAATCAGTTATGTTCGGTAATGGGTATTTGTCGCTAATAGTCTTTTCGTTCAATTTCCTGTAATCTACCACTATACGCCACTTGCGTTTACCAGATGCGTCAAGTTTTTTTGGGACAACCCAAATAGGCGATGACCATGGCGAACATGATGGTCTAATAATATTTTGATCTAACATTTTTTGTGTTTGAGAACGTACCTCTTGTCGGTGAATTTCTGGGTATCTATAAGATTTCGTATAAATAGGAATTTCGTCACTTGTTTTTATGGAATGTTTAATTTGATTAGTAAATGTTAAATTTTTGTCGTCTACGTGAAATATATCAGAATAATCGTGAATTAATTTAGTGACAGCTGATTTTTCTTCCGAATTCATGTGATCTGACCGAATTTTTGAAATATCAAATTTAATTTTTTCTGATTGAATGAAATTAAAATTGGGTGATGAGTACGTTTCATAGTTAGAGATGTTTTCTACAGTAATTGGTTCTAATTGTGTAAAGTTGATATGTGATTCTGAGTTATTAATTGCTGTACAAAGTGCATGGTAATTATTGGCTGTGGTGACACATTCGGGGATGATTAAATTATTCTGTTGTTGTTTTGGTATTAATATGGTTCCGTTTTGTTGAGTTACTTGAATTTTGATTACCTTTTCGGTTTTGGGGTCTAATGTTACATTATTATTTGGCTGACAAATTTTGTTTGTATTAATTTTATTTTCAGAATTTTGATGTTGAATTTTTATTTGGCAGGTGGGTGTTGTTACTACATTTTTATTCAGGTCTATAATTATTTTTAATGTACTCAGATTGTCTAATCCTAATAAGAGATCGAATTCATCGTGAAAATCAAAAATGTGATATTTTAAACTTGCATTTTTCTTTAAATTAAATAATTTTGAAATAGGTACGAGTGTGCTGTAATTCTCAATTGAAGTTCCATGCGCAGTTGAAATTTGGAAAGGGTCTTTAAAAATTGAATTTTTGTAATATTTATGCGCTATGGTAGGTTTTATGAAAGATTTCGTACTTCCCGTGTCTATCAAAACTTTCAAATTATTTTCAGGGAATATAATGTAAGGTAATTTACTTTTATTTGTTAAGTTCATTAGTTCGACTCTGGGTAAAATGTTTCTATTGTTTCCGAGGCTGCGATGTCTAAAAAATTATCGTCTTCGAAATTGTCGGGGTTTTGTGGATTTTCATAATCATTGTTATCAATTAATACTTGGTCAGTTTGTTCTTGGTTATCGTAATAAACATATGGGTCAACGGCAGATTCTGCTGACTCGTTGATATTAAATAATTCTCCCGCTGTGTTTGCGCGGTTTTGTGCAGGACGGTATTGAGTTGTATTTCGCGTGGAAATACTTATCGGAGTAGGTGCAGGAAGGTTTTGTCTGGTGGATGGACCTTGGCGTGGTGTTTGCGGTGTATATTGTCTTTGTTGTTGAGGAGTATATTGTCTTTGTTGTTGAGGAGTATATTGTTTTTGTTGTTGAGGAGTATATTGTTGTCTGTATGTCGTTTGTTGCATAGGTGAAGGATGCAGAGTTTTATTGGGTGTGTAATTAAAGTAGGGTATGGGTTTAGGAATATTGTATCTTGGTTGGTGGATTTGTGGTTTTTGATTTAATTTGTGTGTATTCTGATTAGTGGTTTTGGATTTGGCATAATATTCAAATTGAAAATCATTTGCTAACATACTTAAAGCTGAATTTAAGTCTGTAGGGTTCTTTGCCCTCATTAATTGACCTATAGGTTCTTTCAAACCTTTTAGTAAAACGCGTAAAGCATAATGTTGAAAATAGTCAATCATTACTACGGATGCTTCGGCAGCAGCGTTTGTTGAAATATAAGAAATTTGTAAATTTAAGAGGTGTTGTAAACGACCGTAAAAATCAAAAACGTTTTCATTAGGATTTTGTTTCAGCTCTGTTATTTCCATATTTAGTGTGAACCAGTCACGTTTGTCTGAATAAGCATTTTTTAATGCTGTTTTCAGATCTTCCCACTTTGAAATTGTGGAACTTGCAATGTTAATAGCAGCTTCACCTTTTATTTTGGCTAATATACTGCTCATTAAATATTCATTTTGGAAATCGTTTGTGTTTGTAGTATTATAAAATTTTGTTACTAATTTTTCACAAACGCTAGTAAACCTAGGGAGTAATTCACGTTCCCCATGGAACTCTGGCACCATGTCCAGATATTCCTTTTTTAATACTGGAGTAACCATGTTTAATAATGGCGTTCTTAATGTGATACTATTAATAGGATTTGTATTTAAATTAATTATACGATCTTCTGTTTCGAGATCGGAGTCTGCTTCTGAATTATTTGAATCTGACAAAGATTCTGGTTCTCTGAATGACATATGGTACTCACAAAAATAGTAGTGTCGGCTTCATGTGCCCTGAAGTCGAACACGGTCTCGTCTCGAAGTTGAGGCAGGAGTTGCACTGATGTCCGCTCAGCTTGGCTCGCTCGGCTCGTCGAGATGTGTCTTGCTTCTGATGTCCTCTCAGATGCAGGATACAGTGATCGAAGTATGGAGATATTCGAATTTGCCAAATTAATCACGAAAGTGAAACAATTTATATTCGCTAAATTGTTTTGGCAATCCTACCAAGACTGCGCCACTTAAATTTCTCGTTCGATCAAATAGGTTTTTAAAAAGTTTTATTTTTGCGAGTACAAATTATAATATGCTATAAACTACTTGATAATATGATAATAGAATACAGACTGACTAATCTAAAGCATTACATATGTTTTTATACTACTGAAATATGAGAGAGTCACGTTCTGGCACATCGGCACTTTGTCTATTATGTAGTACAGGGGTAGCACTATAACTTATATATATATATATATATATATATATATATATATATATATATATATATATATATACTTTTTCTGTTACTAAAAAAAAAAACTTCATTACAAATTTGTAATTCTGTCATTTAAAAAATATTTTTTCATGTTTTTTATATATATTATTAAAGAAAATTACATATATTTAAACATTCATACAATATGTTCCTATCCGATTATGTTCAAATTATTTTATATGCAATAAAAGTATACACAAAAAAATAGGATTGGGTTAGTTTTAATTTAATAACCTGGAACCCATTAAATAGTAAGAATGTCCTGACTTATTTTTTACGGAAAACACTCCTCATATACTCACTTTTACACACTCTATTCAGTTTTTCCCAAATAAAACAATAAGTGCCATAAAAACACAATAAAAGCTTACGGCACGATATTTCTCCATAAGACACAATGCAAACTGAAGGTTTGGTTGACCAAGATCAGCTGGTGGCCGCCATGTTGAAACGTCACGTGCAGGTGCTCTATTGTATTGAAATATTACTTATTACAGGTAAAAATAGCCCTGTATATAAAACTATTTAGACAAATATTGGGTGTATACAATAAGCCCTTGGGTAAATAAGAGACCCTCATAATACTTAAATTGTACAGTGTTAACTATTTTTGGTATACGAGCCCTATCCCTTAAGTGTTGGTCCAGTCATAAAAAAAATACATTTCTTATACTTGTGCTCAACTGGAGAAGCTGCATCCAATTGCATTAGTTAGTGTAGATCAGTTATTTCCAGTATTTAAGGCATTAAGTTATAATTCAACGAAAATAAATTAGTAGGTGTTTTGATTTTTTGCTTAAATAAGTCATTTTAATGATTTTATGCAACTGGGCCAACACTTATGGAAATTTATGAATGTTTCAATATTACATTACATTGAAAAATTGGCAACATGGTACAGAAAACCTCCATAAGAATAACATTGGTTATCTCTGCCACACTGAAGATAGTGTGGGCCACTTTATAGACAAAACATTCCCTATCCCTCTTCACTGAATGTTTTGATTTCGGCTGGCCAGAAAGAGACAGAGATATGTTTTATCTAGTTCGTGAATTTCTCACTAGAGGCCACTTGAATATATCAGTGAAATTTGACATTTGCGGTTTTGTTTTTGAGTGGAACGTTGGTTTTTATTTAATACCAAAGCTTATAAATAATAATAATAATCCAGCAATGAGTGTCCGTGAGGTGACGCCTGGTAAGCGCTCACACGGTACAAATATGTCATCATCATTACCGATATCTGCTATAGAGCAGATTGGCTCACCCAGAAATGGGTAATATGCCGTGATGATATATTTATTTATTTATAAATAATTAAATAAACAAATCATATTGGATATCTTAAATTCATTTGGCAACACAATCAAGGTACACAAGCTGTATTCTTGGCAACCTTGTTGCGGTGGGTCATAGTCATACAAGCAAATGTCAAAGCCCGCACCTCATATGCAAAATGGATGCGTTTTTGTATGTTTTTTACAGATCTGTAAGACTTACAGATATGACCTATAATCGAAATATATGTATAACTTGATGTATATTCTAAAAAACTTTCTAATCTAAAATGTAAATGATGTTGCACCTCTAGTGAGAAGTGCTCGAACTAGATAAAACATATCTCTGTCTGGCCAGCCGAAACCGAAATGAAAACAAATGAAACGATGTTTTGTCTAGTTATATTTCGTCGTTGGTACGAGCTATACATTTGATTTTGTTTTTCAAACATAACAGGCCTAGCGGCAGATACTTCAGTACAGTTAACTGTCATTCGGCAATTCTTAAAAGAATTGAATGCTGACGGCAAACACAATCTATTTTTATTTCTTGAAGGGACTTTTCCCATTAATTAATCTTGGTATAGGCGACGTGCAGACTTGTAGTCAACGCCGCCACGCGGACGAAACTTGCAAACTTGTTATGAAAACAAAGAATCAGCTGTTGCGTTCCAGAAGATATTTGTTGCTTTTTACCTCCCGCTACCCTAGGTAAGGGAGGTATAGGGATCGTGCTAAAAATAGCATATAGAGATTTTATATAATAAGCACGTTTTGTTGTCCCCAGAATCCGATTTTAACATTTTTACAATGATGTCTGTAGGTATGTATGTGTGTGTGTCTGTGTGTGTGTGTGGATCATGTGGACACGATTACTCAAATACTATCAATCAGAAAAATTTGAAATTTTGTATACCCATTCTATACTAATATAGGAAGTGCTCATTAGTTTTTAGTGTATATTGGATAACCGGAAGTATCATTTATACAAGCTTTTAAAAGTTTTTCTTGTAAAAAATTCATTGAATATAATTTTTTAGCAACTTTTACTAATTAAAATGGAATATAATGGTTTAATCTTCAATTCTACGATAATAACATTTAGTAAATAACTCTAAATAACTTTAAATATGAATATATAATATAATTTATTTCCATGTATCACCTAGCCTATGCGTCAAACAAAATCATAATTTTAATGACAGGTTTGACATATTTCAACAAATGTCACTGACAGGCAGCAATTATGTTAAAATTAGTAATGAAACCGTGTTAATGAGAATATAATAGTAAAATATTTTATTAAGGTTTGTAAAAATAATATATTTTCCATCATACATAAATGTTAGATGTACAGGATGATCTGATTTAAATTTGCTAATTGCTATTTTTGCAGCACTATAAATTAATATTAATTTACAACTACACATTTACGAAATGGATTATGTACGGCGAAGAATTTACAAAGATTGCGTTTTAGCGCACCTAGAAGATGATGCTGATTTTTATAAGAATGTACGTGTGTGACGATTTTTCCTTAAAGCCTATTAAAATATGATCCAAAACTTCTCATATTTGGTATTTAAAACTCATATATAATTTGAAACAACATATTAGATTTTAACCATATATGATAAATCGGATGTAGTACTTAATTTGGAGCTCTAACAAATTTTTGAAGAAAAACAATAAAACAATCCAAAATTTCGTATTACAGACTTTTCTATTTATTGGACAACAAATTAGATTTTATTTACAAACGATTAACCGGAAATGACACTTTACTTAAAGCTCACTGCTATTTTAAACATGGAATTGGCGGGAGGTCATGTGTTGGCCACATCAGATTTTTTCAACTTTGTTTATGCTTTAAAATAATATAAAAATATGCAGGCTGGTGTAAGATGATCGAATATTTATGTGTGCGTTGTGGAATGTCACAATACTTATAGTAACGCTGATTCATCAATTAAATTTTATAGTTTCCAGGAAATTGGTGTGAGATAATAAGGCTTGCTAAAAAGCCCTTGGAACCGAAGAAACAAAGTGTGCAGTGCACATTTCATAGGAAATGAATAATCTGACAATTCTAAGAGTTCTTCGTACTATCCTACTATTTTCTGAAAAGTATATTTGTTTAAAAACAAAAATTATTAAACTTTAGCTTAAAATCACAGAGATTCTTAAGGGATTTTCAAAAAGAGAAGAGGCAAATTTACTAAATATAGAACAGGAACTGTCAGAAATTTTATCTGTTGATTTTAGTCAGCAGTTAAACTTTGATAATAATTGTGAAGATTTTATTTTTGAATCTCTTTTTAACAAAGATAATAATGAAATATCAACACAAGTCAATATCCCTACATTTTCGACATTGAAATCTACTATAATAATGATAAATGTGTTGGGAACATAATAGTGGAGAAGTACACTGTGAAGGATTTCATTGTTATAAATCATTAAAATCAGATTAATACCATTTGTGGTACAACAATAGTAAATTTGCATTACTTTTATCTAGTACTCGTACAGAGTTCGCACTCAAAAACTGCAAACTTTCGATACAAAATTTATTGCTTTTATTTTTAATTAAATTGAAATTAGGTCCGTCATAGAGTGCCATAGGTATATTATTTAGTATGCATAGATTATCAGCCTCTAGAATTTTTTTGAATTTATTAAATCAACTCACAGTAAAATTTAAAACTGCAGTATTTTGGTCAGAACGCAAAGATATTAATGTACTTTTGCTTTCTTTATTTAAAATATATTACCTGAAATGCAGAGTTATTATAGACTGCACCGAAATTAGAATTTAGTGTCCTGATAAAAGAGACTATAGAATTTTTACATATTCTAATTACAAGGGAACTTTTACTGCTAAATTTTTAATTGGCATTGCACCTCATGGATTCTTTCATTTATTACAAAGTCATATGGAGGCAGAACAAGTCATTCATTTATAACAAATGACTGTGGAATTTTAGACTTGTTACAGGCGGGAGACATAGTTCTTGCGGACAAGTAATTTCCAAATATTAAATGTGAAGAAAATATAGTTGTTGTTATGCCTACATTTGTTCACAAAGGTATTCTTACGGATGAAGAAGTCAATGATACTTATAATGTGGCAAGGTGTCCGCATTCTTGTCGAAAGATCGATAGAAATAATAAAACTGTACAAAATTTTTGATAAAATTCCTAAAGAATTATTTCCTTACCTGGACAAAGTAATTTTAATGTGTTGTATCTTAACTAATTTTCAACTAAAAATAATAAATGGATATGAAATAAAGCCATCACATGTCCCGCTTTTTGAAATCATTTTCTTTATTCTATATTCTCACTTGTGTAATGTTAGTAAAGAATTCGTAAAAAACCAAAATGAATTTCTTTTTCCATTTAAAAACAATAAAAACGCATGATTTCGCGATTCACTAGCGTTAAACTCACATGGATTATACGTTTGTTTTCATAACTATTACGGTATTGCCGCTAGAGGCGCTGATGCTAAAAATACGCACGTCGCATATAACACTGAAAACTACAAAAAACAGACAAATATGCGGTAAACAATATAATACTAGGAATTACCTTATATCAGGTTTATTCGCGTTTTGAAAAATCGGTTATTAACCCCTTTTAACATCAAACATCAGATAGATCCATTATGCGAATAAATGACGAACATTCCTTCTAATAATACCTTTAAGGTTTGTAAATTATCTATCCGCATGTGCATAAAATTAGTATATTAACGTAAAATCTACGAGCAAATAATAACTATTGCTCGTAGCGTAAAATAGATTTTATCTAAAAATACACATAAACAAACTTAAGTACATACTCAGATAACAGTTTAAATTGCGCGATAATGTGGTTTGCTCAACAGAAACAGGATACAGTGGGCGTGTTCAGCACCCCGGCAGCGATGAGCACCACTGCGTGTCGATGATTGCCGAATGCAATTGCTGGAGCAATTACATTCGTCCATTCATTGTGTTCATCAAACTTCGGAGGTCAGCGATGAGAGGTGCTGAACGTGACCAATGTTTCAGGTTTTGTAATTCCCGCTCGTTTTGACGTTATCACTTTCGGAGTCTATTGACTCCGAAAGCGTGACGTCAAAAATCGACCGGGCATTACAAAACCTATTGAGAACAACCCGAATTAGCGCCAAATTTAAATAGTTGTCATTTGTCTTATTTGAAAACTAGAAAATTTAATGAAAAATTAAAATATATGCATAATTTGTTTTAAGAAACCTTATATTGAAGTAAATTTTAATAAATTCCAAGAAATAATGTTATTGTGGCTCTTGTCATTCTTCGCCGAGGACGAAAAGATTTTCCTCTGTAAATTACAGTGGCACAAGAAACAAGAACAAGTGATTCGTTATTCTGCAATAATAAGTTTTTTTATGGATGAAGAGAGACTTATTGTTCGTGATGAAAATGCAGTCGAATCAAACCATGTTCATTTGATCTGCGATGTCCATTGTTCATAAAATGGTTCATAACGTAGACCTTAGTATTATAAAAGGAAAAGTGCATACTAGTTTTAAAGAGAAATATTATAACGTTGGGGTAAGTTCATGTTTGAAACATAAATTTTATCGTATTTGTAATATATTACATTTTACAGATTTGTTTGAATGAAGACAAATCTATTGAAACTGATACGCGTGCATGCCCTAGACAGAGGTAAATTTCGTTGCCACCATATAGCTATTTATGCACACTACAACATTTCCGATATTGGCTTTTTCCTGGTCGAAGAAGAAAACAACTGATACTACAGTGCAAACAGTTGAACATCTATATCCTTCAACTCTTCAACACCACATAGATCCACTGATCGCACAGTTTCTAAGGAATATGTTGAAGTATTAAGAAACGAATTAGACAAATTTGGAAAAGCAGTGGGTTTTAATCATTGTAAAGTTGCGAGTCACTTTCTCGCCGGTGATTTAATTCTGGCCGACAAAGATTTTTTAATAGCCGAACTTTTACCACCAGGCGTTAATTTTTAATGATACCATAGTTTACAGTGGATCAAATTCAGAAAACAAGAAATATTACGACGGTAAAAATACAAGCAGAAAGGGCCATAGGAGGAATTAAAACTTTTCAGATATTACATATGAATGCCCCATGCATCATTCATCCTTAAAGTTTTTGGGACTCAATGCCCGCTTATAAGGAATAATGAACAAAGTATGTAATCGAATTTTTGTAAATATGTACAAAGGCTTTTAATGAATATGTGTTACAAATTTATAGGGTATATACGGGGTGCGAAATAGAATAACTTTTACCAATAAACTCATAAAATGGTAATTATCTTTCTTAATTATCGTTGGATGTTACAATCTCTCACTACTGTTACTAATTTTGTTTATTTTAACTTTTTGCATCCCCTCCATACTCTATAAATTTGTAACACGTATTCATTAACACTGTTTATATTATTTATACCTATGTGACAAATATTGATAACTGTAGAGCATCGATATGACATCTGGTGACTAAATTTTGAACTAGTGCATGACGGTAGGTGCGAGGAAATACAACATAATGTTAGCATACATTTTTTAAAAGTATTTCTTTTATACGAAAATGAATGTTGTAAAACACGGTAAAAGCAATATTATGTGTTGTGTATACGGGTGTCATTCGCTTATGAGTAGGGAAACTCATTTAAGTTTCCACTTTTTTCCAAAAATAGGTAAAAATAAAGTGAGTATAACCACAAATGCAGGTATTCAAAACATTGGAACTTGGAAGTATGTTTTACGTTATGGAAAACAAATTTCCAAGTATATGAGAGTATGTTCGATAAGACAGTGACTTTATTCTTCCAGGTAATATTATTAATAATTATATTTGAAACATATTTATGATTATTTAAATTTTTAGAAATTCCTTCTCAACGGAGAAATTAAAAAAAAGTGCTGTACCATCTTTGTGACGACAGAGCACTTTTTTGAAGACAGAGTGATGTTACATTTATAATTTCTCGATAACTATCGGTAATTCCACATAATATAATGTGATTCGCATTCAGAACTTCTTCGCCTGTTTACAAGATTAATATTTTAAATAAAGTAGTAAATGAACATTATATACAATCATACCTTCAACAATAATCCTAGAATGATGAGTAGCATTTAGAAAGTTAAATATCTGAACAATACTTAGATTCATTTTGAAGAAACACAAGCAAAATTGTATCAAATGACAGTGACAAATTGTACACCTACCGTCATGCATCCACCATATTGAAAGTGCTTGCAGCGCCTCTATCGGTCATTTCAGTTGAGAATATTTTATTATATAATAATCTACTTTTCAAATTTTGCATACCTACTTCTTTTATTTTCCATGTCCAATATTTTTCATATGCATTATTATTTATTTTATTAATTGCTATATTGCAAAATATTGTTATAAAATTAGCTTTATATATAAAAAACAATTTTTAACTCTAAAAAAGTTTTATTTACACTTTACAGATAACAGCTATTTAAATCTCTTCAAGATGCAGTTAAGAAACCGGAAGCCTACTTTCAGGTTTTGTAATTCCCGGTCGATTTTGACGTCATCACTTTCGGAGTCAATTTAAATTTGGCGCTAGCACGGTTCGTTCACAACAAACTCTTTCAAGTTGGCGGTGCTTCCCGAAGGCCTCCGAGGGGGAAAACTTGCACTTTTGATTAGGACCCCTAAATATATAATATATCCAAAAATCATAAATGGCGTAGAATACAAATTCAGCAAAAATATTTTTCAATTGACTCCGAAAGCGTGACGTCAAAATCGACCGGGAATTACAAAACCTGAAAGTAGGCTTCCGGTTTCTTGACTGCATCTTGAAAGAGTTTATTGTGAACGAACCGAACTAGCGCCAAATTTAAATAGCTGTCATTTGTCTTATTTGGAAACTAGAAAATGTAATGATGTGATTTTGTTACATATTCCAGTTTTATGTATTTAAAGTAAAAAAATAAATTAAAATATATGCGTAATTTGTTTTAAGAAACCTTATATTGAAGTAGATTTTAATAAATTTTAAGAAATAATGTTAATTGTGGCTCTTGTCATTCTTCAGCGAGGACTTATTCTGTCCATTCTTATTTTCAATTCGGTTCGTAGTGCTTTAGTCGCGCTTGTTACTTGTTATCTCATCTGGTACGAGTTTGAACTTTTGCAAATTACAGTAGCACAAGAAACAAGAACAAGTGATTCGTTTTTCTGCAATAATAAGTTTTTTTTTTTGTGGATGAAGAGAGACTTATTGTTCGTGGTAAAAATGTAGTGGAATCAAACCATGTTCATTTGGTCTGTGATGTCCATTGTCCATGAAATGGTTTATGACGCAGACCTTAATATTATAAAAGGAAAAGTGCATACATTATATTTCTTAATTTTCGTTGGCTGTTACGATCTCTCACTATAATTACTAATTTTGTTTATTTTATTTTTGCATCCCCTACAAATTTGTAACACGTATTTATTAACACTCTTTATATTATTTATACGTATGTGACAAATATATTTTATTATATGATAATCTACTTTTCAAATTTTGCATACCTACTTCTTTTATTTTCCATGACCAATATTTGTCATATGCATTATTCATTTTATTAATTGATTATATTGCAAAATATTGTTATACAATTAGCTTTATAAGAAACAATTTTTAATGCAAAAAGAGTTTAATTTACACTTTACGGATTACAGCTTTGATGACAGCTATTTAAATTTGGCGCTAGTACGGTTCGTTCACAGCAAACTCTTTCAAGATGCAGTTAAGAAACCGGAAGCCTACTTTCAGGTTTTGTAATTCCCGGTCGATTTTGACGTCATCACTTTTGTGACTTTTGGAGTCAATATTATAGTTGAGTTTTCTACCGCTAGGTCTACTCGTAGCGCCACGTCCTTATATTTCACGGAAATATTTACCAAATTTGTTTTAATTACAAATATCTTTTACATTAAACGATAAATATTTACATTATTTACCTAAATATAGAAATGTGTACAGTACGTAACACTAAATAAATTTTAGAAATAGCGCCTCACACACTTGAGAAAAAAAATAAAATTAAATATTTTATTTTTTTTAAGTATGTTCCCGAAATTTAATTTTCGATTTTTTTTATTTGTTATGTATAACAATATTCTTCAAAACATATTAAAGTATGAACAAAATTGTAGGTTTAGTATAGAAGATAAACATTAAAACGTATGAAAAAGTAGGTTTTTTGGATTTTTAAAATTATTCTCGAAAGTGGTTTTTTTTTAATTTTCACATATTTTATTCCTTATATTATTATAAATATTTTATGCAAGTTTAATCAAAAAAATATGTTTTGAACTCGAGATATATTGAAAATAATATTTAAAATATTTTTTTGGGTGTCTAAATAAATACAAATATTATTGAAAGTATGTTATTTTGTTGACAAATTGTCTCCTTTTTATTCGTATATACAAAGAAATCATATTACTTCATACAATTTAAAATAAAAAATGACAAACCTTTTTGGTAATTTTGAATTTCGCGGGCTGGGGTACCATTTCACCTGCCGTCTGAAGCAGTATTTTCGTAATTCTTATTGCATTTGCGAACTGGTGACCTAAATTAAATTATTTTTTGTTGTTGTAATATTAGATATATGTAACTAGGGGCAGACATATTTGATATATTTTTAAATTATATATTGTATCCGAAAACCGATATGAAAATGATTATTTAAAAAAATAGTACAAAATGAAATACGTCAGTCCATAGGGAAAAAAATTACAAATTCAATAAAGTAAACCTTTTTATATATTTGTTAACCATTTTTAAATACAATAAGAACTAGTGTCTTCTCATAAGACGCAATGTTAATTTAGTTCAGCGATTTGCCGAAAGGGGGGCTAGAATATAAGGCGAATTCTGGCGACGGAAACAAATGTGTGTTCGTGGGAAACATGGAATAACGAAATTCTAGCGACGAACTCATGACGTCATGAGTTAGTAATCCGTCGCATTCTATGGATGCAGCTAGCGAGCAGCTTCCATAGCTTTGTCTTTTTCTTATTATAGATCCCTCTCTCTCTCTCAAGCAGATATTTGTATTTGTTGTCAGTGCATGCAATAGGTTAGGTGAAAATAAATGCTGAAATGACATACTAATATCGAAAATTGGTTATTATATGGAATGTAAAGTGTGTTATTAGCATAAGAACAGATTCAGGAACATTTTAAGATATTTCATTTTACTGAAATTACTGTACTTGATACAGCATTACTAAATTGTCATCCACTATTCATTTTATTAAAAATGCAGTCATATATAAACTTATCAACAGAAAATAATACATCAAAATATGATGCCAGTACAGAAATTTCGAAAGCGTAACTTTACAAAATTTTCACTTATTGTTATTAACCATACTACTACTACTGTCGCTCAATCATTTGATGGAATCAAAACATGGAATTATGCATTCTGGCGTGATGATGGAATCATGAAGTATGCATGGATTCTTGACGTCATTTTTTGGAAACAAATTCACGGATTCATGGATTTGTGTTTGTCGCCAGAATTCGCCTATATTTTACACTACTTTCCCTGGACTACGTAAGTCAATTGACTCCGAAAGTGATGACGTCAAAATCGAGCGGGAATTACAAAACCTGAAAGTACGCTTCCGGTTTCTTAACTGCATCTTGAAAGAGTTTGTTGTGAACGAACCGTACTAGCGCCAAATTTGAATAGCTGTCATCAAAGTTGTAAAGTATAAATAAAACATTTTTAGCATTAAAAATTGTTTCTTATAAAGCTAATTTTATAACAATATTTTGCAATATAATCAATTAATAAAATGCATATGACAAATATTGGACATGGAAAATAAAAGAAGTAGGTATGCAAAATTTAAAAAGTAGATTGCCATTTAATAAAATATATTTGTCACATACGTATAAATAATATAAAGAGTGTTAATGAATACGTGTTACAAATTTATAGGGTATATAGGGGATGCAAAAATAAAATAAACAAAATTAGTAACTGTAGTGAGAGATCGTAACAGCCAACGAAAATTAAGAAAGATAATGTATACACTTTTCCTTTCATAATATTAAGGTCTGCGTCATAAACCATTTCATGGACAATGGACATCACAGATCAAATGAACATGGTTTTATTCCACTGCATTTTCACCACGAACAATAAGTCTCTCGTCATCCACAAAAAACAAAAACTTATTATTGTAGAAAAACGAATCACTTGTTCTTGTTTCTTGTGCCACTGTAATTTGTAAAAGTTCAAAATCGTACCAGATGAGATAACAAGCGTGACTAAAACACTACGAATCGAATTGAAAGTAAGAACGGACAGAATAAGTGATCAGATGCAGAATACCAATCCTTTAAACAATAGCTAGATCTATAACTATAGAATCAGAGGAAAATCTTTTCGTCCTCGCTGAAGAATAACAAGAGCCACAATAACATTATTTCTTGGAATTTATTAAAATTTACTTCAATATAAGGTTTCTTAAAACAAATTACGCATATATTTTAATTTATTCTTTTACTTTAAATACATAAAACAGGAATATGTAACAAAATCACATCATTACATTTTCTAGTTTTCAAATAAGACAAATGACAGCTATTTAAATTTGGCGCTAGTTCGGTTCGTTCACAATAAACTCTTTCAAGAAACCGGAAGCCTACTTTCAGGTTTTGTAATTCCCGGTCGATTTTGACGTCACGCTTTCGGAGTCAATTGTGCTTTGAACAATACGACACTCTGAAATAGACAATATTTATATGGATAACTATTGCCAACAGTATAGTAAACCAACTGTGCTCTGATCAATACGCCAGTCTCACAGTACACAATATTTATATGGGTAATTATTGTCGTCTAGTAGCGAATTGACTCCGAAAGCGTGACGTCAAAATCGACCGGGAATTACAAAACCTGAAAGTAGGCTTCCGGTTTCTTCACTGCATCTTGAAAGCGTTTATTGTGAACGAACCGATCTAGCGCTAAATTTAAATAGCTGTCATTTGTCTTATTCGAAAACTAGAAAATTTAATGATGTGATTTTGTTACATATTCCTGTTTTATGTATTTAAAGTAAAAAAATAAATACGGCTTGTTCCTGGTCGAAGAAGAAAACAACTGATACTACAGTGCAAACAGTTGAAGATCTATATCCTTAAACAGCACATAGATCCACTGATCGCGCAATTTCTGAGGAATATGTTGAAGTATTAAGAAACGAATTAGCCAAATTTGGAAAAGCAATGGGATTTAATCATTGTAAAGTTGCGAGTTAATCAGGCGTTAATTTTTAATGATTCCATAGTTTACGGTGGAACAAATTCAGAAAACAAGAAATATTACGATGGTAAATGTACAAGTAGAAAGGGCCATAGGAGGGATTAAAACTTTTCAGATATTACATATGATTGCTTTTTTTAATGCCCCATGCAACATTCATCCTTAAAGTTTGTGGGGCTTTGACAAATTTTCAATATCCTCTTATAAGGAAGTGGAAATATTTTACAATGAACAAAGTATCGAATTTTTGTAAATATGTACCTACAATGGCTTTTAATGAATACGTGTTACAAATTTATAGGGTATGTACGAGATGCAAATAATACTTTACTAATAAACTCGTAAAATTGTAATTATCTTTCTTAATTTTCGTTGGCTGTTACGATCTCTCACTACAGTTACTAATTTTGTTTATTTTATTTTTGCATCCGCTACATACCCTATAAATTTGTAACACGTATTCATTAACACTATATTATTATAAGTATGTGACAAATATATTTTATTATATGATAATCTACTTTTCAAATTTTGCATCTCTGCTTCTTTTATTTTCCATCTCCTTTATGTATGTATGGGAGGCAAAAAGTTAAAATAAACAAAATTAGTAACTGTAGTGAGAAATCGTAACAGCAACAGCCAACGAAAATTAAGAAAGTACCATTTTATGAGTTTATTGGTAAAAGTTACTCTATTTTGCATCCCTTACATACCCTATAAAACTATGGTATCATTAAAAATTAAAGCCTGGTGGTAAAAGTTCGGCTATTAAAAAACCTTTCTTGGACTCGCAACTTTACAATGATTAAAACCCACTGCTTTTCCAAATTTGGCTAATTCGATTCTTAATACTTCAACATATTCCTCAGAAACTGCGCGATCAGTGGATCTATGTGGTGTTGAAGGATATAGATCTTCAACTGTTTGCACTGTAGTATCAGTTGTTTTCTTCTTCGACCAGGAACAAGCCGTATCCGTTACGGAAATATTGTAGTGTGCATGAATAGCTAACGCAGCCATGTGATGGCAATGAAGGACATGCACACGAATCACTTAAAATGGATTTGTCTTCATTTTAACAAATCTGTAAAATTTAATATATTACAAATACGATAAAATTTGTGTTTCAAACATGACCTTACCCCAACATTATAATATTTCTCTTTAAAACTAGTATGCACTTTTCCTTTTATAATATTAAAGTCTGCGTTATAAACCATTTCATGGACAATGGACATGGTTTGATACCACTGCATTTTCACCACGAACAATAGGTCTCTCTTCATCCACAAAAAAACTTATTATTGCAGTAAAACGAATCACTTGTTCTTGTTTCTTGTGCCACTGTAATTTGCAAAAGTTCAAAATCGTATCAGATGAGATAACAAGCGCGACTAAAACACTACGAACCGAATTGAAAGTAAGAACCTAGAGAATAAGTAATCAATTGCAGAATACCGATCCTTTGAACAATAGCCTAGGTCTATAACTATAGAATCAGAGGAAAATCTTTTCGTTCCCGCTGAAGAATGACAGAGACACAAATAACATTATTTCTTGGAATTTATTAAAATTTACTTGAATATAAGGTTTCTTAACACAAATTACGCATATATTTTAATTTAATTTTTTACTTTAAATACATAAAACAGGAATATGTAACAAAATCACACCAATAAATTTTCTAGTTTTCAAATAAGACAAATGACAGCTACTTAAATTTGGCGCTAGTTCGGTTCGTTCACAATAAACTCTTTCAATATACAGTTAAGAAACCGGAAGCCTATTTTCAGGTTTTGTATTTCCCGGTCGATTTTGACGTCACGCTTTCGGAGTCAATTGGCTACGCTGCATTTCCTTGAATTCGTCGTATAATGGACTACTTTAGTGCCGATTTCTGAACGACCCGTACTAGCGCCAAATTTAAATAACTGTCATCAAAGCTGTTATCTGTAAAGTGTAAATAAAATTTTTTTAATATTAAAAATTGTTTCTTATAAAGCTAATTTTATAACAATATATATATATATATATATATATATATATATATATATATATATATATATAATATAATAATTATATAATCAATTAAGTAGGTATGCAAAATTTGAAAAGTAGATTATCATGATATAATAAAATATATTTGTCACATACGTATAAATAATATAAAGAGTGTTAATGAATACGTGTTACAAATTTATAGGGTATGTACGGGATGCAAAAATAAAATAAACAAAATTTGTAACTGTAGTGAGAGATAGTAACAGCCATCGAAAATTAAGAAAGATAATTACCATTTTACGAGTTTATTAGTAAAGTATTATTTGCATCTCGTACATACCCTATAAATTTGTAACAATAAGTTTTTTATTGGCCCTTCAGCGCTTTCGTATTAAAAGCTTTTGTACATGTTTACAAAAATTCGATTATGCATGTAATATCTGAAAAAATTTAATTCCTCTTATGGCCCTTTCTACTTGAATTTTTACCCTCGTAATATTCCTTGTTTTCTGAATTTGTTCCATCATATACTATGATATCATTAAAAATTAACGCCTGGTGGTAAAAGTTCGGCCATTAAAAAACCTTTCTCGGTCAGAATTAAATCACCGGCAAGAAAGTGACTCGCAACTTTACAATGATTAAATCCCACTGCTTTTCCAAATTTGGCTAATTCATACTTCAACATATTCCTCAGAAACTGCGCGATCAATGGATCTATGTGGTGTTGAAGGATATAGATGTTCAACTGTTTGCACTGTAGTATCAGTAGTTTTCTTCTTCGACCAGGAACAAGCCGTATCCGTTACAGAAATGTAGTATGCATGAATAGATAATGCAAGGACATCCACACGAATCACTTTCAATGGATTTTTGAGTAGACCTAGCTGTTGCGTGATCTTGACGTTTATATAGTCTAACGCTGTAGAAGGAAAAATCTAGAATATACCTAGTCTAGTGGACGGACCTTGATGTTCGTCAGTATGCGCTGAGATCTTTGTCAGTGCAGAGCTCTCGTTCACTTTGCTGCAATTTCGTTTGAGTTTTGTATATCTTTTCCATATTCATATCCATTTTATGATTTGTTCAATTGTGTTGTGTTTTGTGAATAAATTTGATTATTTTCACACCTGTACTCAGTGCTTTTCATTAAAAACGAACCTTTATATGTGTTTTGTACGGGTAGTACATTATTACATATAGTAATCGGAACATTTGGCGACCGTGACAGGACTTTGGTGTTTAATAACATTAGTGAAGTAGTGCCGAAAAAGCAATATTTTGTGTTAACTTCCCAGGTGCGAGTTGTGTGTCGTGTTTACCGGAAGCCGGGCTACGTTCGCGTATTGTGTTGTTATCTCCAAGGTTGTCTCACTGAGAGGGGTGGAAATAACTTTTGATATCGTTATTGCGCTGAGCGGAGTGGAAGTAACTTTTGATATCGCTATCGCGCCAAGCATAGTAGAAGTAACTATTGATAGTAAACCGGAAAGTTTGTGCGGTGTTTCGTTTTTCACGGAAATCGTTTGTGTTGATTAACGTACGACAATGGAGATTATTAAAAGAAAACGCACGACACTTCGGAAAGCGCTGACACGTTTAGCCAATCAGCTAGGAGCTTTATTGAAGGTCAAAGTGGAAGATCAAAACGAAGTTGATGCTAAATTTGAGATACTTTGTGAAAAACACGAAGCTCTGAAGCAGATAGATGAAGAAATGTTTGCCGAGCTGCTACATTCTAATGCAACAGAAGAGGAACTCACAAAAGAAACCGAAGAATGTGATGAGTATACTTTAACTTTCACAAAGCTGAAAATTAAACAGAAACATCAACGAGAGGAATTGTTAAGAGAAGTTTCTTCAAGCGTGAGTAACAATAGCAGTTCTTCTTCTTCTAATGTACATAAATTTCGTTTACCACAATTTCAACTTAAAAAGTTTGGTGGAGAAATTAAGGATTGGCTGCCATTTTGGAGCCAATTCAAGAAAATCCATAATGATGACGATATCCCGCCTGAAGATAAGTTTCAGTATCTTTTATTGGCTGTCAAACCAGATACCAGGGTTATGGAACTGGTAGAGAGCTATCCAGCTACCGCAGAGAATTATAATAAGGTCATAACAAGTCTTAAAGGAAGATTCGGTAGGAATGATCTACTAGTAGAGTTTTACATAAGAGAGCTATTAAAACTAATTGTCAATAACGCCCTTCCAAATGCAAATAAAATGAACCTTAATAGTTTATTTGATAAAATAGAGACTCAACTACGTTCGTTAGAGACTCTAGGCATAACTACAGATACGTGTGCGTCTATGCTTTACCCACTCGTAGAGTCCTGTTTACCGGAAGACTTAATACGTGTTTGGCAAAGGTCTACTTATTATCCCAATCAACCTAATTCTACTCTAAAAGAGCGTTTAAATAAACTTATCGCTTTCATGGAATCCGAAGTGGAAAATGAAGAGCGCATTGCTTTAGCGGTGGAAGGATTCGGGTTGGGATCTGCAAAGAAGTTAAAACCGAAACTAAAACACTCAGAACAATGCTCTCCTACAGCTGCAGGGTTATTAAATTGTGACGCTTCCGCGAAGTGTGTTTTTTGCAACGGGGGTCATGATCCTGAAAAATGTTTCAAAGCAAAGAAGATGACTCTAGATGAAAAGCGGAAGACACTTGCAGAGAAAAAGGCGTGCTACCGGTGTGCGCGTATCGGTCATCACAGTAGACGGTGTCGTGATCGGTCAAAATGTGTCTTATGTGGGAAACAACACGTAATGTTATTGTGCCCTGAACTAGAAAATAAAGGTAGTGCGGGGAAAATGGATCGAAGCGAAGGAAAAAAGTCTGATTTGTCCGATGATGATACTAAAATCGTCAAGAAAGAATCAGCTCTCGCGAACTACACAAATACTCCAGTATTCTTGCAAACATTACGGGTGAAAATACGTGGTCAAGACGGTGATCGTGAAATACGTGTAATCCTTGACAGCGGGTCGCAGCGGTCGTACATACTCAAAGCGACTGCAAAGGAGTTAAAATATCCGGTTAAACGAACTGAAACCATCGTGCACGGACTATTTGGCGGTGCTTCTACTTGTGAACAAGCACACAAATGTTATGATGTTAGGTTATCAAGTCTGGATGATACTTACCTATGCAAGTTTGAAGTTTTGGATCAACCTACAATCTGCAACAACATTACCCCTGTATACTCAGGTATTTGGTCATCGGAATTAGAACGCGAAAATATAACGTTAACAGACAAGGAGCAAAATGGACCGATTGAATTACTCATCGGTGCTGACGTGTACGGTAAACTATTGACTGGCAAGAATTGCATTCTTCCGTGTGGACTAGTTGCTATGCAAACCTTGTTAGGTTGGGTGCTTATGGGAAAAGTACCGAATAGTAGGCCATCCCACAGTACAACTATGACGGTGATGTCGCTACTAAACAAAAACATGCTGATTGCAGATCTATGGCAACTGGATGTGTTGGGGATTACGGATCCTGGAGAAAAGCAAACCCGACTTGAATTAGAAGAAGCGACAAAGCGCATGTTTAACGAAACAATTGTGATTAACGAAGAAGGTCGTTATGAAGTTGCTCTGCCGTGGAGAGAGGGACATCCACCTCTACCACTAAATGAAAACTTATCCAGAAAGAGGGTAGACACAACGATCAGGAAACTTCAGAACACTAATTACTACGAAAAGTACCAAGAAGTGTTTTCTGAATGGCTGAGAGAAGGTGTTATTGAAGAGGTGCCTGAAAATGAATTGAACTTACCTGCGCATTACCTACCTCACCGACCTGTAATAAAGGAAGGAAGTGCCACTACTAAAGTTAGGCCGGTATTTGATGCTTCAGCGAAGGAGAAGGGGAAACCAGCACTGAATGACTGCTTGGAAAAAGGACCAAACCTAATAGAGCTCATACCAGCGATATTATTACGTTTTAGACAGGAAAAAATAGGTGTCACATCAGACATAAGAAAAGCTTTTCTGCAGATAAGTCTAAACGAAAAGGATAGAAATTTTCTGAGGTTTCTATGGAGAACGAAAGATGGGACTGAGAAAATATATCGTCACAAAAGGGTGGTTTTTGGTGTGAATGCTAGTCCGTTTCTGTTAGGGGCTACTATCGACTTCCATTTAAATCAGTGTATGGAGAATCGCAAATGTGATAATGATCCTTATGCTAGACAGACAATTGATAAATTGTCAAACAGCTTTTACGTCGACAATTGCGTCACGAGTGTATCTGATAAAGCGGAACTGTCGAACTTCATCAAAGAAGCTAGTGAGCTGATGGCTGAAGCTAAGTTCGACTTGAGAGGGTGGGAGTATAATGGAGATACAACTAGTGACTCTAACTCCGTCCCTTTATTAGGATTAACATGGGATAAGGGAAAGGATATACTTACCATCTCTTCCCAAACCTTTGAACCTGAAGAAAAAATAACTAAGCGGACAATTCTTTCTCTGACACAAAGAATTTTCGACCCAATTGGATTTACGTGTCCAGCGACAATTCTGCCTAAGGTAATGTTGCAGAAAATGTGGGAGTCGAAAATTAATTGGGACACAGAAGTGGACGAAGATTCCAAAGGCGTCTTCCAAAAATGGGTAAGAGAATTGTGTCATTTGAGCTGTATTGAGTTACCCAGATGGCTAGAAATAGAACCAGAAGCGCGTCTTAGCATACACACATTTTGCGATGCTAGTGGCATAGCTTATGCAGCAACAATATTCTTGAGGGTCGAGAAGCAAAACTCGGTGAAAGTGCATTTGCTTCAAGCAAAAAGTAGAGTTGCTCCAATAAAAAAGATGTCCATACCGAGATTGGAGCTATTAGCCGCTTGCATTGGCGCCAGGCTGTATTTTAAAATACGAGAAGTTCTTGGTGGAGACATAGAAAGCCATTTTTGGTCGGATTCAACGACCGTTTTATCCTGGATTAGACGAAAAGAAGAATGGGCTACTTTCGTCTGGAACAGAGTTCAGGAAATTCGAGACTTAACCACTGCAAACCATTGGAAACATGTACCCGGGGCAATAAATCCGGCGGATTTACTCTCCAGAGGATGCTCGCCGAAACATTTACAGCAGTCTAAATGGTGGGAGGGCCCTACATGGCTTTATCTTAATGAAGATAAATGGCCACAAGATGAGATCTCTTGCGATGAAACTGAAGTCAAAAGGGAATTAAAAAAGAAAGTAATTTCTTCCATGCTCAATAATGAAGTGACATATGTCTTCAGCCACTTTTCTGACTACCAGAAGATAGTTCGAACTATTGCTTGGATCTACCGATTTGCCTATAATTGCAAGAATGCTAAGGATCTTAAAACCGGAGAACTTTCTGTTGAGGAAATGGAGCGGGCTGAGAAGACTGTCGTCAAAATTGTTCAAGAGGAATGTAACCTAGCTGCAGATGAAAAGCAATTATCTTCTTTGAGAGTTTTCAAAGACAAAGAAGGGCTTCTAAGAGTGAAAACACAAATCTCGAGAAGAGAGGACTTGGAGACTTTTAGATATCCATATTTATTACCGAAGAAACATGATGTGGTAACCAAATTGATATATGATACACACGTAGCATCATGCCATGTAGGAATCCAGGGGCTTATAAATATTTTACGTGAGAAATATTGGATATTGGGAGATCGTAAAACAGTACGACATGCAATTTCTTCCTGCAAATCTTGCAAGAGGCACCAGGGCAAGAGCTTGCAAAATACATCCACTGAATTGCCATTGGATCGTGTTAGAGACGCCGCTACATTTGAAGTGGTGGGCATTGATCTGGCAGGTCCTATTTACACGAAAGAAGGTAAAATATGGATATGTATTTTTACTTGCGCCATATACCGTGCTATACATCTTGACATAGTCATGTCTGCGTCCACAATTGACTTTTTGAAAACGTTCAGAAGATTTATAGCAAGACGTGGTAGACCTCGCATTATCTACACAGACAATGGGACAAATTTCTGTGGCGCTGAAAACATTTTCAATCAGTTAAACTGGGAGGAGATAACTCAGTTTAGTTCTGCACAACGAATCGTCTGGAAATTCAATCCGCCATCTGCTCCTTGGTGGGGAGGTTGGTGGGAAAGGATGATCGGTATTCTCAAGCAGCTACTACGAAAGACACTAGGCCGTGCTAAACTCACGAACGAAGAAATGTACACAGTACTTTGCGATTGCGAAGCGGTGATAAACACTCGGCCGTTAACGTATTTGACGAATGAGTCAACGGACCTAATGGCTCTTACGCCCGCGATGTTTATTCGGGAACCTACGCAAGACGGCGTACCGGATTGTGATTCGGCGGACGCGAGTGCGCTAAATCGACGGGTTCGTTATCTACAAACTATTCGAAAAGATTTGCGGAAAAGGTTTCGAGTAGAATACCTTGGACAATTACGATGTTACAATAAAAGCAAAAGGACTGATAAAGTGTCGGTCGGCGATATTGTGTTAATTGGTGACAATAATGTGAAGCGTATTGATTGGCCATTAGCGCGTATCACTGAACTTTACCCCGGTAAAGATGGACAAATTCGTCTAGTGAAATTAAAAACTGTGAACGGTTTCCTGTTACGACCTATACAAAGACTGTTTCCACTTGAAGGCGCAACCAACTCTCCGGTGAGGGAAAACGAGGATTCAGTCGACAAGAATGTTGGTGTTCCAGAGCCTGCTATCCCTGATCCGGTAGACGAGCAGAGCACCGTTGCTGTTCTTGGAGAAGGCGACGTTTCGGAAAGTGAAAGTGTCGTGCAGTGCGAAAGTGATTTGGTGTCTAGATTTGGTCGCAGGATCAAAGTACCTAAAATACTTAGTTATAAGTAAAAACCATTTGTGAAATAAGCGTCAAGTATCCCTTTTTGGTGGTAAACCTTTCGAAATGTATTTAAAGATTTCCCAGGTGGGAGAATGTTGCGTGATCTTGACGTTTATATAGTCTAACGCTGTAGAAGGAAAAATCTAGAATATACCTAGTCTAGTGGACGGACCTTGATGTTCGTCAGTATGCGCTGAGATCTTTGTCAGTGCAGAGCTCTCGTTCACTTTGCTGCAATTTCGTTTGAGTTTTGTATATCTTTTCCATATTCATATCCATTTTATGATTTGTTCAATTGTGTTGTGTTTTGTGAATAAATTTGATTATTTTCACACCTGTACTCAGTGCTTTTCATTAAAAACGAACCTTTATATGTGTTTTGTACGGGTAGTACATTATTACATATAGTAATCGGAACACTAGCGGTAAATAGATAAACTATATTGGAATCGGTGGCTCAAAGGGAATTGAAAACTCAGCATCAGCAATCATCGGTCGCTCGGCGCTTGAACATACGTAATCATTGAACAGAGAAGCAAATTCAGCAAAGTTGTCGCGTAAATACAACAATATTACTTTGGCGGCTCTTGGGTAGGCGACAAAATAACCACTACAATACATAAGTTTTTTTAATATTCGATATTAAATTTATACGCCGACTCAATTATTTGATTAGTAAAATTATTTTTTTAGAAATTTCAAAAAGTAATTCTAAATGAATTTCTGAGCTAATTTTAATATTTTAAACCTTTTAAACATGATAAATGAGAAACACTGGTTATTGGTATTGTAGAAAAAAGATTACGAGCTTCTGAAAATATTTTGCAATAATAATTTTCAATAAAATATTATATAATTTTATAAATTTTTCAGTTGAAATTGTGATTCCAATTATGCGCTTTTGGGGGTTTTAAAGGTATATTTTCTTTAGTACCATGTAATTACATACATAAGATAGAAATTATTGTTATTTTATGTTCTTTTTCTAAAATTAATTTCAACGTTATACAAATAATTTTTTTTAAAAATAACAAACATTGCAATACAATATATTTAACTTTAAAAATGTTTTTGTTGTTTAAATAGTACAAAAAATATTAGTTATAGAATAAATTTTATAGTTATTTATATTTACTGTCAGAAATGTCAAGGAATACCATTGACTATTGATACATTTTGAAATAAAGGATCTTAGTATTCTGTAGAAATTTCAAGAAGAAAAACGCTGTCATCTGTCACATTTTATATGTCGATGGTAGTCTTTAAATAAAAATATTTGTGAAATGAGGATAATTTCGAAAGAAATTAAATTGAAACATATCTGACAAAAGTTTAAAACATCTAATGCTGGTATTTCACAAAGAGGAAAGTAACTCATCTGCGTAGGGATGTAATGCATTTTGGATTTACTTACATCCCGTCGTTATAGAAACCGATACCCTGACGGTAAAAGAGACATACATCCCTACAAACAACGTCCTATTAGCCTATTTACGGAAGTGGGAAATAGTATAGTACAACGGAAGTGGGAGATGTTTCATTACAGCCGAGGGTTTGTGCAGATTACCGAGAGCCGAAGCCTCGAGGTCAGATACAGCGTGACGCTGTAATAGAACTCCCGAGGAATGTATACTATTTTATTCATAATCTTCTTCAATAATATTCAAAATAAATAATTGAGTTATAACCTTTAATTTTATTAATTTATTTGACAGTTCTATTAAAATTTGTTTATCTATGATAGTGCGTAAAATTGATGTTGTCAGTTTTGAATTCGTAAAACTGTTGTTTAGTTACAAGGTTTCATTAGACACGGGTTTCCTACCAACGAGTGATTAAAAATTTTAAACACTCAAAATTCGCAATACCATCTTGAATATTTTGTTTTCGTGGTAAAATTCTCATTTAATATTGTGCTCCTAATTCAAAAATAAAAGTTTTTTTAATATATTTTTTATTGAGTTATTAAATTCTATCGTTGATAAAATACACATACATAAAGCATCTTTAGTCACTCACGGGTCTTAAAACACTCGCTAAGACTAATTTTACGTACTTGTATTGAAATAAAATAAATAAAAAATAAAAGAAACCAAAATTTCGAATTTATTAAACCGTAAGCATGAAAAAGGGCACTATGTTTTAAAATGAAAATACTTTTGAATATTTTCAAATAAAAAAAATTGTTGTCCCGTGGCCGGTCAATTTTTATTTTTTTTTTTTTAATATAGGCGATACATACGGGCAAAAGAATGATAGAAAAAATCAAAATTAAATAATTCTTATGTTTGCACTAGATTATCTCAAAAACTAAGGCGTGTATTTTTTATAATTTTTGGAGGTACCGTAATCAAATTATTTTATGAATTATAAAATAACAAAGTAAAAGATTTACTACGAATACAAATTATAATTACATTTTATTTCTATTAAAATCGGTAGTGTGTGTGAGAGAGAAAGTGAGATGGTGCTATGTAGAATGTAGAGATGGAAGATATCACGAAATGGTGGGGACGCGTACCGCTCAACAATCTCGGAATTGCAGAAAAAAACATGGTGTTATGGAGAATGTAGATTTGATGTGGATAGAAGATATCACGTAATGGGGGAGGGGACGTGATATTTTATAATTCGTAAAATAATTTAATTATCGTACCTCCAAAAATTATAAAAAATACACCCATTAGATTTTCAGATAATTTAGTGCAAACATAAGAATGGGCCCATAAACCATTTTTTTTTTAAATTTTAAATAAAGGTTCGTTTAATTTTAAAGCAATAGGCCCATAAACCATAACAAAAAATAGTAAAATGTACACTTTATGTACTGCTCAATAAATAACGATTAAGATAAAAATAACATTTTTTTTTAATAATTGCTTCAAAATTAAGCGAACTTTCATTTTAAAAAATTGGTTTATGGGCCCATTCGTGGAACCAAAAAGTCATAATTGTTTTTGGTATAACTGCATTTGATCTTTAAAGAAACCTATAGCTATCTTTCTCACACCAGTTTCTGTAGTAGGCTGCACGAGAAAGATACCAATAGTGTGTGTCATCTGTGGCCCTAGAAATAAATTTAAATATCTCGCAAAGTAATTATTAAAAAAAATGTTTTTTTTTATCTTAATCGTTATTTATTGAGAAGTACTTTAAGAATACAGTGTTCATTTTATTATTTTTTGTTATGGTTTACCGGCCCATTAGTTAATTTTGATTGATTTTTTCCATCATTCTTTTCGAATAAATTCGATTTAATGTTTCTTAAATCTAAAATGTATTGCATATATTTAAAAAAAAAATTAAAAATAATATCTGTCAATCAGAATTATCTTCATAATATAGTAGCTGTTTCCATGGTTATTGCATAGCTGGCTAATTTATGATATTTTATACAACTTTATAGACATTGAATATGAGCTAAAATGCAATCAAACCGTACAGAGAATATAATAATCTATAATATTTATAAAATATCAAAAAATGATATTAATTGCGTTAAAAAAAAAAACACTTGAAAGGTCCAAATGAGGGTAGTTCCGATTGATCAATTACAATCAAAATCTAATCAGCTCTTTATAAGAATCTAGAGTACGGAAATATAAGGAAATTGAATTTTTTGTACTTGTAGTATTGGAGTTATTGGAGGAGAAATTATCGTCACATATAATCATTGTAAAAAAATTAAAATCTTATTCAAGGGACCTCACAACGTGCTTATTCATTAAATACTCCACCGAATTTTTTGGCTAAAGACAATACCTTCCTTACCTAAAGAGGACGGAAGGCAAAAATTTATTGATATAAAAACTAAAGTAAAATAGTTTATTCCCAAAGTACAAACACATATTTTGATTGAAAAGCTTATATTTACGTATAGTTAGTTACCCCTACGGCATGACGAATATTAGCAGAACCGTTCGGATACTTATGTACCAGAAAGTGTAATTGTAATCTATTTGGCTTACATCATACATAAACATAATGGTATAGATAGTAACATATTTGTAAAAAAATCCTACTAAATATTGTCAATATTTTTTTGGCAGGCTCAAGATCGGTATATTACATAACCAAACAAAATGCTGTACTACTGTGTAAAGGAATACAAAAATAAAATAGGGCATTCATTTACTAAAATTAGATTATAGCAATAGCTCAAGAAGAATGGAAAATAACGATAAATTAAAATTAAAAAATTTAATCGTTATTTAGTTTCGAGCGCAAATGGACATTGTCGATTTCGACCTCTCAATTGACAATGTCCCATTTTGCTCTCTTAATACACAAATAGCTATTATTATGATGTACCTATTATTTTTTTTATAATTATGAAAATGTAACATTTTTTACTTTTACAGTTTTTAAATACGTGTTTATAATAAAAATTTCCTACGGTAAATACAAAATATTATGTAATCAGTGAATTTTATGTAATATATATGTTACGATTTTAAAATTTGTTATTTATTATCCATTCTCTTCCCAAGAAACGTTATTTTTAAAATATATTATTAATATTTCATACAAACAAAATATTTTTACTTCGTTAATAAATTTGAAATTATTTGACGCGACCTTCAATAAATTGTTTTATTTTCATTTGTTATAAGTAACCTACAAATTTGTACCATCCCACATATATTTACTTTTAGAATGTTTTTAGGTTTGTGCCATGGAACAAAGTACGACTATTATCGAATAGATGGAGATCGTAAAATATACAAATATTTCTACTTTATCGACATAGTCATAATTATTCATTTCAGTGCTCACTAGCGCTCGCCTCGGCGCAGAAACAAAATAGCGGGGGGTATCATTTCACCTTAAACAAATCTGTAAAAATTGAATATATTACAAATACGATAAAATTTATGTTTCAAACATGAACTTACCCCAAATTATAATATATCTCTTTAAAACTAGTTTGAACTTTTCCTTTTATAATATTAAGATCTGCATCATAAACCATTGCATGGGCAATGGACATCACACACCAAATGAACATGGTTTGATTCGACTGCATTTTCACCACGAACAATAAGTCTCTCTTCATCCACAAAAAAACTTATTATTGCAGAAAAACGAATCACTTGTTCTTGTTTCTTGTGCCACTGTAATTTGCAAAAGTTGAAAATCGTACCGGATGAGATAACAAGCGCGACTAAAACATTACGAAACGAATTGAAAGTAAGAACGGACAGAATAAGTGATCAGGTGCAGAATACCAGTCCTTTGAACAGTAGCCTAGGACTATAACTATAAAATCGGAGGAAAATCTTTTCGTCCTCGCTGAAGAATGACAGAGCCACAAATAACATTATTTCTTGGAATTTATTAAAATTTATTTCAATATAAGGTTTCTTAAAACAAATAACGCATATATTTTAATTTATTTTTTTACTTTAAATACATAAAACAGGAATATGTAATAAAATCACATCATTAAATTTTCTAGTTTTCAAATAAGACAAATGACAGCTATTTAAATTTGGCGCTAGTCCGGTTCGTTCACAATAAACTCTTTCAAGATACAGTGAAGAAACCGGAAGCCTACTGTTAGGTTTTGTAATTCCCGGTCGATTTTGACGTCACGCTTTCAGTGTCATACGGGAATTTTTAGGAAATGTTAGACAATCCCAGGGAATGCAGCGTAGCTGCATGCTTCATGTGAGTTGGCAATACTGCTAAAGAGTTGTTTAATGGCAAATGGTCGAAAGTCATTACAGACTGTTGTATTGTAATAGTAAATATCGTTTGTTATTCTGTAGTAATTCTTGAGCAATTGTATTTGCAGTTCATTATTTTTGCAGTAAGTATTAATAATTAATTAAAAGTTGCCAGAGTTACAATAAAACCTATAAACGTGTCTTTTGTTTCAGGAATTTCGAATATTTCATTTATTTTGTAATTAGTACATAGAAGAACTTTTCAAGTTTGTGATTTATGATATATTGCCCTGAGAAATGTGAAGAAAACCGAATAAATTGGTAAGACAAGTAGCACATATATGCAATGGGAATTTAGCACTCCACTAGTGTATGCATTAATGACATAAAGCCTCATTCCTCATTCACAGCTCAGAAAATAAAAATAAAATTATAGATAAAAATAAAAATAACGATGTAAACAATAGATTCTTATGAAAGTGTTCACAGCTTTCCAAAATAAAATTAAACATAAGACATAAACACAAGGATTTACAAATGTTAAATATTTTACAATAAAATAGCACATGCATAATAAATGTCATTTGAGTTGTCAATTTACATTTTGGCAAAAGGATTTCAATTTAAATATAAGTTTAAAAAGCTGTCTTAAAATAAAGGTTTGCATATATGATTGCGTACAGTGGTTTAAATGGTGTGAAGTTGTTATTATTGCTTGTTATACTAGCCCTAAAGTAATTATGGACTGGAGATTTCTACACTGATATATATAAAAAAACGTTTAGGTAAACAAGTTTTAAATGGGCAGGCAAAAACAATTATTGCCAATGTACACAATGGCTCGTAGTATGGTCACGGTTTTAACTAAAACACTGTTTTAAGAAATGTCAAATTCAAATTTCAATATTTAATTTCACCCTTACATGTAAAGAACAATTTTTTAAAAAATATTTGTTTGAATACAAACTCTGTGCTGCTTTAAAATATTTTGATAAATTTGATATTATTTATTATTGTTATTAAATAATGAAATTTGACATGTCTTGAAACAGCGTTTTAGTTAAAACCGTGATCATACTACGAGCCAATTATTGAAAAAATTGGCGTAACATCGTGAAAAAAATTATAATTTATTAAATAACAAGAAAATTTGGATTTGACTGTAGAAGCATGTTGTGTTGGCAGATCTACTGTTCACCTAATAATCAATTATTCTTACCTTTTAGATTTCACCGGTTATTGTATTTTAACGCAAATGCGACCTTATAGCTTGACGTGTGGGTACTTTGGTCAAAATATAAATATAAATTTTCCATAGAGACAATTTTTATATTTTATATTAGGTATTACTGTCTTACCTTATTTATTTGTTATAATATTTTCTTCATTTACGATGTATTAAAAAAATTATTTAGTTTTAAATGTATTATATGACATTTGTGTTCATTCCTGGTCATGTCAAGATACAAGCGGCAACACCGCTGGGCAAGGGACAGGGTGCGGAAAGGGATAACAGTTGAACATCAGTCCATAATCATTTGACGGCGAGTATAATTATTATGAATATATTAAATGACAGTTGATGTTAATTTACGTTTTATTTTCGAAACTGTGAACACGAACCATAAAGTTATTTATAATTTTATAGTTGGTGTTGACAGCTTCGAAAATAAAATGTAGATTAGTAATATCAACTGTCATTTAATACATTCATAATTAACAAGCAATAATAACAACTTCCTACCTTTTAAAGCACTGTACGCAATCATATATGCGAACCTTTGTCTTAAGACAGTTTTCTAAAATTATATTTAAATTGAAATCCTTAAGCCGGATTTATAGTTTACATAACATAACGTAACGTAGCATAGCATAACATAGTGAAAATATTAAAAAACATAAGTCCGTATGGCATTTTATAGTTTTATAACATAGCATAACATAACATAGCATAACATAAGAAATGACCATAGTTTATTTCGTTATGTTATGGTGTTCGGGAATATTCGGCTCAATTCGGCTCTATTGGAAGAGCAGCGAAATCTTGGAGCGTTGAAGTGCTCGCATCTGCTTGTTGTTTACAAACAAATTGTGAGGTTAGTTTTTGTTTCTGATGAGATATTTACGTTAAATAAATAGTTAAATTATTGTGCAGAGTTAATAATAATAATGCACAAGATCCTGCAACAGCTACTATCATAGCATCGTCATCAGCCATTTTTATCTAAACAAATCACGTTTTTGCGAAAAGTTCTATAATTTAACGTGTACCAAGAATGACAAAATGAAATGTGAAAACAGTAATGAATATAGTAATAATACTACATTATGAACATTTTTTAGAACAATTCTTCTTTTTCTCGTGCTATGTCTTATGCTTATGTCTCGTACTATAAAATCTAAAAAAATTCTAATGTTATGTTACGTTATGTTATGCTATGTTTTGTTATGTTATGTAAACTATAAATCCGGCTTTATGCCAGAACGTAAATTGACATCTCAAATGATAGTTGTTATATATGTGCTTATGTTTGTGTAAAATATTTGCCATTTGCAAATCTTTGTGTTCATATCTTGTGTAATTTTATTTTCGAGAGCTGTGAACACTCTCGGAAGAAACTTGTTTATATCGTTATTTTTATGTATAATTTTATTTTTATTTTCGTAGCTGTGAACGAGCCTTTATACAGTAATGCATTAATAAGAAAAGGGTGCAAGCTGCTTCTATAGTTACTAGAGACGATCGCTAGACTAGTGAAGAGTGCTGAATTCTGCCCACTATATTTACCGGGTGTCTAAATTCGTTATACCGTAAGATTTTTAACGTGAATATTGGATTTGTCATATCCATGGTTACGACTTGACAATTTTGTTTAAATAATTATACCGGCTCTCAATTAAATTTAGTTGCAGAAAAATTATTGTGTGCCCCTTGGATCCGAGTGATTTTCTGACTCGGCTAAATTTCTTACAATATTTAAATATAATACTTCTGTTAAATTCATTCCCTATGTCTCATTTTAAATGAGAGGGAAATACATTGCTGTAGAAAAAAAAAATTGTGTGCACTTGTGTCTGAAATAAGTTTAGTGCTCTCGGATGGTTTTCTGACTCGGCTATTTTTTTTTTTACAATATTTATATACAATACTTGTGTCAAATTAGTTCCCTTTGTTTCATTTTAAATGGGACAGGCAAATACATTGCTGTCAATCAAATGTCGAGTCGTAACCATGGATATGACAAACCCAATGTTTCACGTTAAAAAATACTCGCGGTATAGGGAATACAATGTTAATTTTATTTTGCTGTAGTTACCTATTCATTTTAGACAAAAATGTTTCAAATAGAGGTTGTAGGTAATAAAATTCTACACCTAAATCACTAATACAATGTTAATTTTATTTTGCTGTAGTTACCTATTCATTTTAGACAAAAATATTTCAAATAGAGGTTGTAGGTAATAAAATTCTACACCTAAATCACTAATCAGATTTTATTTTACACGTTTTGTAAGCTTTTAAATCGAGTTTTATAAATTTTTCTCGTTTGTATTGATACCTGTGAAATTGAGAGTAAATTACAAATAAATGCCTAGAGTTTGAAGTGTTAGAAAAATTAGTTTATTAGGTTAGATATTAATCTTATTATTTTTTTAAATTATGTTATAAAACTAGATTTCTTAATTATATTACTATTTATTATGTTTTGTTTTATAAATAGAACGTTTTTATCTAGAATAAAAGCTGCAAATAATTCAATGGCATTATTCTGATAGTCCAAACATGCATTTATTTGTAATTTCGTGTCAATTCCATGAGTATTGTCTGACCAAGCGATATGTGCCCCTGACCTCAACTTGGCAGGCGTGGTCTACGGTGGCGTTATCATTAACAGAACATTCGGAGACAGAAGTTTTCTATATAAATTTTACCGGTTTATTCGTTAGCTACAGTATGAAATGCATTTAGTTAAAACACAAATGAAATACATAAACATTTCTTAAATGTCATTTCGCCGTTCAAAAGACGTAAAGGCGTATCTCATTTTTTACAAGTTTACAGTAGAGCAGTTTAAAGAAAAGTGACGCTCTCATTTTCTCGATAAGTTAAACACGATTGATTATAATGTACTTCATTTACCACTTTTATAGTTAACGATAATTGATAATCACTACAAGTATGACAAATCGTTGCTGACTTCATTATTATTATTATTTTTTGACATTTATATGAGATACGTCTTTACGTTTTGCTTATAACAAAAGTTGTACCCTGATTTACCGAGATACGTCTTCTCAAATTAAAAAGTAAATAGGTTTTAAAGTCAAAATTCGGTATAAAAATTTAACACACAAAATGTAATTATTTTAATAATATATTTTGTAAACAACAAAAGACAAAAATGATAGCATTTTGTTGTCTAAAATGACATTTTTTTTTACAAAATCTTAAAATAAAGTAAGGACAGGTAAACCAAACAAAAATAAAATAACATGAGATACAAAATTATTATTCACTTCTTAACTAAAAAAATGTACTTGGTAAAAAGAACTAAAAAATACCCTTGGTAAAAAAAAACTGAACTACAAGCGTTGCGATCTAAAACACTTTATTCAGTCGCATGAGGCAAAGACTTATAAAATTGCACGTGTTCAGGTAGCTTGATTACCGGGGTGTTACCTGAGCAAAGATCCATTAAATCATTGTACTTCAACAGTGATATTGACCGAGGCCCCTTATTCAAATTATTAATCTGTGTTGTCAGCACAGATGCATTTTGTCGCTTTAATGTCAGTGATCGATAATTTTCATCCAAGTGGCTCGTTTTAAAAAATATTTTAGCCAAGTCATTTTTTTTACCTCTCGCTAAGAGAGGTATTGGATTCATGCTAAAATTCGCATATCCAAATTTCAGTGAATAAGCACGATTTAATGTCCCTAGAATCCGATTATAACATTTTTAAAATGATGTCTGTGTGTGTGTGTGGATGTGTGTATGTCTGGATGTTGTAGACACGATTCCTCAAAAACTATAAGACTTAAAAAATATTTAACTGCAGTTTCCTCAATCTGACATTCCTGGGAAGAGCTGAAAAGGTTTTGGTAACAATTGAACAACCGGAAGTAGTAGTTTCGTAGAAAAATTCTTCTAGATATAATTTTTTGGGAGTTTATTTTATTAAATATTGAAGAACATAAAATTCTCCATCTAATACACTTAAAATTTTTATTATATCTTGCATAGATTTAGAGATAAAGACACTATAATTTATAGAGTACACTAATCGCAGAGGCTACGGCACTAAGGAAACCAGTTGACAAATTCCAATGTTTATAACATGACACATGTCATTGTCAAATATCAACAGTTTTAGTGACATTCTGATAGCTTTTTCTGGAAAGTATATTTAATTTTTCTTATTGTTTCATTAATTAAATATTTGAAATTATAGGTAAAATTGTGGTAAAATGCATATATCCATCAGAAATACCGCCAATCTGGTTAATAAATTGGAATAATCTCTGATATTTAGAAACTTCCTCATACAATGAAAAATATATATAATTAGAATTATATGTGTGCAGAAGACATGTTAAATACAATAAAAAACAATATTTGGGTAAAGTTCTGTAATATTTTGTTATAAAACGACGGTTCGAAAGCGAAGAGCAATACAATACTTATATGCCTAACATGGAAATGGCGAGAGGTCTTGTGCTGGCCACAACAGATTTTTTACCTTGAATTCTACCATGTCTGTCCACTTAAAAGCATTTCCTTCTTCGTCGATTCGAATTGTCCGCACTCTAAGATCTTCACTAAACTTTTTAAAGTCTAAGAAATCATTAAAGCCTAAAGAATACACTTCGTAGGGTTTTGCGGGTCTTGCAAGACGAAAAACTGGTAGAAGTTGAGATGGCACAAACAAGTCACCTGCCTTTTTAAGTGCGTACGAAATGGCACTATGTGCCGAATCGCCTTCACTTTGACCGTGATTAGTGGTAAAGAAACGAAGGCTAATTTCTTGGACGTGTTTTAGTTGCAATACACTATACAAGAGAGCTCCTGCTACGATGGAATTGCGATTTTGTCCTCCGCAACCATCTGCGAATAAATCGGCGGAATGAACTTCTTTTTCGTCGTACTTTTGCAGCGTTTTAAACAGTGCTGTTGAAATTTCAGAAGCGCCTCGTCCACTGTCAGACTCGTTCCACTTAAAACAATAGCAGTCTCGAGAAGCTATATCATAAAAAGTTAAATTGTAGACAGCAAACCTTCTTTTATAAAAAATAGCACCATCGTTCGATATGGGTAAGTAAATTACCTGTTGAAGATCAAAACACATACAAAGCAAATTGTGATCATTTTGGGCGGCAACCTTAGAAGAGTTTTTGATAGCACGTACATCTTCTTTGGAATTTGTGTGCGCGTCAAAAATATCTTGCATTTTCAATTTCGTTTCTACAGATCCTTCGTGGTAAATTTTACACAAACCGCACTGATCTTTCTTTGGTCTGTGGAATGAGAGGTTCATACTTTTGAAAACCGTTCGGTATGTTGTGAAACACGGTTTTTGGGTGTTGTGTTCCAACTCATCTAAAAGCATAGTATACATTTTTTTTAATGTTAACTCACCATGCAAGTATTCTCGGGTGCTATCTTTTCGACAATAATGTGACTCCACTCTTTGAAATCGACTAATGTGATCCTGAATCAGTTTCCTGTTAGCTTCATCCTTTAATGCAGCTGCATTACATCTACCACCACGGCGATCCTTTTGGATTACACCAGTACTTTGAATTTTTTCAAGTGCTGTTCGAATGATTTTTTCGCTGACACTTAACGTGTTCATGAATAATCTGCGACACACTTTGAGTGTGTTTCCTTCCAATGGAAGAAAAAAGATATTTGTATTTTGACGTCTAGATTCTTTTTTACCTGTCGTGCTTGATTTTTTGGGTACCTGTTTAACGTATCTCGCAATAAATTCCCGTTGTAGTTGGATGTCACTTAAGTTGTAAAAGTCTTGCCATATACCTTGCCTACATTCTTCACTGAACTTACCACAAAGCCTACCACCTTTTTTACACCATTCAGTATTGCACATTGGACCTAGTGCCCGTCCCTTAACAGTTTTTTTTTGTAGCCACTGAAACGTATTCAGCACCACTGCGACGTAAAGCCTGAGCCACTTTCTTCTTGTTGATTCTGGCGATTTTCTCAGGTTTATATTCCCTTGGAGCCCCCTCCACTTGAAAATCTTCGGGATTCCTTTTCTTATTATCTATAATTTTCTTCGTCTTACGCTGCCGTTTATTACGCGAATTTATGGTAGAGTCTTCACTTTCAATGTCACTGATGCGATGAGTGTCACACGTAGGTAATTCCTCAATGACAAAATGATCCCAGCACAAAAGGATTGAGCATCGAAAACAGGAACTAAAAACCTCTCTTTTGCAGCGACGAACTTCGCATGTCTGGACATAAGTGAGATCTTCTCGATTACTTAGTTCAATATTTGCAAACGGATCATCTTCATCTAAATCATGGCGATATAGTAAGTCAAAGTTTTGAATCTTAAACTCTGAAGATAACATTGCCGACTCAGCTGATGTCTTCCCGTGTTCAAAGTCTCTTAGAGACACTGCAATAGTATTATTATTCACACAATTTGTAGTTTCTTCTATTAATTTATTAAATGGTTTATCGTCATCATCAATGGTTTTCAAATAGCTTGTTGTTTTTTGAGCTATTTTGCTTAAAGGTTCATTATCGTCACTGGAACTTGTCCCTGATAGATAATTTTCTTCTTCTGTCGTAATTATTGTCCCAAAATACCATTTGCATTTATACCGCATTTTTACACGGGTGCCAACTTCAAATTTAACATTGTTTTCAACTGTTTTTAATTCACTGGTGCATACACAGTTTACAGAACCATCGTTCCATTTCACCAAAACATCCATTTTCTAAGAAAATTATAAAAAATTAATAAAGATTCATTAATTTAAAAGTTTTACTTACATTTGTTGTAATATTAAGTGCTGCCATTGTTTGGCAAATAATTTACTTAGGTACTAACACTCGACCGCTAGCAGCTTAGAACAACGAATGACCCGCCCTTCCTTCGCTAACATCGCTGATTGCAAGTAGATACCAGATTAACAACAAGAACAGACACGAAAAATTTGAGAGAGAGACTTTTTTAAATTGTGAAAGAAAGTCGTAACTTGAGATACGTCTTATGTCCATTTAAAAATATATGATTTAGAGGCGTATCTCAAGATACGCTTATACGTTAAAATATGTTCATTAAATATTTGACATACGCCTGATACATAGAATTCCGTAAAATTTAAACGGAGTTAGATTGAGATACGCCTCTTATTCACAACACGGGGAACACGGGTATCTGTTTAAAGGCGTATCTAACTCATTTTAGCCAAATTTTGAGATACGCCTTTACGTTTTGTCAACGGCGATTTATTATATATACATATCGAGGGCTTCATAACAAAGGGGCGTATCCACAAAAATAGAGTTTTGAGTAAATTAAAAAAAAACGATTTAAAAACTAAAGGATTTATGAATGTTTGCAATTCTTTATTATAAAATTATAATTAACAGTCTAGATGTTATAATATTATAAGTTATTAACAAATGCAGTCTATATGTCAGATTTAACGTTGTTTTGTAGTTACGCCTATATGTCACAACAAATGAAAAACGTTATGTAAAGGGCGTATAGAATATAAAATTAAAATGAAGTCATTTATTACTCATAAACATCTCAGGATTAGAAAAATTAAAGAAGTAAGAAATAAATCTGTATTGAAAAAATAATTGTACATAAATATAAAAAAAATATTATTTTAATTTACAGACGTTTTTTGATTTTCTCGCGCATTACAAGTAAACTAATGTCATCATCTTCTGGTGAAGAATGGTTATCGTCATTGTTGACATTGGTATCTATGTTAGTATAAGGTAATTGCTTATAAAAAGCATGATGAGTTGCAGGAATTACATTATTGTTGCACAAATCTATTAAATCCTTGTACTTAGCATGAGATATTTTTTGGCAGGTTGAATACAGATTCAACAAATTTGTTGGTCGTTTCTTTATATTCCTCGTCCCAATACTCGTTTTTGTAGTACAATGTATTTGGATTTGCTTTATTGAATTTTAGACATCTTACCGTTTTCCAATTAAGAACGTCTCCATCTTTGGCTTTGTTACAGTTAGGCATTATTATCCCTTGATATTTCTTATAGTCTTTGAAATCGGTGTACTTTAACTGTTCTACTTGATAGGGTTGTCCTTTTTGTTTTGCGAGTCTAATTATGTTATACCAATCACTAGGTAAATACACTTTGGTATGTTTTGAAGCAGCTTCAATTGTGGCATGTATTGAATCACATTCCATATGGGTGTGACCGACTTCTAAGAATTTAATTTCAATTGTTTGCAAAGACGTATGTGTAATAAGAGAATCGTAGAGCATAGTAGCAACAATGCAGTTTCGGTTCTGACCCGGACTATTATCACAAAACATGCTAATTTCTGTTATGGTGTTGGGTACAGCAGAAATGTACTTTGCTATACATGTTGAAATTTCATTAGAACCCCTTTTGCCTTCTGTCTCATCCCACAAATAACAAAACCCTTTCTTTTTCGCCACTTCGTAGATTGTAAAATTAAACACGGCCAGTTTTCTTTTATAAAAAATAGGTTTCGCATAATACAGTGGACAATACAGAACAGCATCCAAATCAAAATTGCAAGTGATAAATTGATTATCATCTCTAGCTCTCAAAGCGTCTTGCTTTTTTGCATTATTAGCTGCTTCTTTACGTCTGATATGCATGTTATACTCCTCTTCTCGCTCCTGTCTTTCATCTCCTGTTTGATGCTCGAACTCATAACACCAACACTGGTCTTTTCTTGGAACATAAAATGCAATATTTTTTTTATTAACATTTCCTTGTATGTCGTTTTACTGGCTGGTTTTACTGATCGTTCTTCACAGAATTGTACATACAAAGAATACATTCTTTCTTTGTTTAAAATACTTTCTAGGTAAATTTTTTTTTAATCTTTCCTACATCAGTGCGCAGGAATAGTTGGGAAAGAAGCAATGTGTTCCTTAAGAAGTTGTATAGTTGTATCAGGTAGTTTGATACCAGGTATGTGTTTCCCGCGTTTATCAGGTGAAGGAACACCTGAATTTGAACGGAGACATTTCTCCAATGATGTGCGTACCATTTTATAAGATACATCTAATGTTGATAAAAAGAAGTGTTTGCATACGCGAACGATTTGATTCTGGAATGACAACGTATAAATATTAGTAAATTTCCTTCTAGAAACGGTCAACCTAGTATCTTTGGTATTAGAGCGCTGCACTCTACAAGCTAAATAGTCCCTTTGCCGACTTAAATCTTTCATCTTCCAAAATTCTTCGCATATAGTCTTTCTGCCTTCTTCATTTATTTTCTCTTTGCATTTATAGAAACAGTTTCCACATCCCGGCCCTGGTTTTCTTCCCCTTATGTTGACACCTCTTGCAGAAATATATTTTTCTCCACTGTTTCTTTTTAATTTACGAATGTTTTGCTTCCATTCTTCTGGGCATTTTCTATTTCTACGTTTCTTCGTACTAGAAAATACAGTAATTATCTTAATAATGAAATATGCAAACTATGTTGATACAATAGATACTTACGGCCTAATATTAAAGTCTAATTCATTAATGCCCCCTGATTCTGAGCTAGATTCTTGTTGAACTTCATCATAAGTAGGATCAGCTTCTGAGTCATCGAAATCTGATTGGTTTGGACAATATTCTATAATATTTATTAGTGATTTGTAATATTATTTACTTCTACATACTACAAATTGCATACCTTCTGAAAAAATGTTTGAAGGTGGTCCTACTTCGGGAAGAATATTGCTACTAATTTCTTCTAAAACAGAAAATAAGATCAATGAGACTTATAACTTAATTAATTAATTATTACCATCTGGTAAATTAGTTTCTTTAATATTTTGTGCAACGGAAGCTACTGGTGAAGTTTGTGCAGTTTCTGAAAACATAATTCGTTCAACACACTTTAACAAAAAAAAAATAACTTTCTACCTTTATATTGACATAAAGACATTATTTTATCTGTTCTAGATGCCATTCTGCTCACTAAATACTGAATAGTATTATTATTGCACTAGAAATCACTGGAATTTCACAACGTAAACACGACCGAAACACGTTCGACACATAATATTTAAGGTTATGTTGATTAGACATTGGGCGTAAGTCATAAAATTATAAACCTGACGACGGGCGTATCTACATACGCCTATGTTATATGACAACAGACAACACAACAGTAGATACGCCAATATTTTCTCGGTAATATCTCTATAATGGTATGAGCTGGACATACGCCTGTGTGATATGATGAAATATATGGTTTCTGGAAGAGTTATACGCCATTATCTCAAAATGTCTAAAAATGTAGATACGCCCCTTTGTTATGAAGCCCTCGATATTATACCTTCTCCATAATTAATTTATTAGTACGCCTGCCGCCGCTAATACACTTCTACTTTTATTCTGTATGTATTTACGCGTTCGCGGCAAAACTCTCAAATGTTATTGGTGGATTAGTTACGCCAGCGCGTGCTTTCCGCGGCAAAGCCAGGGGCACATATCGCTTGGTTAGACTATATCACTAAAAATGAGTAAGATTCATAAAATTTTAAATTCGATTTTAAAGCTTACGAAACATGCAAAATAAAATATGATTATACTGTATTTTTTTTTTTTAAGAATTCAGTAACTAAAAATCTGATTTACGCTGTGAGAAACTATTAATCTAGTTACAAAATTATTATAGAAAAAATGTATTAAATGAAAGTTGTAGGGAATTTTATTCTCAACAAATTCAAAAATAACTATTTTTGCCCTAATGCAAATAGGTGAAGAGATATTTAGAAAAAACCGCTTTTTTGCGCCTTTTTTTCCAAGTTGGCTGTGTTTCCGGAAGGCCTCCGAGGGGGAAAACTTGCACTTTTGATTAAGACCCCTAAATATATAATATATTCAAAAATCAAAAATACCCGACTTTTTTTCTACCAAATGACTGGACTATTTACAGATTTGATATGGATAGTAGCGATATCTAGTTATTTTTATTTCAATTAACCTTAAACCATTTATTTATGTCGCAACAAACTGAATTAAAAAAGTGGCAAATTTTAATAAGTAAAGCGTTACGAATAATTTTAAATTTCAATAGATACGCGAATGTAAATAAACTACACAGTATGCTAAATTTTATCCCTGATCACGTATAAACAGATCTACCAGCCTTATGGAGCATATGGCTACACTCAAAGTATAGAGAAATTATTTCAAGAAGCTAGCAATAGATGGCGCACCAAGGAAGAAATTCGAAAATAAAAGAAAATATTTGTGAGTTGACTCAGCAAGTTGAGATCGGTTCCTGGAGGGTGGAGCCATTGATTACAAATACTAACGTAAACGTGATTAGGGGTGGAGCGTAGACATTATAGTGACGGGGAACGGGGAGTATTTACCATAGAACTAAATGTGTGATTGACTTTATTTATATATTATTGTTTATTGAAAGACAATAAGTTTGCCGTATAGCCATCCTTGTTTATATGACAGTTCTATCTGTTTTGCAGTTTATTTTTGATTTGTTGGTTTCGTTTTTCAAATTATTATGATGTGTACTAATCTTTTGGTCTCCAAAATACTGCTCTTTCAAATGTACTGTCTAATTTGGAAAATAAAAAATGAGGTTAATACAATATTTTATAATTGAATTTTTGCGGCATAATATATTGAATTAAAACCATCTAAAAAAACATAGTAGTCTGATTCTCAGTAAAAAAAGTAACTTGACAGTTATTGTTTTTTGTACCTTACATCCTCCAAACAAAATAATTTTTGGAGATATATTTGCGAAACGATGGATCTAGATCTAGATGATGAAGGAACAGAAAACGATTTACAAGATAAACAATAAGAAATAAAAATAAACAATTCCTAGTATCAAAATGACAAAATCTTTGCTAGCGTTTTAATAGTAGTTTACATATCAAGAGAGTAAAGTTCGTCATTATTTAAGATTGAATGCTTGAGGCAAATAATAACACTTTGCTCCCGTGTTATATACAGTATTGTATATACAAACGGAAAAGTAGAAGAATGAAGCACATTTCTATAAACGAAGAAAAACTATTTATTTTAAATTTAATTTTACAAAAATCATTATAGTTTTTTCCAAAATAAATATAATTAATAATATTCCTTTTTTGTTAATTAATATCATTACAGTTGTTGTTTTATATACAATTTTTTTTCGCTAGCGTTTTAAAGAATTTTATTTCACTAGCGGTTTTAAAATGTCAACCAAACTTGTTGAAAGAAATTCAAATATTTAACATACGCCCGTCATTTCGTCACAAGAAGAATAAGAATGTAACAATTTTGTAATAACGTATGTCTTTGATTTTTGGAATAAAATATTGTGTCATATTGAGATGTTAACCTCTAAAAAATAGTTTCAGAATAATTTATTTCAAAGTGTATTATAAACAGATTTTTGGATCAATAAAACTAATTCCAGAATTTGTACGTATGCTTATTAGAGATGCACTCGATTGCGAGCTTTGGCCCGGCCCGGCCCGAAGCCTGCCTCGATTTCGAGTCGATCATCGAGCCGGGCCGAAGATATTTTTTATCGAGCCGAAGATATTTTTTATCGGGCCCAATCGGGCTAATCATTTTCAAAAATCGAGGCGAGTCGGACTTTTGATTTTGGCCCGGCCCGGAAATTTGAGCTTTTCGGGCCGGCCCGAAAAATTTTATAGTTCAATCTAATGCACAGTTTCCTTAATATTTTAATGAAAATGGATGAAGTTAAGAAGGATCAAAATGATTTAATAACAACATACTTCACATATTAATAAATAAAAATGTATTATTTTACTTCAAGAATTCAAGGTTATTCATTAAAGCATAATAATTATATTGTGATGTTGCTATTATTATTGTTATTACTCGTATACTTCAATAAAAGTGATTTTTGTTCCTACCATAATGATTTCTTGTCCTAATTTTGAGTAGAAACAAAGTTATATTTTTATATAACATTTGTGAAAAAGTTGTTTCAATTTTCGAACAGCTTTCGTAAACAAAGTGTTAATACTCGTAGGTCTGTAATTTTTTGTAACAAACTTACACTAGAAGGGTCTCTTTTTTAACTACTTATGTTAACTAATGTTGAAAGTTATAAGAATGTAGAGGCTTTTTATAGATTTAATACGAAAAAAGTTAAACATTTCGCCTTAACATAAAAATCAACATTAGGAATGGCAGATGCATCCAATTTCGAGCTTTGGCCCGGCCCGGCCCGAAGCCCGGTCCGATTTCGAGTCAATTTTCTAGCCGGGCCAGCTAATTTTTTTGTCGAGTCGATCTTCGAGTCGGGCCGGTAATTTTTATTTTTGGACCGAGTCGATCCAAATCTCAAAGCCCGGCCCGGCCCGAATGCATCTCTAATGCTTATCATTCCTGAAATTGAAAATATTTTCATGTTACCTAGTCTGCAATTGAGTTGTAAACTTTGTACGTGTTTACGAACGAAAACGGAAAGTTTATGGCGGATTTTACAACGACCAATCAGAATCGAGATGTCCTATGTCGCCACTGTATATAATTTGAGTCAATGTCTGAAATGGTCTATTGTGATATTAAGTGTTCAGTGAATGTTGTTTAAAATAAAATATTTATATCATGCCTAACGTTTGTGCATATTACGACTGTAGGCGTCGAAAATCTGCCTCTAATTCGGACATCAGAATGTATCGTTTTCCTACAAACGATCCTGAAAGGGTAAAGAAATGGATAATAAATTCAGGTAATATGCTTTAACATCTTAATTGCCGAATGACCATTATATGAACTAAAATAAAAATGAAAGACAGTGTAATAAAAATTAAGTATTAATCACTTTTTCATACACAAATTAGTATATTATGCAACAAGTTTATAATGATAAATATTAGTACATGAGCATGAAGTTTACGATACGAGCCATGGCGAGTATCGTAATCATATGAGTGTATTAATAGTCCTTGTACATGAGTTGCATATACTATTTTTTTTTTGAGTACTCATAACAATAAAAAATATTAAACTATAAACCAATAAATTGGTTATAAAATTAATCTGTATCATGATGATAATCTGTATCAGAATGAAAAGAAAATCTGAATGAGTGCCACAGGACGAGACGGTCTTAACTACATTGATCTTGTCGAGACGAGACTTGAAGTCAGTCTCGTCTTGCCTCGTGTCTCGTCAACACTCTCGACTTTGCGTTAATCAACAAATTGTTTATAATGCATATAATATTGCATGAAAATTTAAAAAAGCAGTATAATTGCGATTCAAAAATTCCAAAAAAATCTGCGATATTAATTTTTAAAGTTTTCTATGAGACTATTTAGTAACATCAATTTGATACTTCATTTCTTAAAATACTTAATATGAAAAAATACATACACGTATACCGTACCGGGAGTTCTTTTTATTATTCTTATTATTATTTATTACTAATAGAATATTTTATTTATAACAAAAAACAAAATGTTATTCGTTTGTCAATAAAAATTCAGTAAACCTTAAAATTTACTGAGGTCAACAGACCCTGCGTAAATAGGCGGTTTCTTCTTCTCTGATCTGATATAACAATGAAGTGTCATAATGTTGTAAAACGATTACTTAATTTCTTCCAGGAACTGTGTACAATATTAGGGGTACTAACAAAAGTTGCGTCCCTTTCACTTTCACAGTATGAATTTTTGTGTTTCCATCTAATATCTGTATACATCTGCTAAACACGTGGAATATGGTTGCATTAAGCCTGGTTTTCCTTGAAGGTCATAAAAATTTTGTCAGTATTTTCCACAGATTTTTAAAAGTAATCGAAAATTATTGGAATATCTGATGTGAACATTAAAACATTATTCATGTTACAAGAAATTAATTTAATAATCGAAAATTATTGGAATATCTGATGTGAACATTAGAACATTATTCATGTTACAAGAAATTAATTTAATAAATAAAACTGACCCGTAGAATGCAACACATATTATGCAACTTTGTGCTATTTGAAAATAATTTCCAAAATTTTATCAACTTAAAAATAAATTTTGTTATTACATTTCATAACATAAACTAATAATTGAATTTTTAAAATTATTTGGTTCATACTTCGTAGACATCATCCCATTTTATATAGTAATTTAACTGTTTAAATAATGGTTTCTGAATTTTTCTATCGTACTAAAATATGTACTACGCAATAAATACGCTTTTATTTTATTATTTGGTACATCGTTTTTGTATATTTAATCTAAACTTCAAACCTAGTCCGTGAATTTCTAATGAAGTAGGTAATCAAATTTGTATATTTGCATTAATGTTCCATGAACACAGAATTGAATAATTATTATGTATCTTGTTTTTCCGAATTTTCAAACAGGATTTGCAGTATTACTCTTAGTTTTTGAAGCATTTCTAGAAAACATATTTAAAAAAATATAAATGAACTGAAGTCGAGAGTCTTGTCGAGACTTCAGACTTTTTCAACATGACTCGATATTGGTCTTGTCTCGTCTTGACTTTTTATTCAAAAACGAAACGAGACGAGACGGGACAATAACAAGACCGGTCTCGGTCTTGCGGCAACACTAGAGATGACACATATGTAATAAGTGTATTAAAGCATAGGAGTAGAAAAAATTAATTACAAAGTGATTAATATTAAAAATAATAACTATAGTACGAGCCCCCTCCCACAGCATTTCGCCCACCCGCTTTAATTTAATTTTATTTAGTTAATTATAATTTTTTTTACCAAACTGAAGAAAACCGGAAAAAATAAACGAATTTAAATCGTAAGGTTCTTAGATTTTCTTAAATAAAATGTCTAAAAGAATTATAGTAATTTAGAATAAAAAGCGATGTTACCCAAAATTAATAAATAACATTATATTAATATATCGATTTGTGTTACAATTATAACCGTCAAATTTTTAATTTTTAGAGAAAAAATTAATTTAACATTAAGCTATATTGTTGAAAATTTTCATTTTAAATAAAAAGTAAAGATTTATTTAATTAATATTACAAACTCTGTTAGTTGTCATGATAAATTAAAATTTAAAAAGTGGGCCAACTGCTATGAGACGGGGCTCGTATATGCAATATACATATGACACTGAAAAAATCTGATGTGGACACCACATGACTTCCTTGTACGCCTGTTAAATTATACATATTTTGTTAATAATTAAAATATGTATTATAATAGACCTAATCATAAAATTTAGTAATAATTATCAAATATTTTCTTTATTATTAGGGAACGCAAAATTGATTAATTTGGATTCTGAAACTCTTCGGACGAGATACATTTGTCAGCTCCATTTTACAGAAGAAGCTTTTGTAAATGAAAGTAAACTACGATTGACTGACTTTGCAATTCCCGTAAAGTACACGAGCGAAGATAAAACAATAGCATCACCGAAATGTAAAATAAGAAAATGCGATACGTCTTCCTCTGCTGCTACTACTACTACCTCCCCAACTTTGGTGGTTAAGGCATCTACAGAGATTTACGGTAAAAAAACTAAGGCAGTTCGACAGCTCTTTCCTAGTCTCGAAAGAAGCTCACCTACTCCTTCAGAAATAGATAATATTTTATTACAAGAAATTGTTGACCTGCCCTGTTCCCCCGATAAACAAAATGATGACACACCAAGAAAAAAAAGACTAAAAGAACAAATTAATCTTAAGACAAAGCAAGTAAATAAAAAAAAAGCTCATGTTTCAAAATTACAAAAGAAAATAAAATATTATAAGTATATGAATACAATTCAAAACTGTTTTAATACATTCAATTTTCCGTCTGTACATGCAAAAACAATTGCACATATGCAGTTTAAACAAAAACAAAAGAAATGGACTGTGCAAGAAAAAAATTTGTGTCTTCTTTTGTATTATAAGTCACCAACGGCATACAAATTTATGCGAGACTTGGGAATTATTTTACCGGGACTTTCTTCTATTCGTCGATGGCTAGGTTCATCTAAATGTTTACCCGGTATTAATAATAAGATTTTAAAAGAAATACAAATGAAATTCGATGATAAATCAATAATGGAAAAATCCTGCGTTTTAAGTTTTGATGAAATGTCTTTAATGAACTGCTTAGAGTACTCAAAAGATAAAGACGTTATCGAGGGATATGAAGACTTGGGGCATCTCGGTAGGAAACCAGTTATTGCAAGTTATGTACTTGTATTCATGGTGCGAGGATTATATCACTCTTGGAAACTTCCTCTTTGTTATTTCTTAACTGGAACTGGAATTAAAACTAAAGATTTAGTATCTCTAATCAGAGACATTATTTCCAAATTATTTCTCCATGGATTAAATCCGAAAGTGGTAGTGTGTGATCAGGGATCAAGTAATCGAAGTGCAATGAAAAACATGGAAGTTACAACAGAAAAACCTTATTTCTATGTAGAAGATAAAAAAATATTTTCCATTTTTGATGTTCCTCACCTCTTCAAGAATTTTAGAAATAATCTTTTATCTGCAGACTTTGAAATGGACGGAAAAAGAATAAGTTTCAGTGATATTAACAAAGTATGTGCAATAGACAGTAAAAATGAGAAAAGTAAAATGCTACCGAAAATTACAAAAGCTCACATAGCACCTAACACATTCATGAAAATGAATGTAAAATTAGCTGTACAAATATTAAGCCATTCCGTTGCAGCAGCGATGAAAACATGCATTTGTACAGGAGAACTACAAACCGACACTGCAGGAAATACTGCGAATTTTGTAGAATTTTTGAATAATTTGTTTGACGTTCTCAATAGCAGAATACTTTTTTCAAAAAATCCATACCAGTCCGCACTTTCATACACCAATACCACTGCAATTACAGTTTTAAATGAAGCAAAGTTAAATTTACCAAAATTAAAAAAAACTTTCTAAAAAACAATTTGAAAACCCGACAATACCGCCGTGCTTTACTGGTCTGATACAGACAATAAATGGTATAACTGAAATGTTTGATGAAGAACATGAAAAATTTAATGTACAGTTTATACTCACCAATCGGTTAAATCAAGATTGCCTAGAAAATTTATTTTCCATATACCGACAGAAAGGAGGCTATAATAGAAATCCTACTGCACGAACATTTAGAACTTTATTTAGATCGAATTTAATAAATTCTCTAATGAAACCATCTGCCAGTTCAAACTGTCAACCTGATGAAGACATGACTGTGTTAAATAGTGATATACCAGAAAGCTCATCCGGTATTGTAAACGATATTCCTATTAATTATAAAAATGAAACATTAACAGATGATTCATTGCCCTTATGTTCTGTGACATCTACACATGCTGATACATCTGATCCTGTAACGACTTCAGAAGCATGTTCTGTTGTATATTTTGCAGGATATTTGGCTAAAAAGTGCATTGAAGAATTTAAATGTAATGCTTGTAAACATTATATGACAAAACAATCGGAATTAAAAAATCCCAAAGAATTATTTTTATTGCATAAAACGTATGAAAATATAAAATCAACCGATGAAGGACTATATGCTCCTGAAGATGAGTTCATCAATGTAGTGTCTCAGTGTTTAAACATATTTGAGAAATGTTTTAGTGAAATATGTTTTCAAGTAAATGTAAAACAAAAAATTTTTACCTTAATAAACAATAATTTATCCAACTGGATAAATGCCAATGAAAACTGTAAACAGCATAGGGTTTATATTTTAGAGAAATTAATAATTTGCAAAATTTTTTATAAAGTAAAAGTAAGTTTTAATAAAAGAAATACAGAAAAAGGAAAAAGCAAAACTCGTATTTTACAGCATAAGTAGCTCGATAAGCATATGGAAGAACCTTATTTAGAATTAGAACTTCAGATGTTCAAAAAATATTGCTTTCCATTGTGAACGAATTTTATTGTAATGTTAAAACTAAAAGTTGTATATGACAGAAATAAAATATTGAAATCGCTATAGCTCTGAAATTAGGCATTTTCGGATGTATGTTTATATGAACTTTTTTTATTGTTTTGAGATGTATTATCCACCTTTAAATCCGTGACCTCTATTTTTTCAACAACCTGATTATACAGGTGATTTTTTTCAAGGTGTATATAGGAGATTAACATCGGAAATTAGTTTTTCGCAAACCGTTGCCCCCAGGTTTAAACTCACGGCAATGGGAGTGGTGTCTATACAAAGATAAAAAAAAACTTCCTCATCCGAAAATACCAAATATGTGGAAATTATCAATGTTTTAGGTCCATAAATTAATTTTAAAATTTATTCATTTTCTTATTAATAGAAGTAGCCATGCTAAATTGGAAGAAAAAGACAAACAAATGCTTGACATTTTATCTGTCATAATAGGTTAACTAAAAAGTAATGTCAATTAATCTATTCTGACAGATAAAAGGTCAATCATTTGTTTATCTTTTTGTTCAAATTTGGCATGGCTACTGCTATTAATAGAAAAATGAATAAATTTTAAAATTAACTTATGGACCTAAAATATTGGATAGCTTTTATGTATTTGATATTTTCGGATGGGATTTGTTCTATCTTTGTATTTAGCACCACAAACATTGTCGTACATTAAAAAGGGGGCAATGGTTTGCAATAAAACTGATTTACCATGTTAATCTCCTATGTACACATTGAAAAAATCACCTGTATATATGTATGTATTCTTCTGCTGTAGTTTTATTGTATAAGTATTTGTTTTATATTTTATTTTCTTAATGTTTATAATTAAGAAATTATATATTATTCCAATCGTTCTGTTGTTTTTTGTATTATATTGGTTTGAAGATGACCATCTAAATTTCTAAATGGTCGAAACCGGTCACATTTAAAATTAATTTTTTTAACAGTGTGATCAAACTTTTTGTTTTTCTCAACCTTCATTGTTCCCAGATCCACAACTCATTGCCAATCAGGACGTAAAGACTTATTGAACACTCGATATTAATTGTAGCAAATATTTAGTTAAAAGTTTGTTCAGAGAGATAAGAAAATCTACCTGTGTCACTAATGACAGTGGCAAACCCCCCACAGCCTGCGGTCCAAGCACCGATAGGAAAATACCGGATTATAGGAAAAATGAATTTTACCGTTATTTTTCGTAATATTGTAATTAAAATTAAACATTTCTATAATTAGCGGTAATACCAAGATTACTGTTTAACCAACCACAGGTTTTGTTTAGAATCATACCGCTACATAGATAATCCCTTTTGTAAATTATTTATTATAAGATTTATCCTATCAAAATCACTCGAGCTACAAATCTTTTCAACAAATTGCCAAGCAACCAAGTGTTCATACAAATAAAAAAATATCCGGCCAAATCAAAACCCCAGTGGTATTACTATCAACTATTAACATTAACATTGTAAAGTGTATTATTATATGTTGTGTTATATTCTATGAAAATCAACAATTTAATAATAACAATAATAATAAATAAATAATTAACAATAAAACGGCCTTAACTGTGGCAGGTATAAGATAATAAAAATGTAAACCGACAAAGAGATTATTTTCATTTAAATATTTCCTTGATTCCAGTTTCCCTTGTTTATATGCATATGAATTAAATAAATATATAATAACGGCTTTATTACCTGGTTCTGGGTGTGCCAACTTGCTTTTATTTGCAAATTTTGGTAATGAAAACATATTCGTACTATTGAGGGTACCTATTTACTTTTGTGCTATTTGCAAATTGGAAATAATTACGGTAATTATACATATACAAGGTAGGTACCTACTAACTTTACATGATTCTGTTCTGAAAAATCAGCACAAATTTTATAGTGTTAAAAATAGAAATATACAAGTATTTGTCTCGCGAACAAAATTTCGAGAAAATCCCTGTCTGTAGGATTTTATTATTTCCACATGTATTTGAAGTATAAAAGGGATAAACAGGTCAGTTCCATCCCATTGTATAGGTATATTCCAGAATTATGTATTTCTTTGAACACGGTTCTTGAGTATTTGCAGTATTGTTTGTTTTATTTATTTAAAAAGATTAAATAAACAAACTAACAAACTTATTTTGTTGGAGAAGTCATTTCGAGTGAAAATGGCATTATTAAAATAGATCCTATTCATTTTAGTTATTAAAATACAACAAAGTCAACTCAAACTGTTGATGCTAATGAAGGGTAGGTTAGGTATATAGACGAGGAACGGTGTAGTAGATATAGATATTTCGTCTGTGTGCGGAAATAAGTACTCAAACGATTCTAATTGGTCGGTTGAGTTCCCACCTATATTCTATAGCGCTCCTTGTTTATTCCTTGTCTATCATGCATACTAACGCCATCTGACAAAAGAAGGCAAAATTTTTCTGACAAGTGTTGGCCCCTGGTGGAGGAAGGCACTTTGGTGTAGCCTCACGCTACACGTACTTGGTAAATCTGTTTACGTTAGTATATATAATCAATGATTTTATGAAGTTAAAAGAATTCTATGAGTACAATGCTTTAATTTTTACCTCCCCCTACCCTTGGTAAGGGAGGTATAGGGATCGTGCTAAAAATCACTTATCGAGATTTTAGTAAATGACCACGTTTTAAGGTCCCTAGAATCCAAATTTAACATTTTCACGATGATGTCTGTATGTGTGTGTGTGTGTATGTATGTATGTGTGTGTGTGTGTATGTGTAGGGATTTTGTCTTCACTCTAACTCAAATACTATCATTCAGAAAATTCTGAAATCTTGTATTTCTATCCTATTCTAATAAGAAAAGAAGCCATTAGATTTTGGTGTAAATCGGATAACCGGAAATGACACTTTACCTGAAGCTCATAATGGTTTTTCTTCAAAAAAATACCATTAAATGCCATTTTTTCGCATTTTGTCGTTATGAAAATTAAAGATTATTGACTTTTCTACAGGAATACATTAATACTTTTTCTATGTATTTTACAGATAAATTTAAAAATAATTTTTTTTACAAGTCCCGAAGCCTAAGAAAACCACAATTCCTTTGTTCCACAGTTCATATTTCAAATGAATGTAACTGACATTAAATGTCACTGTCAAGAAACTAATCACTTCAATTTAATAATAGTGACATTTTAAAAAGAAAATAATAAATAAAGCAATAGTTTTATGCAATGGAACCGTTTGCAGCGTTAGTAAATCCGTAAGTATGTATTTAAATTAATAAAAATTAAATAGCGGGAGGTTTTGTGTTGGCCACATCAGATTTTTATTTATAATGTTCATAAAAATTTGCTACTAACTTATATAAATAAATTTCTAAATACAAATTCCCATCAACTCTATACTAGATTTAAAAATAATTTGGTAATTCCTAAATTTAATAAATCATGTAACGTGTGAATTTAATACTATAATGTATATTTATAGGTATCTATATTATATTATGTACTTGTTCTAGCTTCAAGCTATTAATAAAGGTTTATTATTATTATTATTTTTATTATTTGTCATCAAGCTAGCTGCATTAAGATTCACACTATTAAATACATTGTGTAATAGGTCATGGTATGAAAACGCAATTAAGACACATTTCGTCGGCCTAATTAGAAAAGCTCGTAACTTCAAATTTGCAAATTACGCAGTGTACGCAAAAAACTGTTTTTAAAGAGAATGAATGGTCATATGGGACGAAATCTTCGGTATGTTTAAATAATATGTTGTATTGTTAATTATTTGGTAAAAAGTGGAATTTAATATATATTTTTTTAATATTTTAATGGAGTTACAAGGTTTTCATTACATTTTTATAATCAACTTTTGGAGATACAAGTTTTTCTGTTACACACTAATAAAATAAATTATTGTCAGAAACAAGAATATTTATTTATATACCTACTTTGTTTTATAAAAGTACTTAAACATAAACAAAATTCTAAAATTACACATATATGTACATATAAGTTTATGCAAATGGAATATTGTCATAAAATTGATGATGATCTTTCGGTAGTGTACTTTTTAGAGCCTGTAGATGTTCGAATTTGCTTTTTTAAATTTTTATTCTTTCGCAGTACAACTGCGGTAAGATATCAAATTGTTTCGCACAGAATTTTTTCTGTGCGGTAATGAACTCCATTCTTCTGTGAACTTTAGGTTATATGAAATTGTTCCATCTGAAGTATATCGTAATCACAGATGACCAATAAACCTACTATAGATGGTAAACTGTCATGTTAAGTAGCGGGACTGCGTTTAGTGCTCTCTGGCGTGTGGAACTAAAACTAAATCCATGCATATATAGGCTACCCGCAACATAGTTAAAAATTGCATTATTTTAGATTTATATGAAGTAAATAAAATGAAAATATAGGGATACAACATAAACATTTATTTGAGAAATACATATTACAAAATTTATTTAAAATTTATATTTTTTATATTTATCATGCACTTTCTTAGCTTCAGTTTGAAATATATCTAATATGCAAAGGTTAATATCGCTAACATTTCTTTTACCTTTAATGATATCATTTTTTTTTTATTTATAAAGTAATACATTACAAAGAGAGCACATTTTTTAAATTAGTATGTCCTTAACATAGTACTTATGTTCGTCGCAAGTTAAAAAAGAAAAATCAACACTTTCTAATATTTTCTTAGCGAATGAAATACAATAAATTCCTTTTTTCTAAATTATTTTTTTAAATATTTATAATTAATCTTTTAATTGTTATGAAACATGTTGTTGCCGAAAATGTTGGATAATTTTAGCGGGAGTGCTCGTCATATTCCCTTGCCTTAATTAAACCATGTTGAATTCCAACATTAATAGTTTGCACGTCGTTTTTACACTCCGAACAATTTTTAGTGTATTTGCGAACTGATTTCAATATAAACCCAGTGCAATACGACGATTTTTTAAATGTTAAACTAGATTCGGAAATATTTACTAAATCTGGCTGTATATATTCGTCAGTATTAATAATTCTATCATCACTGACATCATCTTGAATTAATTCGCGTAATGTGCACCTTCTGAGATATTCTCACAATTTGAGCCAATGGAATGTTTAGCAGTAAAATTATTAATAGCTAATGTTTTAAAGGTTTGAATGAAAGAAGAACATGTTGGATTATTATTTCTAGCTCTTTGACTACGTACTAAACCAAAATAATTTTCATTTGGGTCAGTTGCCGAACATGTTGAGATAATTCTGGAAAGCCCATCACTTTCCGTATTTTTCTGGAAGACCTCTAACTGCGAAGTACCAGATGCCGACAATAAATTGATAGGAGAAAATCCATCGCCAAATTGTTTCTGCGAAATAACTGGTTCAGTAGTGCCGTGCGAAAGTGGCTGAGATTCTCGGACATCTGCAATAAATATAAATGTTTGTACAAAGTCATTACTCGATAACATATTTGAAAACGATTTGAAATCATTTCTACATAAAAATAAACAAAGAATTTATAGAAAATATGAAATATTTATATCGTACAACATAAACTTGTATTTGTATATATTAATCGTTACCTATTTAATTTTAAAATAATAATAATTCGTACCTGGAAGATTTAATGTAGGAATTGCATTTTTATGTAGATTGGGATTGCCTGCACTTATGCATTTAGGGTCGAAATGGGCAAAACAAACTCGTTTTTTGTCATATACTTCTCTGCCGTCCATGTTATTCAAAGTTTCCATTCTTAAAACATCCAACCAAATCTTGAATAGATCCATATGCGTCCTAGGATTCGGAAAACGATGAATTGTTACACCTAAAAATCAAGTATGCACATTTTAATTTTATAAAATAAGTTCATTTATATACATAAAGCGAAGTTATCGAGGTTTACAGCAAAATATTGAAAATAAACGTGTATTATGTCTTTCTGATAAATGTAATTTAGTTATTGTAATTTGTAAATTTTGACTAGTAATCATAAAATAACGTAGGAAAGCAATGTTAATTTTCATTAAGTGTCCCGATAATTTACGTAAAGAAAATAGTTTATTACATGCTACTAAACATTAACTAGACCATCAAAGATGTTTCACTGATATATAAAATAATCGTACTTACCAGTAGCAGTGCAATTTTGTACACAACACTTAATTCTATGTGAAGGCATTGTCTATACGTAAGAATATATAACACAATCACTAAACACAAATGCATACGTACAAATACAACATCTATAAACCAGAAACTCAAGTTATCTACTTGACTGAAATTCGAAATTCGAATAATGACACAAGAAACTCAATGCGCAAATGACAACTGATCGCTGGGCGCATAACCAATAAACCTCAACTGTTTACCGATATTGTAGTTAGCTGACTAAATCAGACTACTGGCGCCCTCTCTAGAGTGGAACGAAAACTATATACGTAGTTTCAGCGTCGACTATAAGACTTTCCGCAGCCTGATCGTAATGCTCGTATGTCGGTAACAACGGGATCCCCAACCATTTTTTCAAGTCTTATGCTGTTGAAAATTAGAATTGCTTTCAAATTTTTATAATAAGTATGATCCAAGTAAGTTACTTTATATTTGTACATTTTTCTAGCTCTCTCGCAGATATTTACATAATCAGCTGGGATATTAATATTTGTATCTCTCAATACTCGCTCTATAGTGGAATGCATCGAATCCACCTCCATTTGGGTGTGCCCCTTTTCCAAAAATTTTTGCACAATACTTATATTTTCACTCATCGAAATATTGAGCAAGGTATTTGAAAGCGCGACGTTCCTATTTTGGTACCCACACCCGTCACTGTATAATATAATTTGATCGCTGTCTTTCAGTGGTAAAAGCGACAGTATAAAATTTCCAATGATAGTAGAAAATTCCTGAGCGGTCAGATTTCCCTCTGTCTCATTCCAAATGAAACAAAAACCATCCATGCTTTTCAAATCATATAGTGTGAAATTATGCACTGCTAATTTAGTTTGTAATACATACTTGAAACGTTTGATTTTGGACTTAGTAGAACGGATTGTAAATCCATTGTATACACGTATTTTTCATTTTCTTTGTCCTTCGTTTTTTCATGTCTTGCTTCTTCTTTTTTTTCTTGGTGAACAAAAAATTCAGCATCTTATATAATTTTAGTTTCATGAGCAACACACACATCACATAAGTCTTTTTTAGGTGAAAACAGGCTCAAGTTTTCATTTTCAAATTCATAAGTAAAGGCAGCAATTGACAAAGGCTTCTCATTTTTTAATTGACACCAATCTGTTACATAAAAGTTGTACAAACTTCCAAATTGGTTCTAATCATAATTTTTTGGTGAAGCTTTGCAATAATGAGACTCCATTTTTTAAACAGAGAGTTAAATTTAAGAGCGAAGATTTCCTATCTGCAAATACTTTTTCTCTACTTTGAGATTTACTACAAGTAGTTTTCTTTATATAATTGTCACAGACAGATTTATCTTTCTTCTTCCAACTTTGGACAGACCATTCACTAATATTAAGTGTGTTTAGAAAAAATATTTTTTGTATTCACAACCTCGGAAGTGATATTTGACACACTCTATAGACAACCGGAAATATCACTTTCCCGGTGCAGTGTACTAGGAAATCAAGCAAAAAACACTGACATTTTCTGGGCATTCTTCAACAAAATAATCTTTAAAATAACAAAATATAGTTTATAAAATGGCACTCATACGATTTTCAAGCATCATAAACCAATAATAATAAAAAAATTATTAATAAATAATAAATTTGTCTACCATCAGTGCCATCTGTTGGAGAATCTGCCATCTGTTGAATGTCAAAATAGAACATAACCTTTGACAACCTTAAATATAAATTATCAGATTTTACACCAACGAGCTATAAGTAAATATAGAGTGGCGCATCGCATGCTGAACGCGTACTATACCCGTACACAGTTGAATGCTTAGGTCGGCGGCCATTACTATAACCGAGCGCTCAGCTCCCTTAGCTTAGACGCTACGGGTAAATTTTATATTCAAAAATTTTAACTCAAAGTTTTAATCAGTGACGTATTTACGATTTTACCGCTTGTAGTCTGATAATAGTTTGTCGCCTAAATCCTACAACGATTATAATCAATTTATTTTTATGTAATTACTGATATTTATTATTACAATCAAATTTTCTTTATTGAAACAAAAATTTCTGTTGTAATTAAAATAAATACAAGAACAATTATTATAGGTAGGTAATCAATTTTTTGTGTGAATAGTAGGACTTTTTCTACAGATATTTAAGGAACGAACGTTCGGCAATTTTTGACCAAAACAATCATATTTAAAGGTCAATAAAAACATTTTCTATTTCATATAGTGATTATTTTCACAATTTGGTTTATTTTATTTAAAGAATATGTTTTTGTTATTGTATGTTATATATTATATTTTTTATATACGTTATTATTGTCATAATAAAATATATAATTTAATTTTCTCTATTTTCGTTTTTATGTATCTACCTACCTACCTTGCTACTTTTTCAATATATTTTATTAATGCAGTTACATTTTTCATATTAATTGTTATTTATTATCGTAAAATATTATAACAAAATAAGAATTCACAGTAAAAATTCTTAAATTATATTAATTATCAATAGTTTCACAGCATCCATATTATATATCTGTGAAACTAAATATGTATTAATATATTTATTTATTTCGAAATATGATATATGTCAGAATGAAACTTTTCGCCACAAAACGTATTATTTACATTTATAATTCCAATATAGAAGTTAAATTATTTCGTTAAAAATAATTCAGAAATATTACTGGTAGGCAGGTTATAGTAGACATGGCGTCCAATTGTGTACGGCCAGCAGCGCTCATCCGCCACTCTATATTTACTTATAGCTCGTTGTTTTACACGTATTACATTGAAAATGAAACTACCAGTAAAATAGAGACATGCCGAACATTATTCTTTAATTATTTGAAAAGTTGGTAAGTACAACATAAAATATGCTTGACAACTTTTGCTTAATTTCTAGAAGTTTAGGGTTAGGTACGAATTTAAATAAAATTAACTTTTTTATGGAATAACAACAATATAATTCTTTACAATCACCGCTGAGAAATCCGTTAATATATTTTATCTATCAACAAGTACGGCGTTACTTCCACCTAACAATTATTATTATTATTATTATTATTATTACTATTATTATTATTATTATTATTATTATTATTATTATTAATATCAGAATAAGACATTTTGACTTAATTCTGAAAAAATATGCAAACAATTATGTTTTGGAATCAACAATTTACTTAACAACCGTTACTATGAAATTGCTGCTGTGCTATTTACTTGTATATTTGCGAATTTTGTACAATTATCTTCACATTTATAATAATGATTTTGTTCGTTACAAAAAGTATTGTACAAACTTGCGGGAAGTATCTTCCCGCACTAAGTATGTAAATAACTATTGCATATCATGTTTGATAAAAATTTTCAAAATTACTTTATATGAAGTTGAAAATCTTTCCAACAAAATTGGTGCTTTTGCTCCCACTGACTGCATTTCTAGGTTGACTTTTATCAATAAGTCCAAAACATATGACAAAAAAATCAAATATAGTTTATAAATTGGATTTTTTAATGCATTCAAAATAGATTTTGCAGTTGGTAAATTATCTTCTAGTGCTGCCCGTTGAAAAAATAAAATTAATAAATTCCATTGCTCAAGTACGCGATCAATTACTACCTAAAAATGTTATTTACATCATTATATGAATAAAAAAAAAAGATAAAATTAACTTATTTTCAGAGACAACCATCGAGTTTGTGATGGATATAACATCTTAAGTGACTTTTCGTTGGCAAATACTTGACATTCACCAAGCTCCGAAATATATGCGAAATAAGAATATATATCCCTAACAAATTGTTCCACAACACTAGGCAATTCTTTTTCTGCAGCGGACGTACACAAATGAAATGAATGACACAGACATCCCTGAACATATACATTTGGATTAAGTTCTTTTAATTTTGCCTGCACCCTATTTTTATCCCCCATCATTGTATTTGCATTATCTGCAGCAAATGCGATCATATTTTTATAAGGTGGTATATTATTCTCGTCAAATATATTTTTAATTGACAAAAATAGCGCTTGTGCCGATGTGTCATCCACTTCAATTAAATCCAAAATTCTATCTAAAATTCCGTCATCCTTCCAATATCTAACTAAAATAATTAAACTCTTTTTTAAACTGACGTCTGTGGTTTTATCTATTATTACAGTAAAATTATTGGTTTTTAAATCATCAATAATTTCGTTTTTAAAAAAGGTGCAATTGTGTCAACTGAGTGGTCTTCTTTCTCTTCATTTTAATATCTTTACAAATATTGGAATCCGGGAAAATATCTTTGCATAAAGATGGTAATGAGTCCATTAACAAAAAGGGTAAATTTTGGTCATACATATACGCCGCAAATTTAAGTTCAGCTCTTTTAACTGAGTTTGTTAATTTGTTGTATTTTCAATTTTTGCAGTATTCTTTGCAGCATTATAATTTCTTCCGTGTTTTGTGCTTTGGTTATGTCTTTATGTGGAACACTCCACCTGTAATTGACTTATTGCATAATTTAAATATGGGAACATTTTTACTCTCATCTATCCATGGAAACTGTAAAACTAATTTTGCTGGATTTAGTTAGGGTTTCCATATTTTTTTTTTTTGCCTTTTTAGGTTTGTTTGAATCGTTACTGTTGGAGTCGTCACTGTTTGAATCTTCAAAGGGGTTGTAATTATTAGCGTTATGTAAACTATGGTCAATTTGCTGTCATTCAGTTAAATTTGAATATTACCCTTTGAATTAAAAAAAAAAACGTATTTTGTAAAAATTATTTTATTCAAGTTTGAAAAAAGTTTGCATGGAATCAAATGTTCGTTCAATATCGGACATGTTCGCAAAACATCGCTTGCGAGTAGTCAAACAGTGCCGGTTCTGGACCAAATGTAGGTCAATCTCCCCCAGGTGACCTGGTTCAAGGTCGCCCGCAGCTCAGACGCTGCTGTCCACCATCAGCGGACCCCATGGGCGTGGTTCGCCAGAGCGCAAGTCCGAACCCCCTCCAGGTAGAGCGCAGTTCCTAGTCCCCACCCCTCCTGGTAGAGCGCAGGTCACAGCTCGAGAGGTCAATGACCTTGCTTGTGCAGGTGTTGCTGACACTGGTTATGAGTTGGATACTTGTTTCAATTTGTCTGAGGTCAATAACCTCACACAGTCTAGCAGACGCTTGTGAACTCTGAGTTATGCTGCTGCGGTTCAAGGCTTACTCGCAGGTGTTATCGAAACAGGTTATGAGTTGGATACAGGTTTCAACTTGTCTGGAGTCAATAACCTCAAGGCTTACTCGCAGGTGTTGCTGACACTGGTTATGAGTTGGATACTTGTTTCAACTTGTCTGGGGTCAATAACCTCAGTCTAGCAGACGCGTGTGAACTCTGAGTTATGCTGCTGCGGTTCAAGGCTTACTCGCAGGTGTTATCGAAACAGGTTATGAGTTGGATACAGGTTTCAACTTGTCTGGAGTCAATAACCTCAAGGCTTACTCGCAGGTGTTGCTGACACCTGTTATGAGAATCCAGTTTGTATAGGTTTCAACTTGTGTAATCTCGTTTGTACAGCATACCACGTGTGAAACTTTAAAAACGGATTTCCCCAGTTTGCATGCGTATATATAAACCCGCGCGTTTGAAACTTTAGTTTAGTTGTTTTGAAAATGGCTTCAGCAATGATGAGTTTAACTGGTCTTAGTGATCAAGTAATTAAAAATGTATCAAACACAATTAAATTAATTAAGCAGTTTGATGAAGTTGAGATGTGGTGTAAACAAATTAATAAAATTATTTTTTTAATTATGAAATATATAAAAAGTAGCGGAAAAAATAAGGAGGTAAATATTAGCAAGTTGGAAGCAAACTTGGCGTTGCTAAAATGCTCTCGGGAGCAGCTTAAAAATTTGAAAACATCAATTTTGAAGACTGGCTCAGGCCTCTCAGCGGTGAGAACTTCAAAGTTGGTTTGGCAGGATGTGGAGTCATGCTTTGGAAGCAGAATAAAAACTGGCGTCATTATAAACATGGCCTTTAAGGATCCAAAATTATTTTTGGAGAAATGTGCCAGAATTTTCAAGAACAAAATAAAATCTGCATGCCATCAGTCAACGATCAAGGTCAATGTAGTGCTTAGTGCTGAATTTATTTTACCACACACTGAAGCCACAGAAGTGAAGACTTTTAAAACAAAGAACGAAGTCATCAGCAACTCCACTAATATAGATGAATATTACAAGACATATGTAGTGGAAAAAATTCTTCGAAAATTAGAAGAGTTCCAGGAACGTGACTCAGGCTGGGCTCTATCTGCAATTTTACATCTGAAAGTTCACATTAACAAGTACCAACCAATATCGGGGGCCTCATACATTGATTTACCTGCCGACATTAAACTGAAAAAGGCAGTAGTTAATGTGAAAAATGATGACATATTCTGCTTCCTGTGGGCTGTAGTATCAGCACTGCACCCAACATCAAAGCATTCTGATCGCACATCATCTTACCCTCATTATTCAGAAGTGTTAAAGTATGAGGGTTTGAATTTCCCATTAAAACTAAGAAATATTTCAAAATTTGAAGATTTGAACAACTTGTCTAAAAATGTGTATACGTTGGTGAAGGCTGGAAAACGAAAACATAAAGTTGTCCCACTATCACTTAGTGAGAATAATTTTGAAAAATGCATTCACCTCTTAATGATAACCGAACAGGATGGCGAAGAGGAAGAAGGATCTGAAGGGGAACCAAGGGATGTGGATGAAATAAAAGAGCTACGGGTTAACGTCAACCACCACTACATGTGGATTAAAAATTTATCCCGCCTATTAAGCAAACAGCTATCAAAACATGATAAAAAAAACCTGGTTATGTGACAGATGCCTTAACCATTTTTCAACAGAAAATCTTTTTGAGAAACATCAAGAGTACTGTAAATTGAAAAACAAGTGTTTAATTGAAATGCCAAAGGAGGAGGAGAAGTATATGAAATTTAAAAATTTTCGCCATCAGGAAAAAGTTCCATTTACAATATATGCCGATTTGGAAAGCATTTTAGAAAAGGTGGATAATGAAAAAAGAGGTAACACCGAATATATGCAAAAACATATACCATGCAGCTTTGCATTTTACTTGAAATGTTCCTATGATGATTCATTGTCTTATTTTTCAATAAAACGCGAGAGGATTGTATGCAATGGTTCTCAAAGCAATTACACAATTTTGCACAATATGTTGATAATATTATGAAAAATATTAAACCAATGCACCTTTCACCTGAAGAGGAATAAACTTTTTCAACAGCGACACATTGTCATATTTGTGGAAACCACATTAAAGTTAGAGATCACAATCATCTGACGGGTGCATTTAGAGGAGTTGCACATCAGTGGTGCAATTTAAAATTACAGGATTCCCATAACATACCTGTTGTTTTTCATAATTTGAGTGGGTATGACTCGCATTTTATTATAAAAAGTATTGTAAAAGATATTAATGGTTGTGTAGATTTGCTTCCCATAAATAAGGAGCGATACATTTCATTCACCAAGTACGTAGCAGAGACCAAAATTAAATTACGTTTCATAGACTCCTTTAGATTTATGGCGAGTAGTATTGATACACTCTCATCATATCTGAGCGACTATGAAAAACCTATAACACGAAAATACTGCACCACTGACGATGAGTTCCATCTGCTCACTAGAAAAGGCGTGTTCCCCTATGAATACTTAGACACTTGGAAAAAATTTGATGACGAGCAGCTACCAACAAAAGGGGAGTTCTATAGTTCATTACGAGGTGAAGGGGTCAGCAACGAAGACTATCAACATGCTTGTAATGTGTGGAACCAATTTCATCTTAAAAACTTGGATGAATACAGCGATTTGTATCTGAAAACTGATGTTTTACTATTAGCCGATGTGTTTGAAAACTTTCGTGCTAGCTGCATGGAGTCATATAAACTTGATGCTCTACATTCTACACAGCACCTGGACTAGCGTTTCATGCAATGCTAAAGTGTACTAATGTGCAATTGGAACTTTTAACCGTTGTTGATAAAATCATGTTTTTCGAAAGTGGAATGCGTGGCGGATTATCTCAAGTGTCAAATCGATATGCAAAAGCTAATAACAAGTACATGGGTGACGCTTATGATTCCACTTTAGACGAATTCTACCTAATGTACTTTGACGTTAATAATTTATATGGAGCTGCTATGGGTCAATACCTACCGTACGGTGACTTTGAATGGATGGAAGAAAATTATTTTTATTCAATCGACATTATGAACGTTAGTGACTCATCTGAAGTTGGATATTGTTTCGAAGTAGACTTGGAGTACCCACCTGAACTACACAAGCTTCATAAAGACTTACCATTGTGTCCCGAACACTTCACACCACTAATATCAAAACAATCGAAATTAATAGCAAACCTGTACCCAAAGAAAAAGTGTGTAATTCACTACCGCAATTTAAAACAGTGTTTGCAGCTGGGATTAAGAGTAACAAAAATATATCGAGCTCTAAAATTTAAACAATCACCATGGTTAAGAAAATATATAGAATAAAACACAGAGCTACGTAAACAGTCTAATAATGAATTTAAGAAGAACTATTACAAGCTGATGAATAATGCCGTTTTCGGTAAAACGATGGAAAATGTACGGAAATATAAAGATATTAAGCTAGTAACGAAGTGGGATGGACGTTATGGTGCAAAATCATATATTTCCTAACCAAATTTTCACAGCTGTACAGTTTTTAGCAATGATTTAGTAATAATTGAAATGAATAGATTGCAGGTTAAATTTAATAAACCTATTTATGTAGGATTTTGTATATTAGACATATCAAAAACATATATTTATGATTTTCATTACAATTACATAAAACAGGAATTAGGTGAAAGTGCAAAATTACTATACACAGTGTAACCCGCCTTTTAAGGGGCGAATTGCAAATAATATTTATAAGTGAGTTCTTGCCAGACTGGTGGTACAATTTAGTAACTGCCAAAATAATAGATAATAAACTCTAATAAATGTTCCTACTTCTTGTAGAAGAATAAGGGTTGTAATAATAATATTAATTATTATTATAAATAAGTTTATTGACTAGTATAATTGTATGATATATATTTACACTTGATAGATGATGGTTGCTGTACCGACTGTATGGAGGATGGGTCTTCTATATCTCTGGTCTCTGGACACTCTCTCTTGGACACACTCTAACTTCCCATCGTCTATACAGTCTTTCATATTACTGTAATGCTAAGTCATCAAACAATTGAGTAATAACCTACTTATGATAATTTAATATTGCTATTGCTTATTCTGCAATATATGCAAATAATAACACAAACTATTATCACCCCAATTGTGTGGTGACCTAGTCTTACAACATATACTGATAGTTTAATTTATAGCTTTATTAAAGTAAACATATATGAAATTATTAAGAAAAATATACACAAATTTGACACTTCAGATTATTTAAGAAATAATATTTACAATATCCCTCAAGCAAACAAAAAAGTAATTGGTCTTATGAAAGATGAGAACAATGGACAAATAATGACAGAATTTATTGGATTAAGAGCAAAAATGTACACTTACAAAGTGGTAGGAAGGCCTGTTACAAAAAAATTAAAGGAATAACGGGTGCTACAGTAAAAACAATAACTTTCGATGATTACTACAACTGTTTATTTAACCCTTCAGTGGTGACTCGGAAAATTCGAACTCGAGTGGTGACGCCGGTCTGGTGTTGGTCACTTGAGTATTTATGCCTGATATATTCAGTAAACTATAAAACACTACCATTTGCCAGCGTCTTGTTGGTCTTGCACAATTATAGTTGGCTGAAAGTTGATCGACTACATCCACTCCTGATTTTGTATGATTATAATCTATTATAATCTCAGGCTTGTTAGTTTCGGGGTCGATTTTATCGTCGTTATGACATGTCGAAATCAAAAGGACGTTCTTATTCTTTTTTGGGATGTGTGATACAATTGCACACTTGTCTCCAAATCCAAACATGCTGCTTCCGATGGGTCGAGTGTTACGTTGAACAAATTCGGGAGGTAATTCTCTTTTGTTACATCGTATTGTACCTATTGTTGTTAGGCCTTGTTGCAGTAAGTATGCGGCTAATGGAAAACTAGTGAACCGTCTATCCGTTGTAACATTACGTTTAGAGCCATAGATAGGTTCGCATAATCGTTGTACCATTACCATTGGAGTATTGTCCTGAGAAAATGGTCCTTCAGGTTGAGTACCAACATATACTTCTAGATTATGTGTGTAGAACATTTTCGCATCACACAGAGCGAAAATTTTGATACCATATTTGTTTGGTTTCAGGGGTATGTACTGTCGGAATGGACAACGACCTCTGAAAGCCTCCAATTTCTCATCGACTGTAATATGACATGTTGTAATTCTGTTTACAGTTATTTACGAATTTATCAAACACTACTCTAATTGGTGCTAGCTTGTCTATTTTACGGCGCTCTTCTCGTGTTTGTATATCATCAAAACGTAGAAAACGAATCAGCATTCGAAATCTTTGAAGAGACATTGTGGTTCTAAATAGTTCTGGAGCGGTACCGTTGGTTTGGAAAAGGTCTTCAGCATTCAGATGGTTAGATTTTTTCACTCCAGCCAAAATGAGCAATCCTAATAGAGCCTCAATTTCGACTTTATCAGTTTTCCTGGTATAAGTTTCTCGGCCGTACTTATCTTTTACAGATTCTAAATATTCATTGGTATGAGTCACTATAATGTTTATAATATCATCATCAAAAAATGAACGCCAAATTTCCAGTGGTGTTTGAAGATTGCGCAGTTCGTGTCCCACAAACGGAAGCTTCATTTTAATTATATTCTTACTGTTAGTTTTGACACTTGATGGTGCATGTTTCTTCTATATTGTTTTTTTGTCCTTTCCAAGAAAAACGAGACGACTACGTTCAGCTGAATCTTCCTCTGCATCCTCAAACTCTTGTTTAGTATCTGAAGACTCTTCATCCACATCTACATGGTCCTCTGCTTCTTCATTCTCATCATCGGGTAATACTTCTTCCTCTTCATCGTTGAATACTTCACTCATAAGCCGTTCAAGCCTTACTTGCTCTTTTTCGTAGGTTGACATTGCACTAGTATAAGCAAAATTGAAATAAAATGAAAAAATGTACGTTTCAAAAAAAATTACATGAACGATATTTTTGGAACGCCAGTGGTGACTCCGGTCTAGGCGACCGTTAACAAAGATCCACGTAAAACAAAAAATCAGTTAAAACTGCAACTTCACACTAAAACTTGTCGTCTCACCTCGGATGCACTCACGAGGCGACAGGATGAAGCCCCTCCCACAACAAATTTTATTGGTGGAAATGTTTGCTTATGGTCTCTGAGACCGTGCGTTCCAAGCACTATAATGTGTACACAACAAAACAACAAAAACTAGCGTTAAGTCCACATGACGATAAACGTGTAGTAAATTTTATATATACTGACACCATTCCCTGGGGGTATATACACTAAGAACTTAAAATTAGTTTAAATATGTATGTATATATATATATATATATATATATATATATATATATATATATATATATACATTATTTTTATGTAAATAACATTTATTTTGCACATATTTATTTTACATATAATTAGATAATATCTTAGTTATTTTACATTTTACATATAATTACATTTTTTTTTTGTTTATATATATATATATATCTCTCAAATCTAGAATCTCTTCCCATAAAAGTGATTGTAGACTAAGACCTAAAGCATGTGCTTTATCACAGCATTTCAATGAGTTTTCTCATCGGATCGACTATAGTAACTCATCTGTATTAGATGTAGAAACTAATTCAAACAAAAGAAATTTCCTTGAAATGGTTCACATTAATAAAACTAACTATACTATGAATAAAAAAACAGATGTTAGCGGTCTGAGCTCTATTTACAATTACCTTTTGAAATTTAAAGAATTACATAATTCTAATAATAATGAAAATTCTGATCCAACATAAAATTTTTGTAATTTGTATCACTTTTTTTTTCAGTATTGTAGTAGGGTTGTACTAAAATTTAAAAATGAAATGATAAAAATTATTTTTGAATTTCAAGAACTTTTCGTATTTCCGGTTAGTTTTTCTCCCTCTCACTTGCACATATTGTTGTTCTCTGTCGTTTTTGGTAATTTGTTCAAAGTTCGAACTTGTTTTTTACTGTGTTTCACACGTGTTTTACAACTTGACTTCTTCTGAACCTAATCGCTCTGATTTTGGGTTCTGTAACATATATTTATTAAACCTTGTGGACAATTTAGTTTCTAAATTTAATTATCAATGTTTGAACTATTTAAACAAATAATTTTCACTGTTCTGAGGACTGTTCAGTTTAAAATTTAACCTCACAAAGTAGTAAGTACTGTGTTCAATTATTTACTTTTTCAAAATTGTAACATGAACGTTGTTGTTGTACCTTCCAGCTGTCCTGAAGAAGGAATAAAGTAATTCCGAAAGCTTGACATGTAACTTTAAAGAGTATTTTTTAACATCTTTTTCCCATACTCCGGACTGCTATACCTGTGAAACATTTTGTTTTTCTACTTAACTGGTCAGTCGTGATCATTTCTAACCTCTATTATAGAAAATGGGTTTTTTCAACGATATCAAAGCATCCTACGGCAAGAATACCATGTTGCTTTTGAAAAAATGGACCAACATGAACACCAAACTAGCAGCCATCAAGAACCGTCGAATTTTTCTACTAAATTGTCGAAAGGAAGGAGTGACCCCAAACCACATCACATCACAAACTAAAAATACTACCGCCAACATACAAATCCAAAACGGAGCATTAGGCCAGAAGATCAACAATTTCAACAAAAGGTTAGGTAGAAAAATTCTTAACCTTAAAATCAAATGTACTTTACGACATTTTGAGCAAATTTCCAAAAACTTAGAAAACTTAGAAAATAAAATAAATAATATGATTCCAACATATATTTTTGAAAATTTTAAAATAAAACAAAAACGAAAATTTAACCTAATTTTTTATCAAATACGAAACAAAAATATAAAAAAACTGAATACTTTGATTACATCTGAACGTAAAAAATTTAAAGTAGAATCTAATTGGATTAAAAACATTAGTGACGTAGAAATTCCATCTGAAATGTTACAAATTTTAGCACTTGGTCCAAAATTTAGTATAAATCCATCGCCTGATCAAATTCAAATTCACAAATTATTAGCTGACCTTGAGCTGATTATTGAAAAAATTGATTCGAATACAAAAAATGTGGTTAGAGCTCGAATTACTAACATCATCACTAATTTTTTACATAAGAATCATGGATGTCCGTCCAACATAAATGTGCTGTACAACCGTTGCAAAAACTACTTAAAACAAAATTCGGATTTATTAGTTCTTCGGTCTGATAAAGGTAATATTACTGTTATAATGAATAAAGATCATTATGACATAGAATCATTAAAAATATTAAATGACCCCAATAATTATAAAATTTTAAGGAGAGATCCAACAAGTACAATTCAACAAAAATCTAATAAATTGGTTTCAAAATTAAAATCGTCTAATATGATTCCTACAGAAAAGGCAAGTACATTAATGACTTACAATGCAATAGCCCCCAGATATTATGGACTACCTAAAGTTCATAAACCAACCTTAAGTTTAAGACCTATAATTTCATCTGTAAACGCTCCTAACAATAAAATAGCTTCACTGGTCGCAGAAATATATAAAAAACTGCGTATGATAAAAATAACACATATTTTGTCAAAGATTCTCTTGAATTTTCTTCTGAATTTCAAAATTACCAGTTACCTGAGAACTATGTCATAATAAGTTTGGATGTTGTCTCGCTGTTTAGCAATATCCCTGTAGATTTGGTGCTGAAAAGTATCACCGAAAAATGGGAAATTATTTCACAACATTGTAACTTAAGTTTAGAATGTTTCATAGAATTAATTAAATTCATTTTTGACACTAGTTTTTGCAGATATAAAAATCAATTTTACAAACAAATTTTCGGTACCCCCCATGGGCAGTTCCCTGAGTCCAATAATTGCTCAATATGTAATGGATCAATTACTGGATGAATGTATTCCCAGACTTAGTTTCGATTTACCTTTTATTAAAAAATACGTAGATGACATAATTTGCGCCGTACCTAGTGATAGGACTGAGGAAATACTTGACACATTCAATAATTATAACCCCAATATACAATTTACCATCGAAAAGGAAACTGAAAGAAGTGTTCCCTTCCTTGACACTAAATTAATAAGAACATCGTTGAATACAATCATACTTGATTGGTACCAAAAGCCTATGGCTTCAGGAAGATATATACATTTTTATTCACATCATACTATGAAAATCAAAATCAACGTTATTTTGGGTTTAAAAAAGAGAATTGTCAGTATTTCACATCCCACTCTTAGGTTAAAAAAATTTACATAAATTTAAAAATATTTTATTAACAAATTCTTATCCTGAATCCCTTATTTGTCGGTTACTTCTCAGCACCAATACATTGGATCTTGGTAGCGAAAGAATTAACACTCGTCCACAGACAGACACTAATAACAATAATATTACCTTTACTTCATTACCGAATATATAAAATTTGACATGTACATTACTGAAGGAAGTTAAAAATGATAAAGTAAAAATAGCCTTAAAAAATCCAGTTATTATAAACTCCCTTTTCTCTAAAGTTAAGGATCCTATTGAAAAAGATTTACATTCTAACGTTGTATATTAAATTCCGTGCGGGGAATGTCAGCAGGTTTATGTTGGGCAGACTTCCAGATCTCTCAAATCTAGAATCTCTTCCCATAAAAGTGATTGTAGACTAAGACCTAAAGCATGTGCTTTATCACAGCATTTCAATGAGTTTTCTCATCGGATCGACTATAGTAACTCATCTGTATTAGATGTAGAAACTAATTCAAACAAAAGAAATTTCCTTGAAATGGTTCACATTAATAAAACTAACTATACTATGAATAAAAAAACAGATGTTAGCGGTCTGAGCTCTATTTACAATTACCTTTTGAAATTTAAAGAATTACATAATTCTAATAATAATGAAAATTCTGATCCAACATAAAATTTTTGTAATTTGTATCACTTTTTTTTTCAGTATTTTAGTAGGGTTGTACTAAAATTTAAAAATGAAATGATAAAAATTATTTTTGAATTTCAAGAACTTTTCGTGTTTCCGGTTAGTTTTTCTCCCTCTCACTTGCACATATTGTTGTTCTCTGTCGTTTTTGGTAATTTGTTCAAAGTTCGAACTTGTTTTTTACTGTGTTTCACACGTGTTTTACAACTTGACTTCTTCTGAACCTAATCGCTCTGATTTTGGGTTCTGTAACATATATTTATTAAACCTTGTGGACAATTTAGTTTCTAAATTTAATTATCAATGTTTGAACTATTTAAACAAATAATTTTCACTGTTCTGAGGACTGTTCAGTTTAAAATTTAACCTCACAAAGTAGTAAGTACTGTGTTCAATTATTTACTTTTTCAAAATTGGAACATGAACGTTGTTGTTGTACCTTCCAGCTGTCCTGAAGAAGGAATAAAGTAATTCCGAAAGCTTGACATGTAACTTTAAAGCGTATTTTTAACATCTTTTTCCCATACTCCGGACTGCTATACCTGTGAAACATTTTGTTTTTCTACTTAACTGGTCAGTCGTGATCATTTCTAACCTCCAAAACCTATATATATATATATATATATATATATATCATTTCTAACCTCCAAAACCTATATATATATATATATATATATATATATATATATATATATATATATATATATATATAGGTTTTGGAGGTTAGAAATGATATATATATATATATATATATATATATATATATAGGTTTTGGAGGTTAGAAATGATCACGACTGACCAGTTAAGTAGAAAAACAAAATGTTTCACAGGTATAGCAGTCCGGAGTATGGGAAAAAGATGTTAAAAATACGCTTTAAAGTTACATGTCAAGCTTTCGGAATTACTTTATTCCTTCTTCAGGACAGCTGGAAGGTACAACAACAACGTTCATGTTCCAATTTTGAAAAAGTAAATAATTGAACACAGTACTTACTACTTTGTGAGGTTAAATTTTAAACTGAACAGTCCTCAGAACAGTGAAAATTATTTGTTTAAATAGTTCAAACATTGATAATTAAATTTAGAAACTAAATTGTCCACAAGGTTTAATAAATATATGTTACAGAACCCAAAATCAGAGCGATTAGGTTCAGAAGAAGTCAAGTTGTAAAACACGTGTGAAACACAGTAAAAAACAAGTTCGAACTTTGAACAAATTACCAAAAACGACAGAGAACAACAATATGTGCAAGTGAGAGGGAGAAAAACTAACCGGAAACACGAAAAGTTCTTGAAATTCAAAAATAATTTTTATCATTTCATTTTTAAATTTTAGTACAACCCTACTAAAATACTGAAAAAAAAAGTGATACAAATTACAAAAATTTTATGTTGGATCAGAATTTTCATTATTATTAGAATTATGTAATTCTTTAAATTTCAAAAGGTAATTGTAAATAGAGCTCAGACCGCTAACATCTGTTTTTTTATTCATAGTATAGTTAGTTTTATTAATGTGAACCATTTCAAGGAAATTTCTTTTGTTTGAATTAGTTTCTACATCTAATACAGATGAGTTACTATAGTCGATCCGATGAGAAAACTCATTGAAATGCTGTGATAAAGCACATGCTTTAGGTCTTAGTCTACAATCACTTTTATGGGAAGAGATTCTAGATTTGAGAGATCTGGAAGTCTGCCCAACATAAACCTGCTGACATTCCCCGCACGGAATTTAATATACAACGTTAGAATGTAAATCTTTTTCAATAGGATCCTTAACTTTAGAGAAAAGGGAGTTTATAATAACTGGATTTTTTAAGGCTATTTTTACTTTATCATTTTTAACTTCCTTCAGTAATGTACATGTCAAATTTTATATATTCGGTAATGAAGTAAAGGTAATATTATTGTTATTAGTGTCTGTCTGTGGACGAGTGTTAATTCTTTCGCTACCAAGATCCAATGTATTGGTGCTGAGAAGTAACCGACAAATAAGGGATTCAGGATAAGAATTTGTTAATAAAATATTTTTAAATTTATGTAAATTTTTTTAACCTAAGAGTGGGATGTGAAATACTGACAATTCTCTTTTTTAAACCCAAAATAACGTTGATTTTGATTTTCATAGTATGATGTGAATAAAAATGTATATATCTTCCTGAAGCCATAGGCTTTTGGTACCAATCAAGTATGATTGTATTCAACGATGTTCTTATTAATTTAGTGTCAAGGAAGGGAACACTTCTTTCAGTTTCCTTTTCGATGGTAAATTGTATATTGGGGTTATAATTATTGAATGTGTCAAGTATTTCCTCAGTCCTATCACTAGGTACGGCGCAAATTATGTCATCTACGTATTTTTTAATAAAAGGTAAATCGAAACTAAGTCTGGGAATACATTCATCCAGTAATTGATCCATTACATATTGAGCAATTATTGGACTCAGGGAACTGCCCATGGGGGTACCGAAAATTTGTTTGTAAAATTGATTTTTATATCTGCAAAAACTAGTGTCAAAAATGAATTTAATTAATTCTATGAAACATTCTAAACTTAAGTTACAATGTTGTGAAATAATTTCCCATTTTTCGGTGATACTTTTCAGCACCAAATCTACAGGGATATTGCTAAACAGCGAGACAACATCCAAACTTATTATGACATAGTTCTCAGGTAACTGGTAATTTTGAAATTCAGAAGAAAATTCAAGAGAATCTTTGACAAAATATGTGTTATTTTTATCATACGCAGTTTTTTATATATTTCTGCGACCAGTGAAGCTATTTTATTGTTAGGAGCGTTTACAGATGAAATTATAGGTCTTAAACTTAAGGTTGGTTTATGAACTTTAGGTAGTCCATAATATCTGGGGGCTATTGCATTGTAAGTCATTAATGTACTTGCCTTTTCTGTAGGAATCATATTAGACGATTTTAATTTTGAAACCAATTTATTAGATTTTTGTTGAATTGTACTTGTTGGATCTCTCCTTAAAATTTTATAATTATTGGGGTCATTTAATATTTTTAATGATTCTATGTCATAATGATCTTTATTCATTATAACAGTAATATTACCTTTATCAGACCGAAGAACTAATAAATCCGAATTTTGTTTTAAGTAGTTTTTGCAACGGTTGTACAGCACATTTATGTTGGACGGACATCCATGATTCTTATGTAAAAAATTAGTGATGATGTTAGTAATTCGAGCTCTAACCACATTTTTTGTATTCGAATCAATTTTTTCAATAATCAGCTCAAGGTCAGCTAATAATTTGTGAATTTGAATTTGATCAGGCGATGGATTTATACTAAATTTTGGACCAAGTGCTAAAATTTGTAACATTTCAGATGGAATTTCTACGTCACTAATGTTTTTAATCCAATTAGATTCTACTTTAAATTTTTTACGTTCAGATGTAATCAAAGTATTCAGTTTTTTTATATTTTTGTTTCGTATTTGATAAAAAATTAGGTTAAATTTTCGTTTTTGTTTTATTTTAAAATTTTCAAAAATATATGTTGGAATCATATTATTTATTTTATTTTCTAAGTTTTCTAAGTTTTTGGAAATTTGCTCAAAATGTCGTAAAGTACATTTGATTTTAAGGTTAAGAATTTTTCTACCTAACCTTTTGTTGAAATTGTTGATCTTCTGGCCTAATGCTCCGTTTTGGATTTGTATGTTGGCGGTAGTATTTTTAGTTTGTGATGTGATGTGGTTTGGGGTCACTCCTTCCTTTCGACAATTTAGTAGAAAAATTCGACGGTTCTTGATGGCTGCTAGTTTGGTGTTCATGTTGGTCCATTTTTTCAAAAGCAACATGGTATTCTTGCCGTAGGATGCTTTGATATCGTTGAAAAAACCCATTTTCTATAATAGAGGTTAGAAATGATCACGACTGACCAGTTAAGTAGAAAAACAAAATGTTTCACAGGTATAGCAGTCCGGAGTATGGGAAAAAGATGTTAAAAAATACTCTTTAAAGTTACATGTCAAGCTTTCGGAATTACTTTATTCCTTCTTCAGGACAGCTGGAAGGTACAACAACAACGTTCATGTTACAATTTTGAAAAAGTAAATAATTGAACACAGTACTTACTACTTTGTGAGGTTAAATTTTAAACTGAACAGTCCTCAGAACAGTGAAAATTATTTGTTTAAATAGTTCAAACATTGATAATTAAATTTAGAAACTAAATTGTCCACAAGGTTTAATAAATATATGTTACAGAACCCAAAATCAGAGCGATTAGGTTCAGAAGAAGTCAAGTTGTAAAACACGTGTGAAACACAGTAAAAAACAAGTTCGAACTTTGAACAAATTACCAAAAACGACAGAGAACAACAATATGTGCAAGTGAGAGGGAGAAAAACTAACCGGAAATACGAAAAGTTCTTGAAATTCAAAAATAATTTTTATCATTTCATTTTTAAATTTTAGTACAACCCTACTACAATACTGAAAAAAAAAGTGATACAAATTACAAAAATTTTATGTTGGATCAGAATTTTCATTATTATTAGAATTATGTAATTCTTTAAATTTCAAAAGGTAATTGTAAATAGAGCTCAGACCGCTAACATCTGTTTTTTTATTCATAGTATAGTTAGTTTTATTAATGTGAACCATTTCAAGGAAATTTCTTTTGTTTGAATTAGTTTCTACATCTAATACAGATGAGTTACTATAGTCGATCCGATGAGAAAACTCATTGAAATGCTGTGATAAAGCACATGCTTTAGGTCTTAGTCTACAATCACTTTTATGGGAAGAGATTCTAGATTTGAGAGATATATATATATATATAAACAAAAAAAAAATGTAATTATATGTAAAATGTAAAATAACTAAGATATTATCTAATTATATGTAAAATAAATATGTGCAAAATAAATGTTATTTACATAAAAATAATGTTTTTTTAATTACTAATATTTATATCTTTTTAACTATACATATGCGGGAAGACATTTTCAAGCTGCTGATCGAAATCTGTGGTAAATATTAAACTCATAAGAATTAATTACTTAAAGCTGTGACGATGGTCACTAGATTTGAATTTATTCTGCATGTTTAACGTTGTAGTCTTGTGGTTAGCATGTTAGTTTTTTGCTAAAGTTTGATTATTTAAATCAAAGTTCAAATCCCACAAGTAAAAATATTGTTTTTCATTTTTTATTGGTTTGTATTGTTTTGAATTACGCATACAATATAATTGCTTGGTTATATTGTATGTCGTTTGTTGTAAAATGTATTGTTGTATTTTGGTTATAGCTGCTAATGTTTATAAAATTGTTGTTTATCTGTCAGCTATTGTGTGGTCGAGTGGCTAGTGCGCTTGACCAGCACGCTAGAGATCGTCGGTTCGATCCTACATGAAACTGTTTTTTTTATATTTTTATTCAAACTTGGCGAGAATTTGCAGGATGAGTAAAAACGTGTTTGAACCTTTTTTGATATTTTTTAACGGTTTTTCGGGGTATAAATACGAGCTCGAGCATTAGCTACAGGAGAGAGTGTGTGCTCTCTCAAGGGAGCGTTAGCTCTCCAAAGAGCCTAAGATGGTGTGTGCCGTCTTCTGCGAACCTGGTGAGGGCCAGGTGAGCGGGTTGTGGATGACCTTGGCTGCCTCTGACTCAGTGCTGTTGGTGTGTGCCGGCAGCTCGTGAGAGAGTGCAGCAGGTGGACCGTACCGGTGTAGCCGGTTGTTTTGTGCAGTGGTGTTGGCCGCTGTACGCCGTAATCGCGATTGTCAATGAGTGTTGGTGTGTGCCAACATTGTTAGATTGAAATCGCGATTGTTAATGAGTGCTGTCAAAGTGACAACACTGTAACCGTACCGTGTTCCCGTAACTTTGGTGTGTGCCATTGTTACTCGTTCATAGCGTGTTCCCGCAACCTTGGTGTGTGCCATTGTTGCCCGTTCATTGTTGAGCGTGCGTAGTAGAGAGAATATCCTGCAAGTATCGCTGATTCATTGTTACTTTGCTTTGTTATATTTATTACTTTCTCATTTTAATTTATTTTAATAAAATATTAAAAATGATTACAATTGATTTCATTGTCAAAATCCGAACTCTGTCTCCACTAAGCTACCCGAGCACTTTTTGGCGTTTCAGCCATCCTTTTCAGCGACGCTATGAGAGCGTCCTTTACAGGATCGACCATCTCTCCTTATGCTGTGTTTCCGAATTATTGGCGCCCGAGCAAACCCTTTGACAGCATGGAGAACGAGCAGGGACGTCATTACAAAATGGCGACCGAATAGGGACAACAGCGTCCCCTTCATTTCTTCCGCCGTTACAAAGCTTATAAAAACTTACAATTTTGGTGGTATAAATATATTACATCGTCAGGTAAAAATATGTTGACAACACCCGTTATACCAGTTACTACACCAACAAAAATGTTTCGCGCAAATATTGGTGGTAACTCGTTCACAATCAACCTTTGAAAGTGGTTGTAATGATGCTAAAAATAATAAAACTTACTAATAAAACATATGTAAATAAATAAAATTACTTACAGGTAATTGTTTTTTTATTAATTTAACAATTTTTTTCACGTCTCTACTCTTCAATTTTGCATTCGCCTGCTCCATATTGAAATTATAATATTGAAACATGTAGCGGCAAATGTAGCACAACGATTAAATTGGTTACCGCGCCCAGCTTATATACAGACTGCAGGTGCTATTGAAGCAGGTTCTGAAAGTGGTTATGAGTATCCAGTTTGTACAAGTTTCAACTTGTCTAAATACATTCGTACAGGATGTAAATTAATACTTGCGAATGTAGCTCCAGACTGCCGAAGCTGGTTATAAGAATGCAGTTTGTACAGGTTTCAGCTGAGGCCAATAACACCGCACCATCTAGCAGACGCTCGTGAGAGATGCTGCTACAGTTCAAGGCTTACTCGCAGGTGTTGCTGATGCCGGTTGTGAGTTGAATACAGGTTTCAACATGTCTATGGTCAATAACCTTACACCATGCAGCTGCAGCGGTTCAAGGCTTACTCGCACATCAGTTTTATATTTGGAATACATAAAAAATGTTGTAGGAAATATTTTAGGCTTTTAAAATTAAACATACATATATTTTATTGTAATATTATTTATTTAAAAAATCAAAAATACACTTAATTACATATAATTATAGCTAAATTACATATAAAAGTAATTACAATACTAGTTAAAAAGAATATTATACAATTTTATTATGTAATACGGGTACATATATTTTTTTACTTCCACCTTAAAACTAAAATTACAATACACGTACAATACTGGAGGCAGGAGAATATTTTACGATTTTATCATGTAATATAAGACAGTATGCAGTGGTATTCGCAGGTACATTAGTGGAAGTTTCAAACTCTAAGCGAATGTCCACAGCACCAGTTTTCAAAATTTCGTTTTGATGAGTGCAGTCAATAACAACAATGGGCGCAACATTTTTAAATTCTTTTGGAGTCAGTATCGGTTCGTTTGTTTTACCATAGTATGATGATTGGAACTGCGCATACATATCATAAAGGATAGCAAAACAGTTTTTGTTAAAATTCAAATTTAAATTATCATACGGGTACATTTCAGAATTAAGGTACAACTTTATATTAGTTAAATTACAGTTATCAAATGAACTGCTAGACTGGGTAATTTTATTTTTTCTATCAGTTTGAAATCCAACAATTACAAAGCGAGGTTTTTCTAGTTGTGATGAAGTTTTGATAGCCCACGTGTGACGTTGGGTTTGCTGAAGTACAGGATACTCCATTAATTCCCAGCTTCGGAATGCAATTTCCAGTTCCGCATTTTTCTGAATTAAATTGTACAACATGAGGCGTTCTGCATCAGCAACAGAAATATATGGAATTTTCCATTGCACTTTACTTATTTCAAGTTTTAGTTTATCCATAGTGGCTCCTGCACTGACTAAGACATTTTCATCTGTATTGCTGCGTATGAGAACGAGTTCTTGACGCAAATTCATCACAATTTTCCGAAAATCTTCAGCAAATCCAAGCAGCATTCGTAACGGAATACATACGTTAAAATATCCATTACTATCTAATATACTAGTTTTTTCCGAACTTCCATACCAACCAGCATTCATAAGTGCTGTGCTCTCATTTTTGTTATATGAAACGTATGATTTTAAGGTGGATGTGATACCAGGATTTCGAACCCTATCCACAACTATACCGTTAATTTCATATAGAATTTCTTCAAATAAATATGCTACACCATTATTTGACAAAAAAACATCCTTTATTGCAGTCCCATCTTTATTAGTTACTTGTCCTTCGATATAGATTAAGCTGTTCCATGGAAGCGTGTAGGCATCCTGTTGTTGAATTGGAATTCGAATTTCATCGTTGTTATTAATGGTGGTAGCCGAGTAGGGTTGATGGGTATGTTTTTCAGCATTAACTATAGAATTGTCCTCAAAAGCTGCCTCGGTGACGGTTAAGATATTAGCATCCATTTTTTTTAACGCAAAAATTATAATTGTTGTCCTCTTCTCTTTTGTACCTTTTCGATTTTCTTTTGCAATTTTGAAATATTAACGTTGTAGCCAAGTGATTCAAGAAACCTGCGGTTGGATGGTGTTAACACCTCAAAGGTTTCTTGTGGACTAACCAATCGCTTAGCAGGTAGTTTGTAATTATTAGTAATTTTTGGTTGATTGTATTTAATTATCATTTTGCACAACTTTTTTTAAATGTAGTCTTAACGTGATGACCTCTTCTCTAAAACTGATTAAATCGCAGTTCTGGTCGAGTATTTGTACTACAATTGTGCTTATTCGATGAGTATTTATTGGCATATAGATGGCGTGTTGAGGGCTCTCTATTATTTTCTCACCCGGCTCAGAGTTGGGAAAAAATTGATGGACAATGTGGGTTGGTGCACTGTTATTATAGGAACCTGTGGCTATATTACAGTGCACACATATAGAATTAACTTTAAGAATGTCTATCGGATAATCAGCAACGTGAAATTCATTTGCCGCTAATAAACGAGGTTTGAATCCCAATAAATCTCGGAAGGTGTCACTCGGTCGAAAATCAACGTCTACGGTAGCCAGCAATTCCACTTTCAAGGTATTTCTATTCGCTTTAATTATTAATTTATTTTTATCTTTCACGATTTGTTGAAGGTCCTGAATTGCCTTATTTAAGTAATTTTTTATATCTTTAATTTCATATGAACCCGTTTCTAAACATATTTTACGACTACCAAAATAAAAACAATTGTTTACACCCTTATCAATATTTGGGATGGAATTGTATGATTCAAAATTGATCAATCCGATTACATATTCTCCATCATCCAAATCAATGGGAGGATTTATATCGGCTGTTAATAAGGAACTACGTCCTGTTAAGGTAAATGTGTATGACATGACTTCTTAACATGAACTATCGTCTTTGTTATTATTTACTCCACTTTATACAAGAAACGTAAACATAAATGACCACAATTTACGTCGTTGTATGTTTGAAAAACATCATGGTTATATATAATATAATATCATTACTTTTAAAATACTTAATTACTTCGCGCGGTGGTCTCAAGTTACCAAAACTATCAAAATAATTTATAGATTTACCATACTTCTTGTATGCAACCCAATGAGTGCCGGGATTTTCAGCATTATCTAAATTTATTACACCCATTTTAAATTTACCTATTTTCGCAGGCAATTTATTACGCATGAAAACCCCACGGAAATATGGTGTTTTGCATACTTAAGTATGTCAATGTTGGTTAGCGCACGTTTTGGTAACTTTAAACTTAACCGTTTTTTGTTTTTGAGCGTGATACTAGATACATTCCCGAACCCTTCTTTTGTGTTTTTGTTGGTGTCCTCAGATACATACCAAAACCTTTATTGTGTGATCGCAAATATAAGCCTTTACCCATAGCAATTGCTTCCATTGTTTTATTATGACGTTGACTCTCGGCCAATTGCTCTTTGGCACCTTTAATGTCACTCACAGCTTTCGCAATACCAGCAGCCCCACCACCTAGTGCTCCAAGCGCACTAAGTGCAGCAAAAATAGGTATTAATGGTAAAATATCTCCAGACTTTGGAATAGGTATAATTCTAGGTTTTCTAATTTGCCGTCTCATTTGCTTTACCGAATTAAAAGCTACCCTAGCAGCATTTTTTAAGTCTTTGGCTTTAGTTGTTCGCAACGCTAGTCGAGCACTTTTTACAACATCTTTGAAAGGTAGCGCTTTTCCCATTCTTTTTGTTTCACAGCCCATCCCCAATTTAACTTTTGCACTCATAGCTGAATTTACACCAAGAGATGCATTTTTTTTCACTCAAGGATGCGTCTGAAGATTTCAATCGTTGAGAAGCATGTTCTGCTAGAATTCGGTCTGCTTCGTGACGATCCTTAAGACTTTTACTCTGAGAATATGCTATGTCATGCTGCTTACATGCTTCATCCAGTTTATTAACACCTTTGTCACCTCGTAAAAGTCGCTTCCCCAACCGAGTACCAGGTCCACAATAGTTATAACCAGGGATATGAAGTTCTATGGGGAGTTTATTTATAAGTCTATTTAAAATTCCAGCACCCCGTTTACGATGTGTCACCTTTTGCACACGCATTACAAATGATATGTGCAGCTTATTTATACATCAGTACTGATTGAACAATCATGGAGGTTATAAAACAACCTTTAACTTTAAACGTTGAGAACTGTGATCTTGAATTTAAACAAACTGTCCGTCACAGTAAATTATTACGATCATGCATAAGATGTATTGTAACAGGACCATCTGGTTGTGGTAAAACTAACCTCATAATTGCTTTAATTGAACATCCCAATGGTTTATGTTTTGAATATGTAAACGTTTATTCAAAATCTCTAAGTCAACCTAAATACGAGTATTTGGAGTAACTCTTGAAACCAATACCTGGAATTACATTTAGTGCTTATGGTAGCAGTGATAATGTAATTTTACCTGAAAGTGTTAAACGCAACACAGTTTTTATATTTGATGATGTTAGTTGTGATAAACAAAATGTTGTGCGAGATTATTTTTGTATGGGACGTCATAAATTAGTTGACTGTTTTTATTTATGTCAGACATACACGCGCATTCCAAAACATTTAAATCGTGACAATGCAAACCTTATAATTCTTTTTAAGCAGGATGAGATGAATCTCAAACATGTGTACACAGATCATGTGGGGACAGATATGACTACAGTCAGTTCAAAGATATATGCTCATTTTGTTGGTGTGATAATTATGGATTTATTATCATCAACAAAGAGTGTGATCTAAATAACGGCAGATATAGAAAAGGGTTTGATCACTTTATAATTTTCAATAAATAGCTTAACAAATTTCACATACACACCATTCCTTATTTGTATCCTCCAGAGATAACAGCTACCAGTTTTTGACCCGTTTTTAGCTGTTTTTGACCCGTTTTTAGCCGTTATTGACCCGTTTTTAGCTGTTATTAACCAGTTTTTAGCTCTTATTGACCCGTTTTTGGCCATTTGTTATCTGTTTCTAACCCGTTTTTGACCCGTTTTTAGCTGTTTTTGACCTGTTTCTAACCCGTTTCGGTATGAATAAAAATCTGAAAGAAAGATTAATAAAGGCTCGTAAGGCTGTCAAAAGAAAATTGCAGGCTTTAAAAGAGGGTACTATAGAAAAGGAAATTGAACTTGAAAAATCATATCAACCATTAACAAAAAAGTTAAAAGATTTATCAAGTAAACTTTATGATATTAGCAATATTAAGCAGGAACGAATTAAAACTGAACCGAAAATGGAAAAAGCTAATCTGGAGCATACAAAAGAAAGAAAAAAATCTGACAATAAATCCAAAGAAAAGGTGCGGGATTTACCATCATTTGTTGACACTGAAATTATTGCAGAACATGAACCGCAAGAAGAAGAAAAATATGCTTATAATATTCATGATATTACAGCTGATTTATCTAGAGAAGTATTTGATCAATACCTTGAGCAATATGCTTCACTACCTCGAGAGTACATTGAACATATGTACTCTGAGTCATCAGAGTATGATCACAATACTGGTATTAAACATGATCCCACTACTGATAAGTTTACAATTGGAAATACAAATATTGATTTCGATGGTAATGATGTCATTCTCAACGTAAAAGATGCACAAAAAGTAAGGTATATTGGAACTCCAGGTCTATACGAGTTAATTTTTAAAAAGAATCCTGTAGGGGTTAAAAAAAGCGACCTGGATAATTATCATGATATATTAAAAAGAACAAATGCGCATAGGCGGGGTAATACATCAACACGCCAAATTTTAGGGAATCGTTCTGAAAAGTATAAAAACATTATTAAGCCAACTTTGCTGCAAAAGGAAGGTGGTGGTTTGCATATGATTTACAATCAGAATCCTATAGATTATGTACACTGGGATAATCCCAATGAACTTGTTGAAAGGTTAAAATTGTTGTTAGCGTCACAAGTAGCCGGTAACAATAATCACAATAATGAAATAGTCTCAATAATAGAAGAGTTAAAAGAGGCAAGTATCATATTTTAACTTCAGTATCAAGATGCCTCTCAACAAGTTTGGACATCATTCCACCAAGTATAGAGCTTATGATGACTATGATGAAGACGATAATACATTTAATTTAAATAACAAACGACTTGTAAATATAAGTGTTCCCATTGATGATAATGATGCTGTAAACAAGAAGTATCTGGAAGAAGCTTTGAATAATATTATTAAAAAGCTTGATGGACATATGATTTTAACATCTAATATAATGAATACAACCACTCAAATTATTAAAAAAGTAGAACATAATATCGAGGAGTTGTATAAACATTTAAAGCTAGAGCAACCATCTAAAAAGAAGTCACAGTCTGTTGCCAAATCAGAACGAGGGAGTCAGGCGGTGAAACCTAATCCAAGTTCACAAGCATCATTATAACCGGCGGACATGTCTAAGGTTAAACGTGATATTGTTAACGAGCTACATAAGCCGGCAAGAATTAATTTTAAGCGTAGACGTGTTATTGTAAAAGGTTTGGATGAAACATTTCAAACAGATCTAGTGGAAATACTACCATATGCAAAATTCAATAAAGGCTATCGGTATATACTTGTAGTAATTGATATTTTTTCCAAATATGTATGGGTTAAGCCGGTAAAAAATAAAACGGGAGGTGATGTTTCAAAAGCAATGCAAAACATTTTTAAACGTAGCAATCGCATACCAAAAAACATGCATACTGATATGGGTAAAGAATTTTATAATAATAATTTCCAAAAATTAATGAAAAAATACAGTATCAATCATTATTCTACATTTAGCACTAAAAAGGCAAGCATAGTTGAACGTGTCAACCGCACACTTAAATCGTCAATGTGGAAAGAATTTAGCTTTCAAGGCTCCTATAAGTGGTTAAATATTTTGCAAAGTATTGTAAATAAGTACAATAATACAAAGCATAGAACAATTAATATGAAACCGATTGATGTTATGAAAAGTAATGAAAAACAAATTCTGTACTCAGCTTATAATCACATTAAAGCTGTTAATTTAAAAAATATAAAATTCAAGGTTGTGGACCATGTGCGAATAAGTAAACATCGTGGTAACTTTGAAAAAGGTTATACACCGAATTGGAGTAATGAAGTATTTGTGGTTACTAAGGTAAAACTTACTAATCCTACAACATATGAGCTTAAAGATTATCAAAATCAATCTATTCGCGGATTATTCTACACTGATGAATTGCAAAAAGTAAAACATCCTGATGTTTATTTAGTAGAAAAAGTAGTGAAACGAAAAGGTGATATGGTTTATGTAAAATGGCTTGGATTTAGTAGTGATCATAACACAGCTGGGTACATAAAAGCGCTGTAGAATAAACATTTTTGTTCATTCTGATTCCACGGTTTAAGCGTTGCATTTCAAAAATGTCTTCAGTCATCGTTGATTTGCAAGGATTCAAAATACTTGAAAATAATGAATTTGTTTGCAAGGAAATTGCAATAATTAATATTGAAAGTAAATTATGTGTGTCAAAAATTTTTAAACCACCGTACTCTTGGTCTACTTTAAGCAGTAAAACACAACGTAATGTAGTTTGGTTAACTAAATATTTTCATAATTTAGAGTGGTGTTGTGGCGAAATTCCGTACTCTAATATAAGTATAACAATTCAGGAATTGTTGAATTCTACAGAAATTGATACTATATACGTTAAAGGTTTAGAAAAAAAGAATTGGTTACAAACGTATGTGCATAGTAAAGTAATTAATTTAGATGATATTGGTTGTCCCGCATTATCTCAGCTGCGTGAACCAATTGCGGTAGAATATTGCAATTTACATCTTAACAATTGTGCCGTTCGAAATGTTTATTCGTTAGTAAAATGGTTCAACAATAAATTTAACATGTACAATGCATTTCAAACATTCTACAATCATGGCGGTATATTGAATTTTGTGTGCGAAGAGGAAATAGCCCAATTACCCATGGAATTTATTATGGTGTATGCTAAGAGACAAATTGAGGATCAATTTTTATAAGTTCCCCGAAACTTGGCGTGTAAATGAAGAATTTCAAAAGTATAAAAGTTGTACCATACATTCGTCGTCAAATTTTAATGAAGATCAAGCTGGAGGAAGATATCCATTAATAAAAGAGTGCATGCAATGTAACATATAATGTATTTATAAGGTATTTTGTATTACTTTTAAATAAATAAAATTTATACCCAATTTTTTGTTTTATGTAGTGTACGTGTGTGTGTGTGTGTGTGTGTGTGTGTGTGTGTGTGTGTGTGTGTGTGTGTGTGTGTGTGTGTGTGTGTGTGTGTGTATGAAAGGTTGTGCTAAAATGAAACATTCACATAAAATTATTGTTTATTAAGCAACATTTAATTCTACAATTATATTGACAATACTTTACATAAAAACTAGAAATTTTACATTATTTAGTTGACCAATTTTACCCATATATTGGAAATACAGTTTTCCTAAGTTGGATTGTTGATTCAACTCGTTCAATTCCTCTTGAGTTGCGTTGCTAAATTGAATCCCCAGAAACAGGACGCATTCTTCAAGTTCAAAAATTGGATAATTTTATACTTTTCACTCTTATTAAGCTTTTTTATATAACAAATAGGTTTAGCATTCGGAATTTGATTAAGTTTCACTACAACTGAAGCCATTTTTATTCTGATTGCAAATCGTTACTGTTCAGTTACTTATGCTTGACTATGATCTGATGCTCAACTTTAAATTATTCATTCGGAAAATTCAACTTGATTTATTTTCCCAATTTTTCCCTTAAATATTAAATATAGCTTTGCAGCATCTGCTTCTTTACTTAGTTCATCAATGTCCTGTTGAGTCAATTTATTAAACGATAGACCCAAAAACACCTTGCATGTTTCCAACTCCATGAGGATGCGTTCTCCATATTTTGTTGTAGTTTTAACTATCTTGACAATTTGATGCTTTTTCTCTTGACCAAGTTGATCAGCAGGGATTAACGGTTTTACTTGAGCGAGCTGGTTGACTTTGTTAAGTATTGAAGCCATCGTGATGTTGGTGAGGATTATGTACACTGTTCAGTAACTTGTGTCAGTGTTGTTCCAAGCAGGGAATTTTTGTGTACCAAGTTGGCAGCTCCAAGAGTACCAAATTTGAAAATAAAGTACCAAAAATCTGAATTAAATTTTTTATTATATTATATTGAAAAAAATAACTTCTGTACTGCACTAATAATATAAATAAAACTGTTTTATTAATATAATTTAAAAAGTCAATCTAAAATTATTAAGCCAAATGTGAAACGGGCCTATTCTGTAACTCAGTGGTTAATTTTGAACGACCGGTTAAAAATTTTATCCAATAGATATTGATTAGATAACTAAATATCCAATTTTTTGTTACATATTGACACACTTGATTGGTTAAATTTTTAACCAGTTGTTAAACATTAACCACCGAGTTACGGAATACGCCCGAATGAAAAGATTTGTAATTATTAACGTAGAAAGTCTGTGATCATGGAAATTATTTTTTTAAAGATAAATTAATACTTTTGGAATGACATGTACATACATACTTTATATAAAACTATAAATATTGCAGGTGAACAAAATACAGGTCTCGGAAAATTACGTGACCTATCATATGTTTTGTTCCTTTCTCACTTCAGACTTGATCTTGAGCTCTGTTCTATGCTAACTTCAGAATTTTCACATTTCTAGAGGTAAATAAGAAATTATAAAATGGTAACAAATTTGACGCTTGTGCAGTATTCTTAAAATTTACCGTTAGAAATGTGACAGCAGTTCAAACTGGCGCATGCGCACTGCGTAATAAAATACAGTCTGAAGTTAGAATAGGACAGAGCTCAAGATTGAGTATGAAGTGAGAAAGGGGTAAAATATATGATAGGTCACGTGATCGTCCGTGCCCTATTATACTTCATTGCACGTAAGAAAATAGCAGATGGCGTTTGAAAGCCGACCGTTTTAATATGCATTAAATAAACAATTTAAATTCCTGAAACCAAACTTTGTTAATACTAAATATTTTATCATTAAAAACTACAAGGTCGAAATGGTTATATATCATAATTATGTGGATTTTATTTTATAAATGACTACTGACAAGTACTAATTTTTGTCTGTGTGAGCTTAGTGTGTATCCTGACCAATCACAGGGCAGAATTTATTTTGTTATATAAACCAACGCTATTTTCTTACGTGAAATGAAGTATAAACAAAAAATACATAAAATTATTCAAAAATAATATCCTCATTTAAGGAATCTTGCCTTTCCAAAAACGTATTTGTATATTTTAACATGTTTAATGCAGGAACCCACTCAAAACATTTTTTATTTTCAACTCGAAGTATATCTTTACAATGTAATAAAGCAGCACATGTTTTAATAAGTAATCTATTTCTAGTTTTATTTTTAATTAAATTTAACTGTGAAAATAGTCTTTCTGCCGAAGCAGAAGAATGAGGTAGAGCTAAAATTACTTTAACTAATTATAATACAGAAGGAAAAATGAATTCATTAAATGAATTTTTTAATGAACCAACATTACACCAGAATTCTATAATATCACAGTCTTTAATTTTCTTAATTTCTTCAGTCTCACTTAACAGTCTATATTCTAGATCTAGTTTCTCCGTGTCTAAATTTAAATAAGGAAATAATATTTCAGCTTCACTAATACTATGTACATCACCTGATAATACTATCTTTGGGTCAAAATTACTCGCAAATTTGAGTACAGGGCTATCAAAATTAAAACGCTGTTTAATTTGCTTTGCTAGTTCAATATAAAATTCTAAAACCCTAATTTTAAAGTTTTTTATTTCAGTTTCGGAAATACTACCCGATTTTAAAAGAACTTCAACTTTAGCACCGCAATAAATTTGTTCTAATGGTAAATAATTATAAGGGTTACTAACAATAACATTGTTTAAACTAACAGAAGATATATAATCTTTTTTTACGAAAGATTTTAATATTAATGTATATAAACTCCGTATTCTACCTAAAAGTACATGGATTTTAGGAGACTCGGCTTGAAATTCTAGGTTTATTTTATTCATTATCTCTAAAATATACGACAAAAATTTAATGTAAAGTTGGTAAACAGGATTTCTTAAAGCATTTAGTATAGCATGGGCAGATTGCAGGTTATCTTCAAGTGAAGCTCTAGTGAAAAAAAGTTCTAAAGATGACCAGTGATCTAAAATTCTATTGACCACATTTTGCAGGGAAAGCCATCGAGTTTGGCTTGGGCGTAACATGACTTGAGGCTTCTCATTGGAAAATATTTCACATTCTTTTAATTCAATACATCTTTTGCTACTATTACTAAAATAATTATATGTCGGATGATTGTTAATAAATAATTGAATAATTGTCACTATTCACAATTACACGATACAAGTTTATTTAAAAGATAACAATAACAATAATAATACTAGCAAACACAAATAATAGTTCCCAATAAATAGTTCAAATAATTAAACAATATAGCATACAACAATTACACAGAAACACAACGGACACGCGGCAATCCCAAGATCCAGCTCGATCACACGACGACAGTGTAATGTCCCCTGTTCGTCGTCACTCTCCTCTATATTATTGTTTCTTTAGTTTTTATGGCATTCCATCCATAAGCCACCGACTGGATTTGGTTCTACCAGCACACACGCCCGCTCAGCAGTTCCTCAGGCACGTACGCTTCGCATCCGATTGTTTGTTTATGTTACACACAGGTCCATGCACAGGGTAATCCCTAACAGGCTTATACAGGGTGATCCCCGACATATATATGTCTCTACAAAATTGTTCTATACTTTTAGGCAATTTTTCACAAGCATAGGAAGAACATAAATGAAACGAATGGCAAGAACAACCAATTGTTATTATATTTGGATTTACTTTCTCAAACAATGCTTTCACTCCATTTATGTTCCCCATCATAACTGCGCAATTATCTGCACCGAAACCAATAACATTTTTTAATGGAATTTCAGCTATCTCCAAGGAATTTTTAATTGCACCAAATAAGTCTTTGGCAGTAGAGGATTGTACTTCAATCAAATCAAAAAATCTGTCATAAACAGAATTTTTTTTTAAATATCTAACTATAATTGTAAGACATTTTGACGTGCTGATATTTGTTGTCTCGTCAATTATTATTGAAAAATAGTTCTCTTGCATATCTTTTATTAAATTTTCCTTATTTGAAGGCCCTAATATACCTGTAGTTAATTGTGTAGCTTTCTTTTGTTGTGCTGCATTAACTTTCTTCCAATTTTTGAATCCGGGCACACGGATGATATCATCTGAGGAAGATGGTCCATAAGACTAAAAGGCAGGTTATGCTCAGCTAAAAACATTTACCAGTTTAAGCTCTCCTTCTTTTATATGATCATCTACAGATTTTTCTGTAGGTGGTCTTTTAAATATTTCTTAATTGACGGAGAAGACATTGCTGTTTTAACATTTTTTTGGTGAGTTTGTGTTAATTCATGCCGCCGTAAGTGTGTTATGCTTCCGGTTATGATTACTCTGCATATTTTACATAGTGCTTCTGTTTCATTTTTCCCCTTTTCTCCCATTTAAATTTACTTTTCCAAGTTTCTCTAAACTTGTGTTTATATAACCTCAATTCTTTTGAATCTTCTTTAGATTTATGACTTTCAGAATTCACATAATCGTCATTGTTTTCTTCTTCGTGTTCATTATGATCTGTAAACGTAGATGTTTCTAGTTCTACGTCTACGCGTCTACCAAAGAATGTTGAGAACATTGAGGACTGGAACTGGAACTAAATGAATCACTGCTACATTGATTACTTAATTTAGGTATTTTTATAATGTATCTAAAAGTAAATGAAACACAAAAATTATTAATTAATCAATTTAATTCGAAAAATACAATTTAACTCACCTATCCATTTTTAATTCAACCACACCAGCAAATTAGCAAACATAACATAACCTCTTTGATATGACAATATGACGGACATGACATAGAAGTAGATAGATATGGTTATCTTTGCTGTGGAATGATGGAGGCACTGAGCACTGAGGCAGTACATTCAAAGGCAATTTTTTTTATACCTAAACGTCACACGGGTCAACCAACAATGATGGTTGTTTTAAAAATAACTTAATTTTGAGTGTACTTGTACTTTAACAAGAAGAAGCTCTGCCATGATTGGCTGTAAACTTAGAATGTCGCTTTTTGTTATGTGTTAATTTTGTGAACTAAATTTTACAAAAAAATTTAAATTGTGAAAGAAATCATTGTGAAAAAATATCCGAATCCGAAGTGTCTGAGACTGAGATAATAGTACCAGTTTTCAGAAAGGAGTACCAAGGTACCAAAGCTGTATAAAAAGTACCAAATTTGGTACCAAAGTACCAACTTTAACAACGCTGACTTGTGTGTTAATATGAAGTTCTATAGAATTGACGCTGCTTTTATACCAGTAAATTTGTACAAAAAACTATTCTATTTTTAGTACATGACTTCTGCAGCTGCAGCATGACTCATCGTTACATCCTGTACGAACGTATTTAGACAAGTTGAAACCTGTACAAACTGGATCCTCATAACCAGTTTCAAAACCAGTTTCGACAACACCTGCGCTAAACCTTGAACCGCGGCAGCAGCATGGCTCATCACAAACCAGTTGGTTGAAGTCATGTGTGATGGGAACAAGGTGAACGACGTTTTCCCATACAACTATTTTTAAAGCATTTTTTCATGTTTTTGCTTCAAGATGGGTTCAAGTATAATTTTATAAAAAGTATCAATTTTATACCTAAACCGGGTTCTATCTGCAGCCATTTGTATCCAATGACTTTTTCTATGCTTGGTTGTATGCGTACACCCAAACAATCATATGATGAATTTTAACATTTTCGTTGAATTGCACCTTCTTCGAACTCATTATTAATACTTAAATTGCTAAAACATATTTCTGACTTTGCAAAACGCATTAATATCACGCTTTAATCTTTTTAACTTCTTCTTATGTAGATTTATAGCTTTTATATATTCTTGCAGCTTTAGAAGTTGCTCTTGGTTTACAAAAGCCATCTTTAAAATGTTAAATAAAATCTGTTATGCTTTTACAAGTACCACAATCGCACAAATGTAAGCTGAAATCCTCTGCAACACATATAATGTTTTTGTACAAAGGACCATAACCATCTGAATCAAATCCTTCAGCGATGAGCATTAATTCTATTTCGCATATGCATGCAATGTCACATATATCGTACTGTATATACTCCTTGTCCTGTATCATGTATGTAATTAGGTGAATTTCAATCTTTGGATTAGAGAAGTTAATTTTTAAATAATAAGTGTTATCTTCTTCTTCTTCCACCGTTTTTGCTGTTGAAAATGTTGTTAAAGATTTACCATTTCTGTTACATATTTCAACGTCAATTTCAGATTCCGTATCAACCATTACTATATCCAAGAAATGGCAATCGTACAATAAATCTATTGCAATATGTGGACATGTAATTTTGTGTATCCACGACATTTTGTTATTAGTTACATACAATACTAAATAGTAACTAATGTGAAAACTTCACGTGCGCGTTTATATACACACTTAATCTTTTTTATGGTAGTTAATTTATTTTTAGAACGTGACCTTATCGTTGGATTGTGGGAAAGCAGTTTTTAGAACGTTCCCACACACTTAATCTCTTTTTATGAGCATGACTCATTGTTACATCCTGTACGAACTTGGTCAGACAAGTTGAAACCTGTATCCAACTCATAACCTGTTTCGATAAAACCTGCGAGTAAGCCTTGACCCCAGACAAGTTGAAACAAGTATCCAACTCATAACCAGTGTCAGCAACACCTGCACACGCGAGGTCATTAACCTCTCGAGCTGTGAGCATGCGCAAGTGGGGCACTTGCGCTCCACCAAGAGGGGGTGGGGGGCTAGGACCTGCGCTCTACCAGGAGGGGGTGGGGACTAGGACCTGCGCTCTACCTGGAGGGGGTTCGGACTTGCGCTCTGGCGAACCACGCCCATGGGGTCCGCTGATGGTGGACAGCGGCGTCTGAGCTGCGGGCGACCTTGAACCAGGTCACCTGGGGGAGATGGACCTACATTTGGTCCAGAACCGGCACTGTTTAACTACTCCTGCGCGTGAAGCTGCCCCGTTTGAAAGACAAGCGCACAATGCAATATAATAAAACGCATACGCATATGTACAATTGTGTATTGTGCATAAAGATACCTAGTGTTTTTTCTAATATTAACTTATATTGAAAGTAAGTAAATTTATTCGAGTTAATTACAACGAATAAATGATATTTCTGACTATGAATATAACAATAGTAAATTACAATTTTGAAGTATTTCCAATGGGGTATTCCACCATAACAAAAAAGGTAAAAAATTCAATTTAACATAAAGTATAGCTCAATAAATAATAGTTAAAACAATGAAAACATTTTCTAAATAATTACTTTACGAAATATTTCACATTTGCTAAAAGGGAAAATTGACGTCATACAATTGTTCTTTCTCTCGCAGCGTATTCAGAGCAGTGTGTGTGAGAAAGACAAGTACAGGGGAAATGTGACTTTACACTGATTTCTCAAAAATAAAATACTGTTAAATTAGGAACATTTAAGATTTTTTAATACTATGAATTGCTTCAAAATTGAATGAAGTTTTATTTAAAATAATAAAAAAAATTGAGTGGAATACCCCATCTATTCTTTATAAAATGGGGCTTTGTTTTGCTCCAGATTGCAACCATACTAACAAAGATGGTTGTAAAATGTACAATTTCCCAACTGACCCAACTTTAAAAAAACAATGGGAACAAGGTTAGGATACACGACGTAATCATATAGGTATAACAAAATCAATGATTTTTTAGAAGAGCAGATAGATTTGCAAATAAATATTCGTTAATAAGTTCCTGCCATTTTATTGATGAAAAAAAAGAAAATTTGCCTACTATTTTTAAATGGAACGTAGAAAAAAAATTCGGTTTCATTCTCCTGAAAAACGAACTAGAATTCGAAAAAGGTATAATAAAATTAGGTGTTAAGAAAAAATTGAACGAAATTAAATATCAGGACCGATTCGAGTGTACAAAGTTCAAAATCCTCTAAAACTACAGAGACACCACTGAAATTAAGCGAACCATCGACATCAAAGGAACTGAAACAACCTCCAAAGCAGGCGTCAGACACCACTGGAATTAGGATTACCATCAACATCAGTATCTACAGACGTATCGGCCACGATATCTATTTATTTAAAGTGCAATTGTACCATATTAGAAGCAGAAAACACTCTTCTTAAGAGTTCTATAGAGAAATTAGAAGCTCAATTAAAACAAAAAACTCCATTTTCTTTTAATTATATTAAACACGATGATTCTTTAATAGCAACTTACACTGATTTGCCAAACCTTGCTATATTTATGGCCTCTACAATTACGTGTCAGTATTAGAAATTAATTACTATGAGGGTTGGGAGGTAAAGCGATTTTCACGAATGGAGCAATTGGTTATTACTTTAATTAAACTTGCTTCATAAAGATTTAGCAGTGAGGTATCAATGTTCTGTTGGAACTATAAGTAATATATTTTTAACTTGGTTGCATGTTCTGCATGAAGCACTATTTAAGGCTATTATTGCTAAAAAAAAATCCTTCAAGAACTAAAAACAGAACTTTCCTGCCGACCGCATTTTCTTCATTTACCCGTTGTCGAATAGTGTTAGATTGTACTGAAGGAAGTATATAAAATATATTTAATAATCCGACAATTCTATTTTTAAAAAGTTACTTTTATTCTAAAAACAGAGTATACAGCGTACAGCAACGTTTATTAGGAGACTAGACTAGTGATCATTATTACATACGGTTTATATAGTATAATTATGCTTACTTATATATAGATTATAATTTAGTATAGGTGGCTAGTATACAATAAGCCATCCCTTTGTTCTCTCTATATAACTCCTCCACCCCTAGATTCAAGTGTAACGGGAAAATCAGATTTTTTAGTGATTTGGTGTACAATTCTTGCTCTAAATTTGTATAACATCGTAATTATTACAATAATTATAACTACAATAATACAATATTTAATTATATCATGAACTGTAATATGTGTCATATCTATTTCTTGTATTTCTTTAGGTTTTTCTTTCAAAATGGACATTTCTTTCACATGCTCCAAATTAATAGTAAACTTTAATTTATTTTTGTTTGTAAAATTGAATTTATAATTGCTTATTATAACTGGTTTTCCCATACTCATATTTGAAATAATATTTTTCTTATTTATTTTACAATTTTTGTTCTCTAATAAATAAATACCTTTATTTCGTAAATATTATTCGTATTCATTATTACAATTTATGTTAGTTTTATCATTATTTTTATTCATAATTATAACAAAATTAGCAGCGGCGTCTCGTGCATTTTATAAGAAGGCAAGCAGCAATGGCGTAGGTAAGGTATTAAAAAAAATGCGCCGCAGGCGATTTTTTTTTTCATTCAAGGTCAAATGCCTTATAATTGACTTACATGTTTCGAAGGGATGTGCAAATGCATGTTTTTCCCCTTTCATGTGCAAAGAACAAAAATTGCCAGATCACAGACTTGACGTGATATTATTTAAGTAGCAAAAGCCTCGCTTAATATCATTCCATACTCATTTTTCTTTATTAAATAATAAACATGGTCAACAATACAATTTTAGTAATGTTTCACTATCACATAACCACACATTTTTGTCATATAAATCGGTATTAAAATGCCTTGTTATATGTTTAACAGTTGTTAATAACTTCATAGGAGGAACTGGTCTGCCATTTGCAAAAAAGGTTTTTTTTCTTCAAAATTGCCAAATGGATTTTCTTGTAATTATTTTATTATTGCACAAATGTTATCCATTCTGTATAAAAATATAAGGATTATTATTATTTTCAAAATTTAATTGAAACAAAATAAATGTAGAAATATAAAATATAGATACCTTATAAATAAATTTTACTTTTATTCGTATCCTATTTTAACATTTACTATCTATTTCACTTAAATTTTGTTCATGGAAGCAATATAAAAACTGCTTGCAGATGAACCTAAACAGCGAAATATTTTCAGTATAGAAGGCTACATGTTCGGCAATGTTCGGTATAGTGTAGGTATAGGCGGTGTAAGCACTCGAAGTTCTGCTTACCAGCACGTTTTGTACAACATGGTAAGATCGTAATAGTACGTATCCCAATGATAAAATTAGATTAACTGTGCGGTAGGCAACAGCAAATACATTTGTGTCTTTGCTTTTAAATTTTGATATATTAAAGTTCTAAATATATAAATATAATTGTAAAAATAAATTAAAAGTAACAAAATATAAAGGCAAGCACTGCTTGCCTTGCTTGTATGGAGAAAACGCCACTGAAAATTAGTATTACTTATTTCCAATACATTTTCCTTGAAACTATCTATATTTATGAATATACATTGATTATTTTCTTGATTAATAATTATATCAAAATACACGAATTTTCATTTATCTTATAACCTAGATTATTAGAATAATATATTTTGTTGATTAATACACATGGGTTTTTAAGCTTGTATAGTTCATGGTTAATATTTAACACTTGTGTTTCTTCTTGAAGCACTGTCACTATTGCACTTTGTGTAAAGGTGGGTATTGGTGTAAGTTGCATTATATCAACGTCATTATCGAGGTAAAGTGGCACAACAATAAGAACATGGACATCAAAATCAACCAGATCGCAGAAGGTTTTTAATGGTTTTTGTAATTCGAAATATCTTAATAATGTCAAAAATTCATTTCCATTTTCCTTGAAGTTCTTCATTAATTGAGGATATGTTATTATGGTCTCATGTAAATAATTCATATTACAGAAACTGAGGGAAATTTCAATGTTATTTAATATAAACAATAACGAGTTATAATATAGAGTTATTTGATTAAATAATTCTTTTAAAAATAAACTTTCAATTAAGGTTGAATCTTTTTGAATGTATTCCTGTACTTGTAATATACGGGATGTTAGGAGTAATTGGTTATGTTTGAGGGAGGTAATAGTATCATTGAATTGCTTAACAATTTCATTGTTATAATTATAATTTTTTATTAAGTTTTTCTGAATAGTTTCCTGATTATTCTTCAATTCGTTAATTAATTTATCATAGTATGCCGCGTCCTTAGCGTCTAAATTGCCAGTTATACTTTTTACTATGGATCGTGAACCGTTTATTAATCCTCGCCTTTTCCTTGATATTTCATTAATGTTAAGATTTTGAAATTTACTCTTTACTTCATTTCTGTAATAATTTAGTAATTTCATATGATTAGTATATTCCTTTTCGATTCGTATATCTATTTTAATTTTTGAACTTAGTAGATTTAAGGTAACTGCAACAGTTATTGACACCTTAACAGCTAAAGAAAATTTTATGTTCAAGTTACAAACAAAATCGAAACATTAGAGCACACCTAAAAGTGCTGTCATATTCTTTGATAATTATAAATTGTAATAAATAACAAGTTTTAATATTTTTTTCATGATAATTAATAATATTCTGAAATAAATAAATTGCAAACCTGTGATGTAGTTATTGACACCTTGAAAAAAGGACAAGAGGTCATTATTGACACATGCACGTACCAGATATCGACATAATATTACTTATCTTTGTAAATTAAAACTCATTTTATTAAGAAAAGTAAAATTATATTTGAAATAATATATAAAATATCAAATTTTTGTCCTTTGGTACAAATGAACTTTAAATTATAACAAAATACAAATTAAGTACACGTATTAACATTAATCAAATTTTTAAAATGACTCATTTGTTTTACTTTATATATACCTCTGTTATTAATTAATTTTGGTTCATTTATGATTTGTATTATATCATCTTTATTGTATAATAATACCATTGATTAAATAATGTATATAGATTGGCAACCTTATGGGCATATACGTAGCACACTGTACAGCGTCGTATTATGCTGCCACCTTTAATAATTTTATTATTTGTCTGTACTAACATTCGATAAGACTGGCGGTAATTATGTTCGGATGTATTCGTGTGAAGTCGCTTGGAGTCGGAGACACGAAATTATTAATAAAAAATAATTAGATATTTAATAATCACGTAACTGTTTTTGAATAACAAATAAATTAATTCATTATTATTTTTACGGACACTAAAAATGAACTTCAAGAATTTTGTGAATTATGAAAAAAATATTTTTGACTAAGAATTAACTTATCGAAATGTGTATGGGTATTCTCAATTTTTTACCCTTTTATAATGTACCATATACCGTGAGTATTTTTTAACGTGAAACATTGGGTTTGTCATATCCATGGTTACGACTTGATATTTGATTGACAGCAATGTATATGCCCGTTCCATTTAAAATGAAACATAAGGAACGAATTTGGCATTTGATATGACGTCAATAGAGGTTAATTTTGTTTAAATAATTTTACCTGCATTCTAAATTAAAATTAGTTGTAAAAAAAATATAGTGTGCACCTTGTGCCCGAGTAGTTTTCTGACTCGGCTAAATATCTCACAATATTTAAATATAGTACTTCTGTCAGATTCGTTCCTTATGTTTCATTTTAAATGGAGCGGGCAAATACATTCCTGTCCATCAAATATCAAGTCGTAACCATGAATATGACAAACCCAATGTTTCACGATAAAAAATACTCACGGTATTCATGAAATAAATTAAGGTATTTTATTTTTGGACAAATTACTTTTTTGGAAAAATTTCAAATTCCAATATACATATAAAGTAAAACTTTGTAATTCTTACATTTTTTTGTTTTCAAGTAAAAAAGAAATAAAATCAAAAAAAGTATCATAAGACAATCTCGTCCTTTATCAAACTCGCCTCGTGGTTCGTGGTTCGTTTTTTCTAAACTTGGACTCGTACGTGACCAGGCCTTATGAAATATATCGTTTATAATTTTTTTCTATTGAGCTAATTTTATACAATGTAATTTAAAAAAAAAAAATGCGACAACAAAAATATGACTTGGTACATTTTTGTCGGATATATTGGTAGCGCTTCCCGCTAACAATTGAAATTTCACATTTTGACAGTTTGTGTATTTTGTGTTGTGAATTTTGTCTGATTGTTTACGTTAATACATACATTGTATCAAACAATGCGCTTATAGATCTTCTTAACGACGTATTAAACAGTGCTTTTATAGGCTTAAATAATACCGAAATAGAAAAAAATATATAAAATTGGTAGTGACATGGATCCATTTCCATCAAATACTATATACTTTGTATTTGCATTGTTTATAAAGAAGAGAACTATTTATTTTTATTAAAAAATAGATTGCAACAAGATAGTCTGAAAAACCATTTTTCAATCACTAAAAATAGAGGCGGATACAATCCAAATCCAAGTGCAAAATAATTTAGGCAAAGAACAAGAATTTTAAAACCAGTTGAAAGGGGCAACTGTAAAATAGATGAAGATTTAATTATTGATACAGAAATATCAGAATACATTATACCGACGTAATAAAATTTATGTGAAATAACAGATAATGGTGAAATGATACGACCAGAAACTGTTGAAGACAGTGAAAATAATGACAATATCTCAAATTCAATAGCCAAATAATTTATATGAGGAATGTGCTGTGGTGTATTTTACTGGATATTTGGTTTTTCGTTGTATGGAATAATATAATTGCGAAAATTATAATAAAATTTTAAAGAAAAATGACCTTATTGGTTAAAAGGAAATTTATTTAGTTCTAAAAGATTATGACAAAGTGAATGATATACAATATCTTTGCAGACCGAATGAAGAGATGGTAAAGATTGTGTCAGAATTAATTTTTTATGGAATTTACAAAACAACATTTACATGCAAACTACATAACCAGGAAAATAAAAATTTTAAAAATTTTAAAATGGAAATTGCAGATATTACAAAAAATCTTGTAAAAGAAAAATTAATATTTGTAGAACAAATAATAATTATTGAATTGTGTAATAAATCTTTAGGTAAATTGTTTTTAAATAAAAATAATCTTTTTCTAATTGTTACTGTTTCTTTAATTATATATTGGTGGTCAAAGAAGATATTGAAAGGATTGCTTAGTTTTATAATCATTTATTATTATTATTATTATTAAAATAAACTTCCCGAAATTTAAACATTAATAACTTTATGTGTGTCAAGTGATCGGGTGCGATTTTAACCACCTGGGTTCCATTCTAATTCAACCTGTTTCAATGACGCTTGGTAAGCTCTTTATTTAAAAAAGAATAGCTATTTATCACATATTTATATTAAAAGTGACATTTTAATTTGGTGAAGCAGTGTGATCCAAACCCTCAAATGCATATATGGGTACAACCGCTGTAAATTCATATTAAATTGTTTCTCGATTCATTGTTAAATAAATTTTTATTAGAAATATTAAAAAAGTTATGGAATATGTAATGTGTATGTATTAAAAATAAATGTATAATTAAATCAAATTTCTCTGAAGAAATGACGAAATAAATTTAACAAATTCTAATTATAAAATTAATTGGCCACGCCTGAGGCTCCTCCCGCCGACAAGAACTATCATACTGCTATCTTGTAGCGAAGTAAACACATGCATAGTAGACAACCGCTACACAGATGGCTCTCTTTCTCACAGAATAAAAATGTGTTACGCGGTTTTATATTTAATATTTAATTTTATATTCGTCGTCTTCAGTAACTTCTATGATTTGCCCAGGAAAGAAATTGTTTTCATATTTCATTATAACAAATGAATTTACTATTAACTGATTTTCAGAAAAATCAAAAGAATCAGATGATAAATCTGATAGGTCATCTTCCATGTTCTTAGCTTTTTTATTACTATTTTCATTATTTCTTTTCTGTTTATTTTCCAGGCGTTTTCTTTTTCTACTTTCTTTCTCTAAAATCTCTTTTTTTTTCTTTTCTTCTTTCTTCTTATAATATTCCTGCCATTGTTGTGACGATGTCACGGCAGGATTTTTTTCGCGTACTCTTCTCTTCGCACTACTATCCTTTGAAGTTGGCGTTGGCCAAAATAAAGAATCCTTGAAGGGTGTTGGTATTTTTTTAAATTTGGTGTTATTACGATGTTCATTGTTTTGTTGTATATTTTTTTCGGGCGTTACCTCACACGCGTATGAATGTTCAAAATTATTATTTTCATGGGTGTCATTCTCTTCTACCACGTTATCAATATCTTGATTTTCTGAAACCATGGATATATCGCAGTCGTCGCATTGTTTACTACTTAAATGATTATGAGTATCACTGTCTTTTTCTAATGAATGTTTCTTTTGATTGTCAGTCTTATTTTCAGCAACAACGATTGTATCACAGTCTTCGTTTAGTTTTGTTTTTAAATTATTATGAGTATTATTGCCTTCTACCAAGGAATCTATTTCATGATTGTCAGTCTTATTGTCAGGAACTACGGATGTATCGCAATGTTCGTTTGGTATAGTAGCTATGTTTTCTGTATAATCATAAATTTCTTCACTCATATTTATGTCAGAAGTGGCTGATTTTGCTGGGGGAATCGTTATAATAATAGGATTTAGATCAGGCTCATCGTCCAAATGCAGATTAGAATAAAAAACATGATCAAAATCACTCAAATTAATAAGCTCATCTTCATCTATAGGTATGTATAAACTGTCATTTAAATCATTATCATGTTCTTTATCAAAACTACAACTTGTTTGATTCTTAAGTTTTTTCCAAAAATAGAAAAGACTTTCATCTCTCTTTTCTTCCATCCAAATGTCCCCTGATTTATTAAATATTTCTAGTTTGTCCGAAATTTGTATTACTAACTTCTGAAGTTAAATCATTATTTTTTGGATTTGGTTCTTTGCATATTTTATTAAAATTTACATTTTCTGGGCCAAATGGGTGTAAGCCACAAGTTTTAAACCCGTTTTTTAATATCTCAGTTGAGTTTACTAAATTAGAAAATACAGTTTTTAAAATGGGAGCAAACTCTTCTCTATTTAATTTAGTACCATTGTGTTCCATCCTCCAGTTATGTATGGCTTTTTCCATTCGGTCTTCTTGGGATGGAAGAAGGCAACATCTAGAGGTTGTAATAAATGCGTGGAATTAGGAAATAATGATATCAGAATGATTCCATTCTTAGCACAGAAATCACTTAGAGTTAGTGTCATGTGTGACGTGTGTCCATCTACGAATAGTATAACTGGAAACTCTATAGCATTTTTTAGTAGCCAAGGATGAAAAATATTGGCTACATATTCAAAAAAACTTTCGCCAGTCATCCACCCGCTGTCAGATGGACCTATTCCCCAGTTTTCTGGAACTTTCAAAATAATGTTGCGAGGTATCCTTTTATATGGATACATTATCATGGGGGGAGCGATCACTCCGGCAGCGCTACATGTAACTAATGTTGTTAAGCATTCTTTTTCGTCGTTATTTATGAATGTGTATACAGTTATTTCTCCCTTTTTAACTAAAACTTTATCTTCTTTTGGACTTAAAAAAAATGCAGTTTCGTCACAATTAAATATTCTTGTCGGATCTTTTGTAACGTATTTTTCGTATACGTGTAAGAATGTTGGCGTTTAGTTGCTCGGGCGCCAACGGTTCGGTAGCTGTTTTGGAGACAAGGTTCAAATAGTGAAAGAAAACAATTGCGTTGGTAGAAAGGCTGGTTTATTGTTCCAATTTCGAGTACAAGAGGTCCTATGGCTAGGCGTTCCACGTGAATTTGTATTTAAGACGCAAACGGGGTATTCGGGAAAGACGACGCTTGGCGTCGCGTCGGCTGGATAGCGGAAATTTGATCGGATACGGTGGGGTTTACGAAGCCCTGAAGTACGGAGTCCAAAAGTGTTGTTTTCCGGAAAAAGACGCTCGGCGTCGCGGTGTCGGCGAGGTAGGATGTATCAGAATAGTGTAGATTTCCTTTACCGGTGACTAAGATTTCGGAAATGGCGTTATCTCAAAAACGACGCCCGGCGTCGCGGCGCCGATACTACGGGATTTTGTAAATACGGTGATGTGGACGCGTTTCCCGGTACGTAGAAGTGAAAAGAAGGCTCATCCACAAAACGACGTTCGGTGTCGCGGCGTCGATGCGTCAGGACGCTTGCGGGCGGTGAGCTAAACTTGTTTCCGAAGAGTGGTTTTTCAAAGTGCGGTTTTCTCGAAATCGACTCCCGGCGTCGCGACGCCAATATGTCGTGACGCTTCCTTATACCGAGGAGGATCCGAATCGGAGGTTTTCTCAAAAACGACAGGTCACTAATAGGGGTGAAATACGGATGTGACATCGGCGAGGTGGCGTCGGGTCACTTGTAATAGCTCTGGTTAGTCACGCACCTTGGCGACGGCAACGCCCGGGTTTACACGCCGGCGACGTCGAAGTGCTAAGGCGGTTGGTCTCGCAACGGGCCACTACAAGCGACGATGCTCGCGAAACAAACTATACTTTAGGTGTACGGACGGCGGCGGCTTCACCGTGGTGACCCTGGTGTTGCTCAGGTGCGTCTCCCAACGACGCTGGCGGTCTACACGCTACCAGTGTTACGATGTTCGACGCTCTGAGTCACGCAACGGGCCACGACGATGGGCAAAAACAATAAAACAAACTCGCGGGGAGCTCACGGCGGGAGATCAAAAAAACCACGGTTTCTCACCTGGAGATTTCTGCGGGTCCGGCTGATGACTTTGGAGTCGAAATCTGCATCGGAAGAATACTATCTTTCGCATCTCGGCGGCGCAGCTTGTATAGCCGGAGATCACATCGTCACACTTTAGTTACATGTAAAGAATTATTTTGGCTCAAATACTCTCTTATTTGCTTAAACCAGTTTCTAATTTTTTCTTCTGTAATATTAGCTCTATTATTTGATAAATTTTGAGATACTCTCACACATAATTCCGGGTGTCTTTTCAAAAATGATTTGTACCACTGCCGACCAGGTCTTCCATTATTAACCCTTTGTTGCCGGAATTATTTATTTTTAGAAACTTAAATGTTTTTCTTATTAAGTTCGTTAATTACTTCCTACTTTCCTTAAAAAAGTAAATAAAAAAATTTTCAGACCGTGGTTTAGGAATGAAACCACAAGGCAATAATGTAGATGAAGTCGTAAATAAATGTAAACGTACAACATAATTTTATTTGAAAATAAATAATGTAAAACTATTTATTGTGAAACATATAAAGCATGAAATACATAAAATAATAATTAGTTTGCATGATAAGCCGCAAAACAATTTTTTTTTATCAGATAAACACAATCCAACCTTGCATGTAGAACATCCCCATCTGGTACGATGTGGTTCACTTCGCGAGCTGCAGAAAGCACATCTTCTTGAATTTCCATGCATTGGCATGTGAGCACATTTGTCAAATCTTATTTCATATGGCACATTAGATTTGAAATGGTTCGCAGGCACTGGTGAAGTAGTAGTTCTTCCCCGTTTGGGCATATCTGGTTGAGCTCCAATTAGTCCTGAAGCTACAGCTAGTCTATAATTCTTCAGGCTAAGTGTCGTAGTTGGTATTCTTTCTTTGAAAATTTTAAATGAGTTTACTACAGCTATATCTATTAGGTACCACATAATACGGTGCCACCATTTTTTTGATTTTCTATGAATCTCATACAGAGATTTTAGCATATCCATTTTATCCACATAACCCATATGCTTATTGCAATCTTTTACAATTCGCGGACATTTTATTTCAACTTGACTACCATCTTTTAGCTTCCTCTTTACAGTTTCTTCTACTGACGGATCATGAAAATTACTTAGAAAGAGAACAGATTTTTTGTCCATCCACTTCAAAAAGACGAGACCTTCAGTACTTACACGCCAATCTGATTCACCTCTTTTTAATTTTTTGTCCTCTATAATATCTGTAGGAATATATTTTCTCCCTTTACGCAAAGTACCACACGAATATATAAGGTCTACTTGCAAATTTTTTTGTAGCTCAACGCAATTAAAATGATTGTCGAAATAAACGACATGTCCTTTGCCAACTAAGCATCTTGTCAAATCTTTAATTACGCGTGCACCGAGATTTTTCTCTACATTTTGACTGACCTTTCCGATGTAAATTTGGAACTCGTGGACATAGCCTGATTCACCTGCGCGAATCCAAACTTTGTAGCCTCGTTTTATAAGCTTCATCGGCATGTATTGACGCAGACTGCTACGTCCTTTGAACCTGATCATAGATTCACCAATACTTTGATTTTTCGAAGGTTTGTAAGATGATAAAAAAGACGCTGATAATTTTTGAAGCATAGGCCGCAATTTATATAATTTGTCGAAATTCACAGAATTTCTACTATGTTGTACTGAATTGTCATTTAGGTGTACATTACCCAGCAACCATACAAATCGATCTCTGGACATAGATGAGCTTATGTAGGAATCTCTAAGGTCTACGCGTGAGGACCAGTAATCTCGATAGCTTGGCAGCCTTTTGACACCCATCAACAAATTTATAGCTATAAAAACCTTCATTTCATCGCAGTTTGTTGCAGTGAAACTTTGAGGGTTGCCCCCATTATTTTGGAGAGCATATAAATTTGTTTGAAAAACCATATGACTGATAAGATCATTTGTAAAAAGATGTAGAAATATATCAGTAGGGCTCTCTAAATCTTGAGGAATATTTGGTCCTGTATCTTCAGTAAAAGTCTTCTTCACCTGAAGACAATTTTGAGAAGATTTCGTCCATGTTGTTATTTTTGCTAAATCATTTGCTCTCAATATTGAAAGTGGTGTTTCATCCTCAATGTCCCAATCACTTTCTTCATTGTCGTCAGCAAATATTGCATTTATATCGAACAAATCATCGACTGGGTTTTTATCGACAATTTGTGCTTCATCCTCTACATCTTCATCAATTTCCGAACCTATATTAGACGGTACTTCCTCTACTAAAGTGTAAAATTCATCCGGACTCATATCTGCGAGATGTGTGAACGAGTACATTTTGTTCATTGTAATGCACCTAAAAATAAAAATAATTTTATGTGCCTTGTGGTTTCACATTGAAACCGTACAATTCAAATATTCATATAACAAACATTTCCATGTATTTTTGGCTCTAAAAGTAAAATTTAAATTTCTTATTATTGCTACTATATAGTAAAAAACAAAACTTACCAAATATAACACAGAAAACCTAATAATTTTATATAATATTACGCTGAGGGAAACACGTGTTATCACTTGCATTGGTAGCTTACAAATTTTGTTAAACACGTGCACAAATGCTTGTGCGCACCGGATTTTGCAGAAGAGAGACATCCCCACTTCTTATTTCTATATGTGGTTTCTCCATAAAACCATACGGCAAATAGGAAATAAATTCTAAAATTGTGGTATCGTACTGGAACTACTAGGCTACAAAGGGTTATATGGATTAGGTCTATTTAAATTTTTGACTAGTAACTGAACACTGTCCAGAAGTTGAAATTTAGTTGCGGGAAAACCGCATTTAGCAATATGAAATATCCATTGTACTAATAGGTCCTCTTCCTCTTTGCTAAGGATCGTTTCAGGGCCCATTTTTCTGGCAACAGGTGAAATGCCTGTATGTTTATATAGCAGAGTAGTTCTAGGAACACTGAACGTTTTGCTAGCGGTTAAAATAGGCATACCATTCTTTACTGCATTTAATGCATTTGTCATTGCATCTACAGAATATTGTAAACGTTTTGCCATGTTTCCCAAATGAAAAATTATACTGAAAATAAGAGACCCACTTATTGACATATTATTGATGTAATTATTGACCTCCAAAAATAATTGTTTGTATTAATAAACCCGTAAAAAATATTTACAGTCAATTCATTTAACAAGTAAGATTAAAGAATAAACTACAGTATTTGTTTATATTTCTCATAATAAAATATAAAATGAGAAATAAAAATTGTAAAATATAAAATTAAGTTATTACACTAGTTACTGATACATTAATGTATTAGTTTTCGTCACATTGGGTGATGCAGTTATAGACAACATTTTATGTTTAGTTGAAAAAGACTATTGAAGAAAAAAAGAGTATGTCAATAACTAGTACCATGAAAATAAAATATATAATTGATTTATATTAAGTAGTTGATATATAATGAAACATATAATAAAGTTATAAACAACAAATTAAATATACAATGTAATTCATTACTTATTGACACCTATATCAGTAACTGATACAATTAGATGTTTGATGTGTTTCAGTTATTGACAGTATTTATTTAAAGAAAAAACATAAGATCCCATCGTAAAAATGAGTAAAAATATTAAAATATGCTATTTAAAACTTACCTGAATTGATTGTCAATAAAATTATTTTTGTTTCTTCGCTATAAAACACATATAAAATTACCGCGCTCCTTAACACTAGTTACTACGCTTTTTCTGGTAATTGCCTAGCGAGAACATATTTGAACTAAATTATTACGTGAATAGGAGACTATATTACTGATCTTTTCAAACTTATGTCTAAATAAAACTTGTAGATGTCGTCCAAAGTATGATATTCAAAGAAAGTCTTGGTAAATGCTTAATATTTCTATTTATTTGAATTTGGTGTCTATAACTGGATCAGTGTCAATAACTGGTGCAGTTACCTTACTTGTTCATTTAAATTCTTATACTCTTCGTATAAATCTTTGAAATTATAGTTATAATGTATTATATGTGTATTGACATAATTATGTGTGATATCTTTTATGTGTTGCGCCGTAATTCCTGCTCCGAACAGGAAGCATCTGAAACAATAGTTTCTTTTAGTATTTTTCTGGGACGTTTTAATTTGGATAATTTGAATTTCTTATCTTTTTCCGTTATTACTACTCCAGTTTTATTTTTATTTGTTTTACTTTATGTGCGACAAATTTCGGTTTTGTTATTTTTCCTGAATGTCTAACGTTCTGTTTCACTAATATTTCTTTAGTTGATTCCGGTAATTTTTCGTCTATCTTCCTTTCTTTTGAAATTATGTTTCCTTTTTGTTTAATTATATTTCCTCTTGCTTTCTCAAATAATAATTCCATTCTTTCTTTATGGGTTTCATTAAAATTTTGTATTAGAGGTAATTCATCATCTAATTCGGTTCCATCTTTTACTGTGTAACCAAATATTAATTTTAAAGGTTGGAATTGTGTAACTGAGTGTACTGAATTATTGTACCCTAATAGTGCATATTTTACTTTTTCTTTTAATTCTAAATCTGAATATTCTTTTTGTACATTAAGTATTCGTAAATGTTCAATTAAAGTTGAATGGAATCTTTCTACTATACCATTAGGATTTGGATTATCAACACTAATAAAATGAATTTGTATTTTGTGTAATTTCAAAAATTCTTTTTTTATTGTTAAACTCGGGTCCATTATCTGAAATAATTTTATCAGGTATTACATAAAGAGAAAAGTATTTTAATAATTTATTTGCTACCTCAATGGAAGTAATATTTTTCAATTCAAAGGCCTGCGCAAATTTGGAAAAACTGTCAACTATTGTTAAGAACTTTTTCTTCTCTAATGATACTACGTCAATATGGACTATTTCAAAAGGCTTTGTTGCTGTAGGAGTCTCTCTAAGTGTTTGTTTAATAAGGTTGCGTTCATACTTCGTTTTCAACCAAACTTCACAATTGTTAATATAATTTTGAATTAATAAATGGAGGTTAGGCCAATAATATCTTTCTTTGGTACGTCTTAGTGTCTCATTAATGCCTCTGTGGTTTGTCTTTCCTTCATGATAATTTTGGATTATTTGTAGTTGTCGCTCTTTATCTGTTATATTTTCTAATTCATTTTTGCAACTTATTAATATAACATGTCCATGTAAAAAGTACCTTCTTAGTATAACATTTATGTTATAGTATAAATCATCTTTAAAAAGACAATAATATTTGGAATTTGGTTTTATGAAATCTTTAAAATATTTTAAAATATGTTTTGCCAAATCATTTTTTGGTAGGTAAACTTCCTGTCGCGTCTTTGTCTCAAATGGTTTTGAAATCTTTACTCTTAATTCTGGGAAATCTGTCAGATAAAATATTATCTGCTGTTGACTTATATTGATAGGGGATTCGCTAAACTCTACTCTTGACACTGGAGATTTGTCGTCTGAATGCACTATATTCTGTGTGTCTGATAGATTAGTTATTACACTTTCCTTATCCAATTCTTCATTGTTCATTGTTTCTGATCCTAATACATTTAATTCAGCTTGTGGTAGGTCATAAACTAAAATTTTTATATTACTTTCCTTAAATATTTTTGTTATAATGTTTTTCACCTTGTCCCAGGGTAATTGATCACATCCGCATCCTAATTTGGGCATAGCTACTTCATCTATATCATTCTTAATTAAATATAATTTTAAATTTTCTAGGCCTATTTCTAAATGTTCAATTTTTGGTTTATCATAATAATTTTGTTTAGTAACAATGTTAAAAATTATTTTTTTATTATTAACTCTGTGCATAAGTATATCATTAATTTGGGGTTTTCTCATATTTTTCAAGTATTGTTTTGTATTATATTTTTTATTTATTTGTGGTGCTATTCCTTTACTTATAGCCAAGTCTGCACTGACACAGTGTGTAATGTGTTTTGGGTATTTCAATAAATCGTCCTTTATTATTTTAATTTCAAAGTTATCAATTTTGATACGTGATAATGCATCGGCATTAGTATTTAATTTTTCCTTTTTATACACGATTTCATAGTTGAATTCTTGTAGCTTTAGTTTCCATCTTAATAATTTTGAATTGGGTTCCTTTATGGGGTCCCGTGGCTGCGTGCCTGAGTGTCTGGTCGAGAACCTGGTGGAACCGGCGCCAAATATTTCCAATTTTAAATGGCACAAAAGTAACCCCTGTGGTGCACTCTCCACACCAGCTATGAGTGCCCGTGAGGTGACGCCTGGTAAGCGCCCACACGGTAAAATATATCGTCATCATTACCGATGTCTACATATGTGTAGATAATGGCACACCCAGAAATGGGTAATATGCCGTGATGATATATTCATTTTATTTATTTAAATTGAACAACCAAGTAAGGGGTTTATGCTCGGTAACAATTTTAAATTTCACTTCTAAAATATAATGTCTAAAATATTTAGTCGCCCATACTATTGCCAACAATTCTTTATAATATTCTATATATATATATATATATATATATATATATATATATATATATATATATATATATATATATATATATATATATATATATATATATATATATATATATATATATATATATATATATATATATATATATATATATATATATATATATATATATAAGGAAACTGGATAGTGGGTTTGACAGTCAATTTGTAGGCTTCAGTGTAATACACTCTTTTTAATTTGTCAAGCTTTCGGTTATAATTTTAACCATCTTCAGGACACTGTAATACAATAATGAAATACGTACATTTTGTTTAAGAATTAAATTTGGTTATTTAGTACTCACATTAGTTGAGATTTTTTGTAGAATAACAGCATTGACAGACATGTAAATTTTGAAACATGCACACGCGCATGGTTTATTAAAATAATGCGTCGAAATAACTGAATTACATATTAAAATTTTTTTTTGGCCAAAGTAGGTATCACAGTAAAATTGATAAATTACAAACTAATAAAGCAAACAATTTTGTTAAAATAATGTTAAACTTTTAAAAATGTGCACAAGTTGTCGACGTAAACACGTGTACAACACCATTTTGTGAAAATTAACTGTCAATAAAATCCACTAAAACATAGAAATAGTTGTTCCTAAAAAGTGTGCGTTCAGTCGTTACATGTTACTTAATAGTAAATAAAAGAAAATGTTTTTAATATTTTATGAAATTTAACCCGGATCTAGGTGTGGTGGATTGTGAATATTATTCGACAATTTTAACAGGTAAGTGTATATATGGCTCAGTCCATCAATGTCTGTCCGTTTGTTTATGGGGTTTTCGGTATTATTGATATGAATCATTTCTAGAAATGTTCGTTTATATAAATTTTGTTCTTTATCTAATATTTCAGCTTCATCGTATAACATTTTGTGTTTGAATTTATTGCAGTGTTCTGCCAAAGCACAAGCTGTAGGTTTAAGTTTAGTGTCACTTTTGTGAGATGTTATTCTACTTTTGAGTGTTCTACAGGTTTGCCCTATATAATTTGCCTGGCAATCAGCACAAGAAATACGGTATACTATATTAGATTGATTTTGTGTAGGAGTTTTGTCCTTTAATTTTGAAAATATTTTGTTAACTGTTAAGCTACTTTTTAAAGCAATTTTAACCGCGTCATGTTGGAGAACTTTCGTTAATTAAGGTGTAAGATCTGGTATGTATGGTATAGATGCATATTTGAATTCTTGTGGTTCATTCTGTTGATCTTGTACCTGATTTTGTTGAGGTTGATTGTTAGTATTAAAAAGTAAGTTGTTTATTAGATGTTTCGGGTAACCATTGTTCAGTAATACATCCCGGAGTCTGTGTAAGTTTTTATTGTGAAAGTTGGGGTGGGAAATACGCAAGATGCGACTTTTAAGACCAAGAATAACATTTATTTTTGTACGTTTAGGTTGTTCTGATAAGTGGTGGATGTACCTTTGTGAGGCTATTGGTTTGGTGTACCAATCTGTTTTTAGGTTGCCTCTTTCATCTCTAATCACCAAAGTATCAAGAAATGGTATACATAAATTTGCTTCTATTTCTATTGTAAATTGAATTTGGGGGTGGTAGTTATTGAATGTTTGAAGAATTTGATCTGCTTTTTCTGCAGGTACCGCACATATAATGTCATCCACAAACTTTTTTATAAATGGTAGTTGAAAGTCTAGTTTAGGTATACATTCATCGAGGAGTGTATCCATGACATATTGGGCGATGATGGGGCTAATAATGGCACCCATTGGACTACCAAGTAATTGCTTGTAAAAATGACTATCATATGCGCAATAGCTGCTAGAAAAAACAAATTTAAGTAAATCTAAAAAATCTTGTAGATCTAAAGTCGTGTAGTCTTGTATTTGTTCCCATTTTATGGTTATACTGTTTACCGCCAGTTCCATAGATATATTACTGAACAATGAAACAACATCAAGACTAATTAAAACATAATTATCAGGTATTGAAGAATTGTTAATAAAATCAGCAAATTCGAATGAGTCTTTTGTATAATAGTTGTTTTCTTTGTTATAAGCTATAGTAAGAATGTTGGTGAGGAATGAAGCTATTTTAGAATTAGGCGCGTCTATTGAAGCTATTATAGGTCTAAGTGATAAGGTACTTTTATGAATTTTGGGTTGACCATAAAATTTTGGGGCATTCGAATTATAAATTGTTAACGTTTTAGCTATTTCTTTGGTGATCTTATTAGCATTCTTCAACTTACTGATAATTTTGTTAGCATTTTGCTGTATAGTGTTAGTCGGATCATGATTAAGTTTTTTATAAGAATTGGTGTCCAACAAGATTTCAAGTGCTTTGTTATGATAGTCCTCTTTTTCCATCACGCAGGTAACATTGCCTTTATCAGATTGCAAAACAATAAGGTGGGGGTTTTCATTCAAAAACTTTTTGGCATTGTGTAATAAGTATTGAAAGTAATTATTGATTTTATGATTATTTTGTAAACAATTTGTCAAGACATTGGTGACCTGAGCCCTACATACATTTTTGTCGCTTTCTGTGAAGCTGCTAATAATATATTCAATATCACATAACAGTTTACGAACACAAATTTGTTTAGTGCAAGGTCTTATACAGAATTTAGGTCCAAGACTTAAAATTGTTTGTACATCATTTGGAATTTGAGTATCGGTTAGGTTTTTAAACCACTTCGGTTGTGTTTGTATCCTGTTATGCTCTATTTGTTTAAGGTTGTTAAATTTTGTACGATTTTTTTGTTTAATTTTGTAAAAATGTATATTAAATTTTATATTCTGTTGATGTGTGTAGTTGTCAAATAAGTATTTAGGTAGTTTTGTCAAAATTTGAGTTTCTAATTCTAAAAGATTTGTTTTGAATTTTGAAAGTTGTCTAACAGTGTTGTCTATTTCAATGTTAAGTAATTGTTTCCTTAACCTGTAGTATAGCTTGTCTAGTTGTTGTACACTTCTAGGATCCTGTGTGTAGGTGGTGGCTGGTGTTATGGTTGCAACAAAATCAGGTACAAGATCAACAGAATGAACCACAAGAATTCAAATATGCATCTATACCATACATACCAGATCTTACACCTCAATTAACGAAAGTTCTCCAACATGACGCGGTTAAAATTGCTTTAAAAAGTAGCTTAACAGTTAACAAAATATTTTCAAAATTAAAGGACAAAACTCCTACACAAAATCAATCTAATATAGTATACCGTATTTCTTGTGCTGATTGCCAGGCAAATTATATAGGGCAAACCTGTAGAACACTCAAAAGTAGAATAACATCTCACAAAAGTGACACTAAACTTAAACCTACAGCTTGTGCTTTGGCAGAACACTGCAATAAATTCAAACACAAAATGTTATACGATGAAGCTGAAATATTAGATAAAGAACAAAATTTATATAAACGAACATTTCTAGAAATGATTCATATCAATAATACCGAAAACCCCATAAACAAACGGACAGACATTGATGGACTGAGCCATATATACACTTACCTGTTAAAATTGTCGAATAATATTCACAATCCACCACACCTAGATCCGGGTTAAATTTCATAAAATATTAAAAACATTTTCTTTTATTTACTATTAAGTAACATGTAACGACTGAACGCACACTTTTTAGGAACAACTATTTCTATGTTTTAGTGGATTTTATTGACAGTTAATTTTCACAAAATGGTGTTGTACACGTGTTTACGTCGACAACTTGTGCACATTTTTTAAAAGTTTAACATTATTTTAACAAAATTGTTTGCTTTATTAGTTTGTAATTTATCAATTTTACTGTGATACCTACTTTGGCCAAAAAAAAATTTTAATATGTAATTCAGTTATTTCGACGCATTATTTTAATAAACCATGCGCGTGTGCATGTTTCAAAATTTACATGTCTGTAAATGCTGTTATTCTACAAAAAATCTCAACTAATGTGAGTACTAAATAACCAAATTTAATTCTTAAACAAAATGTACGTATTTCATTATTGTATTACAGTGTCCTGAAGATGGTTAAAATTATAACCGAAAGCTTGACAAATTAAAAAGAGTGTATTACACTGAAGCCTACAAATTGACTGTCAAACCCACTATCCAGTTTCCTTAACTAATTACAGTCGTAATTACCTATCACCTATATATATATATATATATATATATATATATATATATATATATATATATATATATAATTCTATAATTAATTTCATGTTCATTTAGGGTACGACTGGCGTATGCTATTGGTAAATGTTTATTGTCAAATTTCTGTGAAAGGACCGCTCCTATCGCAAAATTACTTGCGTCGGTTGTTACAGTAAATTGTTTATCATGATCGGGGTATTGTAAAATTGGATCGTTCATTAATAATTCCTTACATTTTTCAAAACTGCTTTTATATTCTGAGTCGTAAATATTAATTTTTCCTCCTTCTTCAATGCCTTGGATAATGGTTTCGTGATTTTTGCGAAGTTATCTATGAATCGCCTGTAATAACCTAGTAGACCTAAAAATTGTTTAATTTCTATCCGCGTTTTTGGTATCGGAAATTTTTTTATTGCTTCTATTTTATTTGGATTTGGTTTGACTCTGTCATGCGTCACTACATGACCTAAATATTCAAATTCTGTTTTTAAAAATTCGCTTTTATCCAGTTGTACTTTTAAATTTGCTTCTCTTAAAACTTATGTTCTTCTAGTGAATTGCCTAAAATAATTATATCGTCTAGGTAAACTAAACATTCTTTTCCAATTAAATCTTTCAAAATATGATTCATTAAGCGTTGAAACGTACTCGGGGCGTTTTTTTTAGTCCAAAAGGCATTCTTGTAAACTCGTAATGTCCTTTTTCAACCCTAAAGGCTGTTTTAGGTGTATCTTTTTCATTTACGTCGATTTAATGATATCCCGAAGCTAAATCTAATGTTGTGAAGTATTTACATCTTCCCAATCTATCTAATATGTCTGTAATATTAGGAATAGGATATTTGTCCGAAATTGTTTTTTCATTTAATTTTCGGTAATCTATTACCATCCGAAATTTTTGTTTTCCTGACAGTGGCGTATTCAGCCAATTTTCTCAGGGGGGGGGGGGGGGGGGGTTGGCATTAGGGATGTAAGAAAATAAAACCTAGAAATAATTTATTTTTATATCTTTAATTTAATTCGAATATTTATATAAAATTAAACTATAATAAAGTTTTAAACAATTAAACAAAATATATATTCAGAATTTCACTTACTTTCACATAAAAAACTCATACTTATGATTTTATATAGGGAATACAAAATTTATATTAAAAATTCAATTCTACGATTACCTGATTTCGCATATCTGAGTATAACATTATCCGTCTTAATTTATATATCAGTATGGCTATTTAACAAACATAGTCCAGTTAGGCGATCTTCTGTTATATTTTTACGCAACCAAGTCTTCACTCTTCTTAATGTGGAGAAAGATCTCTCAGCCGTAGCAACGCTTACAGGTAAAGTAGCAAGAATAAGAAGCAAAGAGCGTATTACTGGGAAAATATCTTTATCACATTGATCTATAGCTTCCATTACGTCAGTAGGAAGTGGTTCCTGAAGTATCTTGTATTTTTGGCGCCAAAAGTCACACTCTCCCCATAACATTATCTGTAATTGTTGCTGTTCATACCCCAGAAGCTGATGAAATATTTTTGCTAATACCAGAGCTGGAAATTTTCAAGGACCATTACATTACCATTACCATTACTCGGTACTTAAAAAAAATCATTACCAATACCATTACTCGGTAATTGTAATTAAAAATTCAATTACAATTACCAAGTAATGGTAATGGTATTTAAAATACCTGGAATTATGCGAAAGAAGTTGAATTATAATTAAAACTGATAATTAATTACATTTAATTGTTTACAGCATTACTTACTGACTACATATATAAACGCTTGACACTAATATTTTTATTCTATTTTACGAGTTTCTATTGATTACGAGTGACACTGTGTGATTGTATTATTTTTTGCGAAGACAATATTTTTGTTATTATTTGCAGGTAGGTTAGGTTAGGTCTTTTCTTCTTACTTGTACTACGTAGGTACCTACAATAATTTATCTTACATCAAACTTCGATATTCTACTTACAAATGTCACTGAAAAATATAAATTTCCTATAGTTAACACATTGCATTTTTTGCGTTTAACTCATGGTAATTCAAGTACCATTATCATTACTTGGTAATTGTAATTGATTTTTTAATTACAATTACCGTGTAATGGTAATGGTAATTAAAAATTTTAAATACTGAGTAATGGTAATGATCCGGTTTTTAATTACCAAAATTATTCATTACTTTACAGCTCTGGCTATTACATTTTGCCACAATAAATCATTTATCGTTTCTAACTTCAGAAATGTTCAGGCATGAGTTTGTTTAGGTCAAAACATTCTAGAGACGCTTGAGGAAATTGCGATTTCTGATCGATAATTATGTTATCGAGCAGAGGAATATATACTATTTTCCTATAATACTCTTCTGCATTTTCTGCTGGATAGTTCTCTCTGTGCCGTTGTCTACTCACAAGACGAGGCATACGAATTTCAATATCCAATTGTGAAGCTAAATTTTCTGCTACTGAAAATAGGTGTGCGAAAGTTTTTATGCAGTCTTTTCTTTTATTCTCCAATACATGTAGTGTATCATGAATCATCTGAGATGCTTTTTTTAAACAAATATTTGGCGACTGCATTAATCTACTTAATGGCAATGTAGATTTCAAGATATCTGTCATTGCTACAACACTAACTATAAAATCACTTTGAGATAGTGAAGCTATCAACGTAACTGCAGTAGAACTACTGTTGCGATCACTCCATGAAGAGATTGTTTGTAGAGCTTCAATTACTGTCGGTAAAGCAATTTGAAACTGAATAAAAGAATCGTGTCTTTCAACCCAGCGAGTCTCAGACAAACCGCTAAGTTGTCCACCAAGTTTTTGCTTTAAAATCAAATTTCGTTCTGCTGATTGGTTAAAAAACGCAACAGTAGATTTAAATACTCAAATTGCATTTCTGATAGTAGTCACTTTTGAGGATTTTGATAGTGAGTTATTAAGTGCATGATTGTAACACGGATATCTTGATGCATTTTTAGCAATGTTAATAATTTCAGAAACAGCCCCAACTACCTCCCAAGACATTACACTGCAACTGTCTGTTCAAATTCCAACACAATTATTCCATTGTAAAGACATATCGTTTACCAATTTGACAACGATTTGTCCAAGAACCTTTCCGCTTAGTTTCGGTTCTAGATTGGATTCATCGCGGTCTTTTGCTGCCTCATACGCATCAATAAATGTAATAAAATCTTCTCTAATTTTTCCTTCATGTACGTAGCGGAAACTCAGTGATAATTGTTCTTTATAGGACATGTCGGTAGTTTCGTCGAAAAGCACACTGAAGAATTTTGCCATTTTAATTCTATTTATTATTGTTTCTTGAACCTCCTTGCCGCAACATCCTATCAATTCATTTTGTGTGGTTTTTGAAATATATGTAGCACGTGCTGAAGAGTTTTCTAAATATTTTTGAAGAACAGTATCACCAGCTGCAACCCGAAAACGAAGTAATTCTCTAAAATTTCCTTCATTTGTTTCTGGAGTTGAATCTGGCAATGTTAAAGTGCCATCATCTCGGTGGCCACGCAAAGGAATATATATATATATATATATATATATATAATAGGTCGAAGTCTAGCACGATTTTCTTCAATTTGCTTCAATCTCTCCTGATCTAGTTGATTTATAATATCCTTGTTTAGACACTGATAACTCTCAAGAAAACATTTTCCTTTCAGAATATTTTCTGTATGATATTTAGTTTTTTCATGTGATAACAAATCACTGTCTTTCCCCGTAAGTTTCTTAAAATTTGTCAGTGGTTCGGTAACCAAATTTTTCAAAACATTTGTTTTATTATGACCCTTTTTCTTGGCCAAATAAAACACAATATTTACAGTAAAGCCCTTGGTGTGACGGAGAATATTCCAACCAGCAGAATTTTTCTATATGATGCCAAGATAGATATCGTTTCACTTGTTTCTTTGTACCTCCCTGAACCTTATTTTGCACAGAATAAGGAAAAGAATACCCTTTAGGTGGATACCAGCGATGTTGAAGAAGTTGGAATTTTTTGAAATCATCAATTCGCTTCCCTTAAAGAATCCCAAATCGTCTGGTGTAGTTTGCTGTAAATTACAACACGAAGGTACAGGCACTTCAGGATTGATATTAATTACTTCATTTTCTTCGCAGGGATCGCATAATTTGGATGCAATCGTATCTTCTTCTTTCTTTTCAGTTTCATCAGTGCTAGGTAATTTTGAACTAGTTTTTTTGAAATATGCATCCAAAGTCTTGAATTTTTTTCTCTGACTCATATTTAATTTTTCAAACGTTTTTTTATTCTACAAAGACCACAAAAAACAGATAATTATAAATACATAAATATTACATAATACTCCTAAGGTAAAGGCGGGTAACAGTACGCACTGGGCATACCTCAGTTAGTAGTTGTTAACTGCAAATGGTAGGTATTTTTAAATTAGTTATTTATTGGAATAATTAGTTTTTTTTTATCTAAAATAGTGTAAGTGCTATGGTAATTTTAAACTTTTTGCATGATATTATTTTTTGCTTATTTGAAATTGAATTTACAGTAGTGTTAGTAGGTAAGTATCTAGTTGCAAAGTATTTAAGGTTATTCTAAATGCCATTTTTAAAGAGTGCGCAGTACCTTATTGCATGGGACAACATCTATATATTTGTCAAGTAAAATAAATTATGAAATGGTATAAATTCGAAGAGTAGGCAATACCTTGTAGCCAAAGAGTACGCGTGCGTACTCCTAGATACTTACATGTAAGTCTTTTTGACAGATGGTTTATTATAAAAGAAAAAGTAATGGGGAACTAAAATTCACTTCATATTTATGAAAACAAATCAGAACTCGATTATATAATGACAAATCAAAACGCCATATAGCATCATCCCTTGGAATTCACAAGACTAAATTGCGAAAGAGACTAAAACTTGGGACTGTACCTACTTCACAAGGAAGGTTCAAACCTATGAAAATGTGAAAAATGCTCTAGTAGTGGAGCATAAAAAAATTGGTCCTACTGTTAAAGACATCTTGTAATACAGAAATTAAACTTGCTGGCAAATGATGAATTTAAACGCTCTGTAAATGACATAATTTAGTTATTATCATCAATCAATTGTTTCATTCGCTCTGACGGTGCATGTCTTAGTTTTTGTGAATTTAGTTTTTCTTGTTTTTTGGTGGAAATTCTCATTATAAATTTTCATAAATTTCACGAGATATAGTGTTAGTATCAGTGATTGTGGGGTATAAGTTTGGCGCCCGTGACGTTTTTGTAAAGTCGTATTTTAGTAAAAAAAGTGATTTACTTACACGTGGTTTTTGCATTTTGCAATTATTTGCTAATTATACTGTTGCAACTCGTTTCATTATGCCGGTCTGCAGTAAGTGTAATCGTAACGTCAACAACAAATACCCTGGTCATCGGTGCTTCAAATGTGCTCGCATATTTTATACTGCGTGTGCTGATGTTCCTGCTGATGTAAACCATATTTGGTATTGTTCGGCATGTCGTCCAAAAGATGATACTGCAGTCGGTAATATTGATGATACCCCTCCTAGCCGTGATATGGAAACTATGCTGAATGCTCTTGAGGCCAGATTCCTACGAGCCATAGATACTAAATTTGAATCCATCATGAAATCAATTAATTTTTGTGCCGATAAAATATCAGATTTTGAGAAGAGTTTACATGCATTGAATGCCAAAGTAAAAGATTTAGAATCTGTTCATGCCGAAAATCTACAATTAAAATTGACAGTTAATGATATCAGTAAGAGACTGAATGACATAGAGCAGTATTCCAGAATTAATAATGTATTAATTCATAATGTACCTTAGAAACCAAATGAAAACATCAACGATGTTGTTGTCAATTTAGCTAAATCTGCGGAAATTGATGTCCAATTTAGCGACATTGATGCTGCTCACCGTGTGCCTCACTTTAATAAGAACAACCCTTCAAGACCTAAAAATATTGTAGTGAAGTTCGTATCACGTGGAGTAAAAGACACTTTTGTTCGTGCAATTAAGACTAAAGTAATTACCACTAAAAGTTTGGGATATGACGGATCCGAGGTAAAAATCTACGCTAATGACCATCTGACTAGAAATAATATGCTGCTATACAATAAAGCTCGTGATGATTTGCGTCCTAAAGACTACAAATATATATGGACAAAAAATGCTAAGATTTTTGTACGAAAAAATGACAACTCAAAGATTATACCTATCTATTCCGAGCAAGATATTGCAAAACTTCACTAATACCTAACAGTCTGCCAAATATATTCTCACTTACACCTTACTACTTCATGGATATTAGCTTATATTATCAAAACGTAAGAGGGCTTCGTACTAAAACTCACGATGTCAAAATAAACACTTCAACATGCGGTATCGACATATTGTGTCTCACTGAAACGAATTTGAACTCGTCGGTTTTTGACTATGAAGTTATAAGTAATTATTATTCTGTTGTGCGCCGTGATAGACAGACATCATCTTCAGTTAAGTGTGATGGTGGTGGTGTGCTTATTGGTGTTAAAAATAATTTAAATTTTGTGCATCGAGTGGATTGGTCAACTACCAGTGAGGATGTTTGGGTAACTATTTTTCTCAAAACACAAAAACTACATATCTGTTGCGTGTACATTCCACCCAATTGTGTTGAAGCTCTTAACACATTTCTAAACAAACTCTCTGCCATTGTTGACTCTGCACCGGATGATAAGTTCCTTATTTGTGGCGATTTTAATCTTCCCCTCCTTCAGTGGCATCAAGTACAAAACTACTACTGTGCTAATAATATTTACAACACTGCGTCAACTGGATGTATAGATACTATGTCTTATTGTAATTTTAAACAACTTAATGGAGTCACTAATTGTAATAACAGATGTCTTGACTTGATCTTTACTAATTCAGATCCTGATGGCATAAATGTACAGCCATGTTTTAGTCCCCTTAGTAAAGTTGATGTTCATCACCCTCCATTAATGTTGCATTATAAATGTGATTATACGCCAGAATTGAATTTCAACAATATGGAAATGTATCTATTTAAAAAGACCGATTTCAATTCATTAAATAATTTCCTTTCCACTGTAGATTGGTCATATGAATTTTCATCTCTTAATACAGAGGATACGGCAAACAAGTTTTATGATATATTATACTCCGCCATTGACAAATTTGTACCGAAAAAAATTATATCTCATAGATCTTATCCCCCTTGGTACACCGGAGATTTAATTAAGCTAATTAAAGAAAAATATAAGCTGCATAAAAAATTTAAACGATTTCATAATAAAGCTGATTACCTAGAATTCTCACATATACGCAAAAAAGTAAAAGATCTTACCCGTACTTGCTACGCGAACTACATTTCTGACATTGAACGAGAAATTCCTAATAATGTAAAGAAGTTTTGGTCCTACGTGTCCTCTGTCAAAAAGCAAAACATCCCTTCTAATATGACCTTCAATGACACTACCTCTAACAATGGAACTGATATATGTAATATGTTCGCAACGTATTTTCAGTCGGTCTTTTTAAATAGCAATACAGTTGGCAACTATTCCAAGAAATACTCAGACACACATATAGATCTTTGTTCTTTATCTGTTTCAGAAATGGAGGTACACGATTTGATGTCATCCCTTGATATTAATAAAGGAGCTGGTTCTGATGGGATCCCGAGCTTTTTTATTAAAAACTGTGCCATGTCTGTTTCTCGTCCATTATCTCTCATTTACAATAAATCGCTTACTGAAGGTCAGTGTCCCAGCATCTGGAAAAAGGCTCTTATTGTTCCAGTCTTCAAATCGGGCAGTCGAAACTCTGTTAAAAGTTATCGCCCAATATCAAAACTGTGAAAAAATTTTTGAGAAAATTATTTATAAGCATTTATTTGCATCATTTTAGGGAATTATCAATATTCAACAACACGGTTTTTATAGTGGGCGATCTGTCGAATCTAATCTAGTCGAATACACCGATTATATTCTTCAGTCTATGGACTGCAACACCCAGGTTGATGCTGTGTACACTGACCTTAGTAAAGCATTTGACAGAATAAACCATTCCATATTGATAAATAAATTAGAAATGTATGGAGTTCACGGCAACTTACTTAAATGGTTTGAATCATATTTGAATTGCAGGCAGCAATGTGTAACTGTCAAAGGGTTCAAATCTGATAATTTCCCCGTGACATCTGGTGTGCCTCAAGGATCTCATCTTGGACCACTCCTTTTCATTATTTTCATTAATGATATTAGCAACATTTTTGAAAACTCGAAATTTATTATGTATGCTGATGATCTCAAGGTTTACAAAAAGATAACGTGTATGTTAGACTGCATTGCTCTTCAAGCAGATCTCGATAAACTAAATATTTATTTAACAGTAAATGATCTACCTGTCAATCATAGCAAGTGTTCTTGTATTTCTTTTTCTCGAAATCGGACCAATTTTGAATTTGAATACAATATCAGTGGAAATGTAATCAATCGTGTATCTCATGTAAGAGATCTTGGAATAATATTAGACAGTAAACTCATATATGACATTCACATTGACACTGTTGTAAAGAAAGCATATAAAATGCTTGGATTTATATTAAGAGTTGGAGCACATTTCAAGAACTATAACACTCTCGTTCAACTGTATTATTCACTTGTGCGTTCACAATTAGAATTTGGTGTCGTTTGTTGGTCTCCTCATTACCAAATATATATTAAGAGAATTGAAGGTATCCAACGGAAATTTATTTCAGTTTTAAATTGGAAATTCCCTTATAATTCTGTCAGTTTCGTCACTTTACAAAAACGTAGAGAAGTGTTGGATTTGACATTTTTATACAAAATCATAAATAATTATATAGATAGTCCCGTCCTTTTAAGTAAAATATCTCTGCGTGTGCCTTCCTATTCTACTCGTTCTCTTGAAACGTTCTCTTCTAAAAAATATAAAACCAATGCTGCTATGTTTTCTACAGTAAATCGATTAATGTGTTCTTTCAATAACATGATTCTTAGCTATAATGTTCCAGATATTTTTAATTGTTCACTATTTAAGTTTAAATCATTTCTAAAATATGTTTTCTCGCATTCTTTGTCTGATCCTTAGTTTGTACTTCTCATTATCTATTATTATACTGTCTAGCTAGAAACTTTTATTCTTTATGTATATTGTTTACTGTGCTGTACTTTTATTGGGCCTTGGCCTGTTGTACGGCCTTTCTTTCGAAATAAATAAAATAAAAATAAATAAATAAATTAGACTAAAAGTGTACGCATTTTCCGAACGTTGTTATTTATTGTTTTTATAAAAATATGGTACCTTCTCAAACAATTTTATTTTTAAAAGTATATAGTTCAAAGAATTTATTATACTCCTATTATGTTTGTACTACATTTGTAATAAATATAAAAGTTAGATGAAAAAACTAAAAAGTGCGTACTCTTACCCGTTCTTGCTCTATATACAGTGAAAAATGTAAACACTAGTATCATACTGACCTTAATCAGAGCTTATATTGTTCTCAACTACCAATACCGCGCTATAAAACTATGACCTACGATACCTATAATTGCATCAGAAGTTGCGCGCACTCGTCTTCTTTATCACGCCCACTGAGCAGCCTTCTGGCAGCAATGTTTGCCGAACGCAATTGCTCGACAAATCGCATTCGTCCATTCATTCTTCGGCAAACTTCGGTACTTAATAACCAGACCAGATCAACCTTTACAATTCACCACTAATAACATTCCTAGAAAACATAAATTTTAACTCTTCCACATCACAATTCACCCCTAATAATTCTTAGAAAATGTTTAATTATGCAATTTCCCGCCATACAGAATGTTAAAAACAATTGTACATATTTGTCGAAATTTTTTATAAAATATGTGTCCAAAAATGAACAGTTTCGGAGATATAACAGGTTATATATAAATTTAATTAATGTAAATACTGAGCCATGAATTTATTTCTAATATTTCGAATAGAAATAGAAACGTGGATTAGTTTAAAATCACTGTTGATCTGAAGATGCTACTGTAATAGCGAAACTATAGTCATCGACAATAAAACAAAACCAAGTTGTTAAACTAAAAACCAATCCTTATCTAATTCAACCCTTTAAAATAAATACAAAATTTTAATATGTCAGAGCAGAAACTATTACTAAATTGAAAGAAAAAAAAAAGAAAACGAAATTATTATTATATATATATATTTAAAACAAATTCTCAGGGGGGGGGGGAATTGCCCCCTCTGCCCCCCGCTGGATCCGCCACTGTTTCCTGATGCGTCTTTTTTCTTCGGTACGATCCATATTGGACTGGACTAAGGGGAATAACTTTCTTTTATGATTCCATTTTCCAAAAAAAATTGAATTTGTGATTTTACTTCACTTTTGTAACAATTTGGATATCTATATGTTTTTGCATGAACGGGTATTTCATCTACTGTCTTAATATCATGTTTGATTTTATTTGTAAACGTCAGTTTGTCGTCTTCATTGTAAAATATATCGCTATATTTTATCATTAATTTTGCTAAAGGCTCTTTTTCGTTTTCTGTTAAATGATCAGTTCTTATTTTTTTAAATTCAATCTTGTTTTTATTCTGTACAATTCTAAAATTTTTGGAATAGTTTAATTCATCGACATTTTTTATTCAATTGTTTCATGACAGATTTTTCATAGGGATTTCAAATTTATGGTCTCTTACTTTTAGTTTAATTCGTGATTATTCTCTATCAGTAAGTCTACATTGTTTAGTTCAGTGACGTACTTTATATTTTTTATTTCACCAGGTTGGAATCTAACTTTGGGTTTATTAAAATAGTTTAATTCAAATACAAATTTGTTTAATAATGTAATTTCATTTTTGTTTATTGCATAGTTTGCATTTAATAATTTTAAATCGTCTAACCCTAGTAACATATCGAACTGATTATGAAATTTAAATAAGTAAAATTTTACTTGAACGTTATTAAAATAATAATTTACATAGTGTGTTACATTTGAAATTCCGTGTGCTGTATAAAGGGTAAATTTCTCTTTAAAAATTTCAAAATTATTTTTATTTGATTCTGCAATTTTTGGATTAATAAATGACTTAGTACTGCCTGTATCTATTAAACATTTATGATTGCCAATTTTCATATATGGTAAAGAAGTTAAATTTGAAAAATTATTTATTTCGTTATATTTTCGAGGCTCGTAAGGTCTAAAAAATTACTTTGTTCATCGGATTCTTCATCGTTAATTTCTGTTTCGGTTTTATCATTATTTTCATAGAATGTTGTGTTATATTCATATTGTAAATCTTGATCTTCGTACTCACATTGTTCTTGTATGTCATTCATATTAAACAATTCTCGTGATAAAAATTTGGTCTGGATTGGGTTTGGTATCTGTTCGGCTGGGTGTTTTGCGGTCTTTGCCAGGTTTGTCTAGTTGATATCGACATGGGTGTGGGTTGTTGTGGTGCTGGTCTTACTTGAACTGGACCTCTAGGAAATTGTGTCTGGTTTGTTTGGGGTCTTGGATTCGTAATTTTTGGAATATTAATTGGTTTTGTGATATTCATAGGTCTGGGTTGTAGCACTTTTGGTGGAATATTATTATATTTATTCATCGTTCTACTAGCTTCGTGTTGGAAATCATTCATTAAGATTTTTAAAACTCCGGCTAGGGTTTGTGGATTTCTTGTCTGAACTAATGATTTAAGTGGATCTTTCAATCCTTTTAGAAAAGATCTGATAGCTAACTTTTGACCGTAATCTATTAACGCTGCTCGTTTTGCTTCCTCTATTTGCGTCTCAACATACGCTGTGTGAGCATTTAATAATGTATACATTTTGTTAAAATATTCGAAAGCATTTTCATTTGTTTGCTGCAAATTACAAATTTCTATCGCTAGTGTGTAGCAATCTCTTTTGTCAGAGTATGGTGTTAATAGAGCATTCTTTAGATCAGTCCATGAATTTATAGAAAAATTTGAGATAGCTGTTGGGAGATGCCTCTCCTTTAATTTTTGATCGCACGTTTGCAATCAGTACAAAGTTATCGTAATCTGTGGTATCTTGATAATTATAGAATTTAGATATTAAGGCCTCTGCCGTTTTAATAAAATAAGGTAATTCAACATTATTCCCGCGAAACTCAGGGATTGTATCTATATAGCGTTGTTCTAACCTTTGTGTCATTTTCCTTGACTGCAAAGCTTTTTAGTGACAAAATGCAATTTTCACTTACACTTGAATCACCAGGTGCATGGGCTTCGATGTGTTCCTTCGAACACTCCTCTGCTCCACGGAGTTGTCTCCTTGATGCTGGTCTGCTTGGCTCCCTTTGATGACGCGCTCCTATGTCGACTTACTCAGGATCTGTAGGTTGCTGGTAGTGTCGGAACTGGAACTCGGCTCTCGATTTACGGGCACTGTTTGAGTTGTTCTTCGTTGTGGTTCTTATTAATTAGTGAATAAATCGTTTAAACAAACCGTATTTTTGACTGAGCTAATACGTTTCACTATCGTACTGACTGCGCCAAATATATTTAATAATCCGACAATTCTATTTTTAAAAAGTTACTTTTATTCTAAAAACAGACAGCCGTATTCATAGTAAAATAGACCTGGTTTAAACCTTGTACTAAAATAGCCACTCCACAATACCTATTCATAGAGGTAGTTTAACGGTACTTTACGATAGACCTGGTCTATCTCTAGTCTAACAATTAGACCTGCTTGCTTCCTAGTTTAAACGTGTTTTAACCTTTGCGAAAGGAGTTCGAAAAAGAATTTTTTCTAAAATACGGAATAAAACCGCTGATTGTAAGTATTGTTATAATTTAATGATGTATAATTATTATTTAAATATAACTATTATATATAAATTATTAATACAATTGTTATTTTCTTTAGAAAATGGATAATGAAGATATTCATGAAATCCAAGACATTGTCCAACATATAAATGATGTGGATCATATTCGTGAAGTAGTAGAACGTCGAAGAAGAAAACGTAAAATTTATTTACAACATGTAAATCCCTTTGAAAAATATGATAATGTTCAATTCAAAAAAAATTACAGGTTAGATTATTTATATAACAATTAATTGGACTTCTGTGATTAATTTAATTTGTATTTACTTTGTAGATTCAAGAAACAAACCTTGCAAACATTAATAGACAATATTCGACCATTGTTAGTAAATCAGAATGGCCGGCCAATATCAGTCGAAGTGCAAGTATTGAGCACAGTTCGTTATTTGGCTAAAGGAAATTACCAAAGTCAATCTGGTACTAATTTCAAATACATTATATGTGATATAAGTTGTAATTACATGCATATTATTATTTTAGCTCATCTGCATAATTTCTCACGAGCTACCATGTCCAGAGTGGCTGCTAGAGTAACTAGAGCAATTGCATGATTGATAAAACGATATATATATTTTCCCACTAATAATGGAGAAGTGCTGAGGGTAAAAGAAGATTTTTACAATGTGGCAAATATGCCAAATAGCCAAATATAATTGGGGCAATTGATTGTACCAATTATAAAATGCAACTCGTATTTAGAGTTTTTAAAAATTATAATTTATTTATTTGTTCGAAGAAGTTTATACAATAGTTGATACAGAAGAGAAGACTTGCTTCTAAGACGTTAACTCGGAGAATCGTATCTTCAATTGCTTTACATAGCAATTTATACTATTCAATACGTCATAATACATTAATATGATTGACATTCAAATAAATATTCTTAAAAAGGTTTTAAAAGATAATGCGTCTCATCATATTAATATAATTGACTTACAAATAAATATTCCTTAAAAGGTTTATATTAGTAAAGATATACATAAATGTTTATACTGCAGATTAATAAGAATGACTCAATTAATGATAAAGCGCAGTTTATAGAATCAAGGATATACATAACTCCTCCCCTGTTAAAACGTAGCTTTATCTTCTTGTAAATTTGATATTTCTACAGATACATCTTTAGGAATTATTTTTCTTTTCTTAAATTTAAGAATACATATTCTTATAATTATAAATATAACAAATAGTGATATAATGCTTATAAAAGTAGAATTGATAGCAGAATGATTATTACTATTTATATCCAAATTTTCAATTTTTGGTATTTCATTAATTTTAATTTCCTGTTTATCAATTTGTTTCAGTTCTAGAGTTTTATTGCTAAATTGTTTATTTTCTAGCTTGAAATTAACATTTTCAAATATTATTTCTTTATTATAATATGCATAATTTTCCATGACATAATTATTAATTGCACAATTTTTATTAGTTATAAATTTATAAATACCAATTATATTTTTATGTTTTTTTTTTCATAATTTTGACAATATATATCTAAAGATTGATCTTCGTTAGCTGCTATAATTATTATATTTGAATTTTCAATTTTAATTACAACAAATGAATCATATATCTTATGATACATGCAATTTTTGTTTTTCTGATTTTTAATTATATCATATAAACATAAATTTACTTCTAAATAATTAGTTTTGCAAAAATATGTATTATCGTTTCTTTTGCAGCTATTTGCTTTAAATAATTTATGTTCTCTTTCTATTATCAATTCTTTATTAGTATCTAACATATACATTTTCTTATTGATATACATAGGAATTGGTGTAATTTGTAATAATTTATTAGGCCTATTTTCATATATTGGTATTTCCAATAAATACTCTATCATATTATTTTCTAGTTTACAATGGCTTGTTATTTGGGCGGATATATACCAAAAGTTTAATTTTGAAACTTCTTTAGTAATTTTCTTGAAATCTTCCAGACTTATTATTGATGAATGAATCTGATTTAAATTACAAAACGGTAAACTGGTTTCAATTTCAGAAACGATCTCTATTAAGTTTACACTTAATAAAATTAGCTGGTTTAAAACATCTTTGATTATTAATAAGTTTTGCCAATTTACACTTATTTTTAGCATATCCTCTATTTGCATAATTCTAGATTTTAAAAGAAGTTCATTATGTCTTATATTTTCTAACTGGGTATTGAATTTTGAAATCATTATTTTATTTATTCTAATGGTTTCTAGATTTTGCTTTTGTAATATTTCTTGATTTTTATTAATTTCATCGAATAATTGTTCATAACGTTGCCCATCTGCGGCGTCTAAATTACCAGTAATTGATTTTATAACGGTACCTAAGCCATCTAATAGACTTCTTTTGTTTCGTTTTTTATTGAAAATAGTTTCTAATTTATCTTCTAATCTGTTACAGTTGAATTCTAATATTTTCATATATGTTTCCAATTCTCTATGATATGAATCATTATTTTTAATATGATTAAATATATTATTTTTATGAGATATAATTTTATAATATTCTTATTTATACTAGTCAGATTATATCTGTAATAATTATATTGAGAATTTATATACAAGTGAACTTTACCTAGGTCTAGGATATTAAGTCCAGGGTTATTGTTAATCTCCTCTAATTCGTCTAATCCGTTTGTGCATCTGCAACAAACAGACGAGGTTTTTTAATTTTGTCTATTTTGTGTTTCTTATTATTATTTATTTTAATGACTCCTAATCTGGGATTATAATCTTCAATTTTATGAATTTTGAATAAGGGCTTTTTAATTTTTTGAATACGTCTTTTACCTTCTTTTATAAATACTTTGTTAGGTATATATTCAGGTCTATTATATTGTTCCTTATATCTTTTGTTCTTTTCTGCTTGCAAATTTTCCTTAACTGTATTGTGAATAATTTTTAACTTATTTTCATAATCATTTAAATAATCTTCTTCTGTAGATTTTGTTTCGAAAGGACTTTTGTATTTATCTTTTCCATATAGTACTTCTAAAGGTGTTAATTTGGTTACATGATTGATTGAATTATTATAACCTATTAGTGCAAAATTTATCTTTCTTTCTTTAGTTTCATTTTTAAATTCATCTCTTTGATTTATTATTCTCAAATGTTCTATTATAGTGGAATGAAATCTTTCTATACATCCATTGCTTTTAGGATTATCTACGCGTCATTTGTATTTTAATTTTGTACATGTTTAATAAATTTTTAACTAAATTGTTATTGAATTCGGTCCCAGAGTCATGAATTATTTGGTCAGGTATTTTATAATTCTTAAAATATCTTGCTAATGCGTCTACTTCAATTGTAGCATTTAAATCTTTCAAACGATAAATTTGGGCGAATTTTGAAAATTGATCAATTATTGTCAAATATTTTTCTTTTTCTAAAGTTAACGTATCAATATTAATTATTTGAAATGGTTTATCTGGAGTTTGTGTTAGATTGTCTTTTAATTGAAATGGATTTCTCTCATACTTATTTAGTTGGCAAATTTGACAATTATTTATGTATTTTTGAATATCTTAATACATATTGGGCCAATAATATTTCTGTTTAAGCTTTTGATAGGTTTCTAAAATTCCTCTGTGGTTTGTTTTTCCTAAATGATAATTATTTATTACTTGTAATTGATCGTCAATTGTTTCAATATCTTCTAATATATATTCACATTTGATTAGCTGGTAAGAATTCTTTACAAAATTTTGTGATAATACTTCGTTGAATTTTAAATGTAAATCTTTTTCAAATAAACAATAATATTTACAGTTTGGTACTAAATATTCTTTTATAAATTTATTTATTTCATAATCTAAATTTTGATCATTTAATTGAATGAGTAAACGTTGTTTTTGTGTATTGAATAATCTATACAGGGTAACTTTTGTTTCATTATTATGTGTAGAAATTACTAGTTGATTTTTTCCTAAATTTATTGCTATTTCTTTATAAGTAATTCCATTTATTTCGTTTTCGTTGTCAGAATGAATAGTTTCAAAATCTGATTCATCTATTTGAGCTATAATACTTTCATTGTCGTTTAAATTGATTTCTTCTGGCATGACATGTATATAAATTTGTAAATGTGTTTCCTGGAATATATTATTTATTATACTTTTTATTTCTTCAAAATTTTGTTTATCCGAACCACAACATATTTTTGGCATATGTAATTCTGTTATGTCGTTTTGAATGCAAAAGTCTCTAAGTTTATTTAAACATTTCTTAATATTTTCGATTGTTGGTTTATCAAAATAATTTTGTTTTGTTATTAAATGAAATAAAATTTTATTGCTATAAATTGGTTGGGTAAGTATGTCAGCTTTATTATTTAAATAATTTTTACAATGAAATTTTTCGTCAATTTGTCTAGCAAAACCTTTACTCATCTTTTTATCTGCTGATATGCAATGTACTAAATTGTGATATTTGTCAAATATATTGTCATTAGTTTCAATAATTTTGAATTTTGGTTTTATTCTTGATAATGCATCTGCATTACTGTTTAATTTTCCTTGTTTATATTCAATATCGAAATTGAATTCATCTAATTTGATTTTCCATCTCATCAATTTTGAATTGGGGTCTTTAAGTGACATTAGCCAAACTAATGGTCTATGATCGGTACGAATTTTGAATTTCGTTCCGTATAAATATGGTCTAAAGTATTTTGTTGCCCACACAATACTTAATAATTCTTTTTCTGTTGTTGAGTAGTGAATTTCGTGACTATTCAAAGTTCTTGAAGCATAAACGATAGGTAAATCTTTACCTTCGTAATTTTGGCTGAGTACTGCACCTAAGGCATAATTACTAGAATCTGTAGTAAGAATAAATTGTTTAGAAAAATCAGGATATTGCAATATTGGAGAATTAATTAATAATTTTATACTTTGTTCAAAACTTTCACGATAATCTTTATCATTTTTATCAATTTTGTTGTTTTTCTTTAGACAATTGGTTAAAGGTTTAGTTAATTTTGCAAAATTTGGAATGAATTTACGATAATATCCAAGTAATCCTAAATAAGTTTTGATTTCTTTTTGGGTTTTCGGAATTGGATATTCCTTAACGGCTTTAATTTTGTTAGGGTTAGGTTTTACTCCCTCTTCTGAAACTATATGTCCAAGATAAGCGACTTCTTTCATTAAAAATTCTGATTTATCCAATTGTATTTTTAAATTATGGTCTCTGAGTTTTTCAAAAATTTTCTTTATATTTTCGATATGTTCTTGCAAGCTAGTTCCAAGTATTATTATGTCATCCATGTATACTAAGCAAATTTTGTTAACATAATCACGTAAAACATAGTTCATTAATCTTTGGAAAGTGGACGGTGCATTCTTAAGTCCAAATGACATTCTCTTAAATTCATAATGACCATCTTCCGTACTAAATGCTGTCTTTTGAATACTATTTTCATGCATTTCAATTTGATGGAAACCCGATGCTAAGTCTAAGGTTGTATAATACATATTTCTACCTAATTTGTCCAATACATCTGTGATGTTGGGTATGGGGAATTTGTCATCTATTGTTTTTGAATTTAGTTTTCTGTAATCTATAACCAATCTAAATTTACGTTTACCAGAGGCATCTAATTTTTTCGGTACTATCCATACTGGTGAATTCCAAGGGGAATAACTTTCTTGAATAATTTTTTCTTTCAAAAGTTTATTAACTTCGGTTTTAATTTCGTTTTTGTAACACTCAGGATAGCGATATGATTTTGTATATATGGGTGTTTCGTCAGTAGTTTTTATTTCATGTTTTATTGTTGAGGTATAAGTCAATGGTTGATTTTCTTTTGGAAAAATGTCATGATATTCTCTAATTAATTTAATAAGTTTGGATTTTTCTTCATTGTTTAAATGATCTGCTCGAATTTTGATTTCATGGACCTCAGTAACGTTTATTTCATTTTTATTAAAGTATTGTAATTTGAAAATTTTATCTTTAATCTTTACAGTATTATTTCCAAGATTTATTTATGCTTGTAATTGTATTAATGCAGGAGTTCCTAATAATACATTAAAATTTTTATGAAAGTCAAAAAGAAATCATTTAATTTCTTCTTTTTCTATTTCTAAGATAATGTATTCATTACCGCAAGTTTTTCCTAACGCTGTAGTGAATGAAAATTTTTCTTTATAAATTTTGAATCGATTTTTATTTTTCATTACAAAATTTTTATTTATTAAGTTTATTGATGATCCTGTATCTAATAATATTATATAGTCTCTTTCTTTTAAAAATGGTAATTTGCTATTACAGTTAATGTTTAAAATTTCTCCTGTATTTCGAGGCTTGTTAAATCTAAAAAAGAATTTTGGCGGGAAATATCATTATCAAAATTTTCGATATTTTGATCGATATTGTTTTCATGATGATTTTCGAAATTTTCTTGAGTTTCATAATCTTCATCTTGATTATTACATTCTTCATTATTATATAATTCTTCAGATATGTAATTGGGTGAATACTGAGTTCTCGGTTGGAAATGATTTTGTGATCTAGGTTGAAAATTTTGTCGTGTTTGAATTGACATAGGGATAGGCTTAATACCTTCAGCATTTCTTATTTGTTGACGAGGTGCGAATGGTTTCTGTATTGTTTTATTTTGATTTGTATTTATTTTTATTGGACCTCGGGGAAAATTAGAATTTTGGTTGTATGTTCACAGGTTTCTGAATATATTGGGGTTTTTGATTTGAACGTAAATATTGGAAATCATTTGTTAATAATTCCTCAATTTCGCATAGTTTTTGGATTACGCGTTGCTAAATTATTTCTATAAGGATCGCTGCAATTACTAATAAAATGTGTAGTAATTATTACTTCTTGAAATTGTATTAGACAGGCTTTATTTTCTCCTGTTAAGTCTAGTAAAACTACTTTAGCTTTAAATAGTTCAAATTTTTCTTTAATTATTTTCAAATAGTTAAATATGTCTTTATTTGAATTCATTCTCAAAATATCTATAATGATGCTAGCAGGATTTTGCTTATCATCAAAATTATTCATCAAGTGTAACTTTAAATCGTTCCATGATTCAAACGTAGTATTTTTTAACGTTTCTGCGGCTTTGCCGATAATTTTATTTTTAATATACTGAATAGTAACTATTTTTTGAAAGTCTGTAAGAGGTGGTTCCAAAGTACTGAATGTACGTTGAATTACTTCAACTGACTTGATAAAATGGAATAATGTTTTTGCATTGCCATCGTAACTTGGAATGGTTTCAAGTGCAAATTTAATATTAGCAGTATTGTTTTCCGCCATTGTTAATTATTAATTCAAAGAATGATAGAATATTTATAAAAAATATTACTTACAATAAAATGCACAACACTATGTATAGAATTGCAATCTTCATTTGTTGCTTTCACTTCTCTGCAAATGGAATTGTTGTCTCGATGGACGAAGTGGATTGTTGTTCCAATGAACTGGATTGTTGTTCCCAATGAACTGGATTGTTGTTCGCAATGAACTGGATTGTTGTTTGCAATGAACTGGATTGTTGTTCCCAATGAACTGTATTGTTGTTCGCAATGAACTGCCTTGTTGTTCCCAATGAACTGCTTGGACGGCTCTCGATATACGGGCTCTGTTGTCCTGGTGATAACGACCACGGGCTCTACACTTGGTGGCTCTTTGTGACCGGGATTCTCTGGCTTCTGTATCGGTGTCTGCTTCTTTATCACAGGCTCTACACTTGGTGGCTCTATGTGATTGTTGATCAGCGAAGACGTTGTTTTAACTTCTTTGGCTTCACAAGTAAATGTTGAAACAACCGAAATTATTACTTTAACGAATTAATTCTTTTACACAGAATTTCGATAATAATTCGTCTTGTGGTATCCTACCAAGACTGCGCCAATCATAAAATGCAACTCGTATTTAGAGTTTTTAAAAATTATAATTTATTTATTTGTTCGAAGAAGTTTATACAATAGTTGATACAGAAGAGAAGACTTGCTTCTAAGACGTTAACTCGGAGAATCGTATTTTCAATTGCTTTACATAGCAATTTATACTATTCAATACGTCATAATACATTAATATGATTGACATTCAAATAAATATTCTAAAAAGGTTTTAAAAGATAATGCGTCTCATCATATTAATATAATTGACTTACAAATAAATATTCCTTAAAAGGTTTATATTAGTAAAGATATACATAAATGTTTATACTGCAGATTAATAAGAATGACTCAATTAATGATAAAGCGCAGTTTATAGAATCAAGGATATACATAACTTACCCATATCAAAATAAAAAACCCGGGACAATATCCATTATTATACATAAATAGGAAGGGATATTTTTCTCTCAATGTGCAGGTAAAATCTATTTAGAAAGTATTAAACAATATTTATTCATTTTATTTTTAATTTATTCAAATTTCTAGGTCGTTTGTGATTCCCATGCTAGAATTAGGGATATTGTTGCACGTTGGCGAGGAAGTGCACATGATTCCAGAATATGGAATACATGTAATTTAAAATCGCGGTTTGAGGAACTTGATTACATTCCAATAAGAGGCCTGTATATTTGATAAATTATTATGTAGACAGGTGAACTTAGCGGAAAATTAGTAGGAGACAATGATTATCCGTCTTCGGAATATATGCTGATACCAGTGCTAAATCCCACTACTCCACCGCAACAACGATATAATGAGGCGCATATCCGAACAAGAAATGTCACTGAAAGATTGTTTGGCCAGTGGAAAAACAAATTTCGCTGTTTTTTTAGTGGCATGCAAATGTCGCTGGAAACTACCAAAGCTAGCATTATTGCGCTAGCAGTACTGCATAACTTGGCAGTTAAGGAAAGATTGGACAATATAAATGGTAGGATAACATCGTAGTCTGAATTACTATGACATAATTTTTTTTAATTTCATTGATGATGCAAGTGACAGCGAGTTAGACAATGAGGATTTCGTGCCGAAAAATGGAGAACGAGGGAATAATGATCCAAGAAATGTATTTAGACATAATTACATTGATATGTATTTTAATTGATACATTTTATGTAAACACAATAAATAAAAAACACACTTTAGCTAAAAAAATGTTTATTTATTAATTTAAATGTATTTTTATTTGAAAAAAAATCTTCGCAATTCTTATTCACAATACATAAATGAATATATTTTATTATAAAATAAACATAACTTACTTACTTAATCCTGCACCTTTCTACCCTCACGGGTGTAAGGCGTTCCCCCGGCCTGCGGGGGAGGGGGTTGAGTTCTGATTCGTTGGTCTTCTCCATATTTCTTTCCACTCTGCTCTATCTTGTGTTGCTGTCTTCGTTTCTTCTCAAGTTAGACCTCTTCTTTGCGCTGCCTCCTTTACTTCTTCCAGCCACGTTCTTCTTGATCGTCCTCGTGGTTTCTTTCTTCCAATTTTTGCTTCAAACACTTTTTTAACTATTCTCTCCTCTCCCATCCTTTCTACATGCCCATACCATCTCATCTGCCCTTCTGCTATCTTATCTTCTATTGCTTTTACTTTTAAGTTTTGTCTGTAGGTTGTGTTTTCAATTCTGTCCAGTCTTGTTTTCCCCTCTATTTTTCTCAAGAATCTCATTTCGGTAGCCGTAATTTTTTCTTTTTGTTTTTGCGTTAATGTCCATGTTTCAGCTCCGTGTATGAGTATAGGCGTCACTACTTTCTTAAATATTTGTACTCTGGTCTCTTTCGGTATTTCTTTCTTTCCTAAGAAGCTGTGTTTGATGCTATTGAATATTTTGCCTCCTGTTGTTCTTCTTTCTTTTATTTCTTCATCAAATCTTCCATCTTCTGAGATCATTGCCCCCAGGTATTTAAATTTTTGGACTTGCTGTAGATTTTCATTTTTTAGTTGTATCGTGTGGTGTTGTTCATTTCTTCCTAGTATCATGGTTTTCGTTTTTTCTTTATTGATCTTCATGTTTAATTTTTGTAGCGCTTTGTATATATATTTCTATATTCCTTGTTAAGGTTTTTTCGTCTTCTGCTATGATGACCATGTCATCTGCATAGCATAATTCTGCTATTTCCACTCTTCTCAATTTTCAATTTCCTATGTAGTATTTCTTTACTTCTTTCTTTGTCTCTTTTATTCCTTCGTCAAGAATTAGCGTGAACAGAAGCGGGCTCAAAATGCATCCTTGCCTTACTCCGGCTGTAGTTTCAAATGTATTGGAGGTCTCTTGTTTCACTCTTACATAGCTCTTAGTGTTTGAATATAGGCTCTGAATTCCTGTTATTAACGTATTTGATATTCCCCTTTTTCTTAGCGTTTTCCATATGTCTTCTCTATTGATTCTATCAAACGCTTTCTCTAGATCAATGAAGCACACATGTACGTTCCTCCCTTCTTTTATTGCCTTTTCCCCTATTTGTTTTAGTATGAATATCGCATCATTTACTCCTCTATTTGGTCTAAAACCAAATTGAGTTTCCTCTAACGATTCTTCCAGCTCTATTCTTAGTCTACTCTCCAGGATTCTTGCATATATTTTGGCCACTGTGCTTATTAGGGTAATTCCTCTATAGTTCCGGCACTCTCTGCTATCTCCTTTTTTAAATATTGGTGTTATGATACCTATTTGCCATTCTGCTGGTGTTATTCCTTTTAGCGCTTCATTCATTATGTCTTTAAGTTCCTGTAGTGCTGATTCGGGTAGTGCTTTCAGCATGTCTGCTGTTATTTTGTCATGTCCGGGAGCTTTTCCTCTTTTGGTTGTTCTTATTGCTTCTATTATTTCTTTCAAGCTTATTTCTTCTTCTTGTCTTATTTCTGTTTCCTTTGTTCGTGTGCGATGGCTTTCTTGTTGTTCTTCATCTTTAGTATCATTTCCCTCTAGTAATTCTATGAAATACTGTCTCCATCTGTCCATTATTCTGTCTTCTTCTGCTATCGTCTTTCCTTCCTTATCTTTAATGTTCGTAATTGTTGCTGTCTTCTTTTGTCTTATATTTTGAAGTGTTCCAAAAAATAATTTCTGGTTTTCATTGTATGCGTTTTTCATTTTTTCACCAAATTCTCTCCATGCTTTTTCTTTTTCTTCCTTTATAACTCTTTTTACTTTTTTCCTTTGTTCTTTATATTTTTCATAGTCAATAGGTTCTTTCGTTTGTAGATATTTATTCCACTTGTTCTTTTTTTCTTTCACTGTAACTTTTACCCTTTCCGACCACCATCTAGTTTTGTTTGTGTTTCTGTTCAATATTCTAGTCGTGCCGCAGCTTTTTTCTGCTGCCTCTAGTACTGTCTTTTTGAAGTTCTTCCATTTCTTTTCTATGTTTCCTTCTTTTTCTTTTGCTTTTTTCTTAAACTCTTCGTTGACGTTCTTTTGAAATTTTTCTTCTATCTCTTGTCTTCTAAGTTCATGGCATTTTATTTTCTTATTTACTATCTTTCTTTTGGTTTCGTTTTTTGTGATTACTTCTTGCTTTAGTATCATTGTTACAAGGAAATGGTCGCTTCCAATCTCTGGCCCTCTTTTAACTTTTATGTCTTTTACTCTATTCCAGCTGTCTATGTTAATTAGGAAATAATCTATAATCGATTTTTCATTTCTGCTTATAACTTGTCTTGTTATTTTATGTATTTCTTTGTGCTTGAAGTGTGTATTTCTGATTTTGAACTCATTCTCTAGGCAAAACTCTATTATTCTTTTCCCGTTTGTATTCATCACATTCTCTCCTTTCCTTCCTAAGCACCACTCTATTCCATCATTCTTATTTCCTACCCTCCCGTTAAGGTCTCTTATTATTATTACTCTCTTTTCACTTCTGTCTACTATTTCTTGTAGTTCTTTAAAGAAGTTATCTTTTTCTTCTTTTCTTGCGTCCTCGTTCGGTCCATAGCCCACAATTAGCGTGTATTCTTCGTTTTCGTACCCTTCCTTAACATTTATTGATAGTAATCTTTCATTCAATAGGTTTTCTTTCGAAACATATTTCATCTTATCCTCTTTAATTAAAATTGCCACCCCTGCCTTGGCGTTTTCTTTTTCCAATACTCCTACCCAGTACATCCAATATCCATTTTGTGTCTTTGTGATTCCTTTGCCTTTCCTCTTTGTTTCTGTTATACCCACGTAATCCATATTCATTTTTGCCAGTTCTTCTGTTAATTCATATTCTTTTCCTGTTAAACTTTTTACATTCCATGTTCCAAATTTTATTATTTTCCCTGGTTTATTTACTCTATTTTTTATTTTGCCCATCCCGTACTTAATTATATGTGTTTTGTTGTTCCTTATCGTATCCTTTTCCTTTGCTTGCGACGTCTTTCCTTTTTGTTGCAATTTTCCTCGTTTTTCTCTTAGTTTTTTGACGCAGTACCTCCTTCTTCTTTGACCTCTATCAGCTTCTTTTCTGTTTTGTCCCATTTCCATTCCTTTCCATTTATTGTTATTTTCTGATAGCCTATCTTCAATATATCTCCTGCCTTTTTATTTTTCTCTGCTAACATTTTTATTGCCTTTTGTATTTCGCGCTCGTTTCTTGTTAGTTCGTTGTTTATGAAGATTTTGTCCTTTAAGGTTCTTAGGTTCTTTTTATTCGCCATTACTTTTTGTTTATCTTGAAAATTTTCCATTTGTACCTTACATGTCTTCTCTCCTATCTTTAGTGCTTTCTTCACTTGTACATTAACTCCAATTTTCTTGTGTATGAAGTCTTCCACGGTGTTTTTTAGGTCTTTTCTGCTGATTGAGTCTGTTCTTAGCCCTACAATCACGAAATTATTTTTGATTTTTTCTTTCTCTAATCTCTCGATTCTCTCTTTCATGTCGTTCAATTATTTTTTGATCTCTATGTTTTCTTCCTTCAGCTATTCATTTATCTGTTTCATTCGTAGTAGTTCTTCTTTATATTCTTTCTGATCCTGTTTTATCTCTTTTGTATCGTTCTTTATTTGTAATATAATTTTCATTAAATCTCTTAATTCTATTTTATCACTTCCTTCTTTGTTACTTTTGTCCGGTGTTCTCATAGTCTTTTTACTTCTTTTTGTTATATCTTGTCCATCTATACTCTCTCTCTTTCTTTTACTGTCATCCGACGTGTAATCATCTCTATCCGATGATATATTTGCACAACTTTCCTGAGTACGGGCCTGACTAAAATTTTTATCTTGGTCTGCGCGTTCTAGCTTATCCGCCACTACTCTATGCTTGCTTACAGTTTATATGTGCGTCCTTGGCTACTGTCTCACCTCTGTATACACTTTTTTACTCTAATTTAGAGCTTCTAGACACTTCTCACTTCACTTTCTTTACTCACAACACTACCTTGTTTCACTAGAGTTTATTTATTTCATATGGTCCGCGAATTAAAGAGTGATATCTATCGTTTAACGTTTACTCATTATTTTTTAATTTCTTGTGTTTTAATTTATAAATTTTTTCTTCCCACCTTTTTTTCAAATTATGCATTTCTTTTTCGTGTTTTATTTGAAGCATAATCCTCTTCTCGTACAGTGACAAACATTTTTCTTCATATGCACTCATAGTTTTATTAGATTTTGCAGATTCTTTTTCTGTGAATTTGACGGGAGAGTCGTAGATATTTGGCGATGTGCTATGGGAGTGTGTTTCTGTAACCATTATGCTATGATCTATTAATATTGGGGTAGGTTCAACTGGTTCGGCCGGACCATCTGAAACTATCTCAGAATCTATGGGATTGTTGATAAGAATGGTATGAGCTGATGCTGCATGTGAAGGTCCTGGTGCGCTAAAACCTTTTACTTGTGTTAGCGCTATCAGAGTTCAATTTATGTAATTAAATACATAATTTTTGATTTCATTATAAGCTACTAAAGTCTGTTTTTAACCAGGGAGAGCAACTTCAAATAACAGTTATAGAAAATTAATTGTACTCATGTATTTAAAGTAATTTGCCAGAGTTAAAACACTCCACTTTTACTCCTGATTAAAAAATTGAATATAGTAATACCTGGTAGATATAAAATGATTTGAAAGTCTACATATTATTGTCATAACGTATGTAGGCGGGTTGAATATTTTCAAAATAATTATATTTTAAATTAAAAATGTCCTATGTAGAAAGATAGATTTTTTAAAGAATTTATACATAGTTAAAGTAAGTGATTAGATCTACTTTATACCTGCTTTGTCGATTTGAATCGAAATTACTTATATCACTTATGAAGTCCATCGGTGTTATTGATTGAATTTCAAAATCAATATCGTCTGGTATTTTTTGGCCGGTCCCCCTCCTGTTCCACATTGGTATTTCCTGAAGCTTGAAATGTTGCTTTTGGCAGACAGTTTCATTCGTCTCCATTGGTCCTTGATTTTCTTCTTATCCCGGTTGAAACTAACTGCGAAAGCACTAGCGATTATTTCCCACGCTTCGTCCTTTTTCATATTTGCCCGAGAATCTACACTTTTTATTTTCAATGACTTTCGAGTGTTCTTTTAATTGTTCAATTAAAAACCTCTTTTCGAGAAAAGTCCAATTTATATCTCTTTTGCTGCCCATATTTGTCTGAAACATATTTAATACAAGTGTAAATTATATACCTGTAATTTTTATAATCAAAATACGTACCGTTAAAAAATGTTAAATAATAAAACGCCAACACTTGTTGATATCTCCAAATCTTCTGAAAAGTGAAACTGCTCAGCTGATATTACGAGTTTGTAACTACTGAGCATGCGCGAAGAAATTTCAACCATGTCCAACTAGATAATTTGAGAGGATTCCAGTTTAGACACAGTTTACTTAAAACAGGTTTAGACTTGATCGAATAAGCACTATGAATAAGTCTATTTAAACAACGTCTAAACCTTGACTACGTAGACTCGGTTTAGACTATGTCTAACTGCTTTACTATGAATACGGCTTAGAGTATACAGCGTACAGCAACGTTTATTTAGGAGACTAGACTAGTGATTATTATTACATACGGTTTATATAGTATATTTATGCTTATCTATAGATTATAATTTAGTATAGGTGGCTAGTATACAATAAGCCATCCCTTTGTTCTCTCTATATAACTTATACGCATATACCTCAAAGATTAGACAAACAAAAAAGCTGTATAAATCAATTATAAACATAGAACTACTTAAAGGGTTAATAGGTGTTTCGCCAAATGCAACAATTACTTTTGTTAGTGATTTATTCGTAGGAGGTACATCTGATAAAAAAAGTAGTACACCATAGTGATGTAATAGATAATCTATAAAAAGGGGATCTTATCTTAGCTGACTAAAGGTTTCCTTATATAAGATTTTTTGCCTACAGGAGTATCTTTGAATATTCAATCATTTTTGATGAGTTCACAGAATGGACAGTTGGGTAAACTGCCGTTTGCTTAATTTCCATACGGGTAGTATGGAAATTAAGCAAACGACAAAAATAGCTCGTGCACGAATTCACGTACAGCGTGCAATTGAAAGAATAAAAAAAAAAATACAGAATTTTGAAACTTACACCACACAATATGCGCTCTTTTTCTTCAAAAATTTATTAAGTTTGTTGCGCCTTAACTAATTGACAGAATCCTCTAATTAAGGATATTGAAGAATTGTTTACAGAGAATGAAGAATAATAACAAGGACCGGTAGTATTTACTCTTAAACAGGGGTGATTAAGCGTTGATTAAAATTACAAATTCAATTGTTTTTTAATCATCCGAATGTATTTCTAAATGGTAGTCATGTTAATTAGTTAGTCAGGGTGACTAAAATTTTGAGTAAATACTACCGGTCAATGTTTTTAATATATTTTATATATTTGTTACAAATTTTATATACTGTAAATAATATTTTTTTTTGTAAAATATCCAGATTTTGCTTCCAGTCATTGACCCTTTTCATTTTAACCACATGAACGTCCTTTGCATTGCAGATCACCAAATAACACATCTTTCTTTTTGTTATGTGCAGCGTCCCTTGTATTTGGTGATAATAATTCTGATTTTTATTCAATACCATGAGTATTTTTTAACGTGAAACATTGGGTTTGTCATATCCATGGTTACGACTTGACATTTGATTGACAGCAATGTATATATATAAGTATATGCAATGTATATATATATATATATATATATATATAGGTTATATAAAAAGAATAATGATGTAATTAGTAGAGATATTATTATAATGGAAGATGTAAATCCAGATTCAAAATCATATATATTTGTGAAAAAAACAGAAGATAAAGGGAACTGTGAGTCTGTGGAGGATACATCAGAAAATAATGACTCAACTGAAAATAGTAGTCTTCAACATGAAGAAAATAATATTCATAATGAAGATGAGAATGACGAAGATTATCAGTGTGAACTTCAAGAAATTCCTACAGGCGACAATGTAAGACGATCAGCAAGACAATCAAAACGAAGAATTTTCGAAGAAGTCACTTACATGTGTAGAGAAGATAGTTCGACGAATGAACCAACTAGTGTCTCAGAGGCTTATCAAGTGTTGAAAAAGATAGCTGGAAAAAGGCTATGGATGAGGAGTTGAAATCCTTCGAAGATAACGAAGCTTGGGACCTAGTAGATAAACCTATGAATGGGACTATAGTACAATGTAAGTGGGTATTTAAACGAAAACTGGAAGCTGTTGGGAAATTACGATATCGTGCACGACTAGTTGCGAAAGGTTTATGATGAAGTTTTTTCGCCGGTGGTAAGACACTCAACGCTTAGACTTTTAATAGCTTTGTCAGTAAATTTAAATTTAGATATTACTCAGACGTTAAGATTGCTTTCCTTAATGTTTTTTTTTAGAGAATACTGTTTTTATGCACCAGCCAGAAGGTCTTATTGTCAGAGGACAAGAAAGTAAAGTTCTTAAGTTAAAAAGAGCCATTTACGGACTAAAACAGTCTTCACGTGCTTGGTACAAACGTGTAGTAGAAGTTGTGTTAGACTTAGGTTATCGTAAATCAGAATATTTAGGACAGGCTCAACGATGTCTATGAATGAGGATTAATATTGATAAGGAATTAGGTGTCATAACCATTGACCAAAGAGAATATATTAATCAGTTACTGATGAAATTTGAAATGTTAGATTGTAAAACTTCTAAGGCTCCATTGGAATCTAATATGAACTGAAATAAAGCTGAAAATATTAATAATAATTTACCTTATCAATATCTCATTGGTAGTTTAATGTATTTGGCAGTACTAACACGCCCTGATATTGCTTATAGTGTAAGTTATGAGTCAGTTCAATAATGCCTACAATGAAACTCGTTGGAAACAAGCCAAAAGAATTCTAAAATATCTAAAGAGAACTATAAACTATTGTTTAAAATTTGAAAAAGATTGTAAGTCAGAATTAGAATGTTTTGTAGATTCTGACTGGAGAGGTAATATTATAATTGACAGAAAATCTTATACTGGTTTTAGTTTTAAGATGTCTAACTCAATTATATCATGGGAAAGTAGGAAACAAAATTCAGTAGCACTGAGGCTGAATATTTAGCAATATCTGAGTCAGCCAAAGAAGCTATTTATTTAAAAAATATATTAGAATAATTAACGGGCAAAAATAAAACTATCATAATGTATAATGATAATCAAAGTGTCCAAAAATTAGCTACTAACCCGGTGTTTCATAGAATGTCTAAACACATAGACGTAAAGTACCATTTTATAAGGGAAGCTATTTCTAAAAATGTAATTAAACTCTGTTATTTACAAACGAACGATATGCCTGCTGATATTTTTACAAAAAGCTTAGGAGTTACAAAACATTATAAACATTTGTTAACTTTAGGCCTACGCAATTGTAAAAATTAAGTATTTGTGCGATACAGTGGAGGTGTTAAAAAGTATCTTTCAAATATTTAATTTAATTTTGTTCTTGTGTGAAAAATATAGTTGGCCAAGTAATGTTTTTTGTTCCATGTATGATTGTTGACAGATATAGTTTTTTCAATAAAATCCATGAAAGCCAGCAAGTTGTTTGAGTAAGTGGTGTATAAGGATGAATTGTTTGAAAACTTAGCGTTGGTAACGGATAAGATTCAAGAAAATGTGATGGTAGAAATATATCTGCCGGGCGAGACACGTTCTCTGTTTTACGTTTTCAATGTTTGACTCGTCTCCGTGGCTCATGCTGTTTCAATGTCACTTCACTCACTTAATGTTCCACTTTTGGTAGTAAAAATCGTGTTGTAATTCGTGCTGTAATCTCGTGTTTGATCCCAGCTTCTGACGCTGTAGCAATTTGGTCGGCGGTTGGTGTACTTGTGGGCGTTACTACAATGAAGTGCGGGTTTATTTATATTCACTAATACAGATTACAAACTACAAAAGGGATTAATACTGTAAACAAACAAAACACGTCTAAAATAAATAAACTTGAAATGGAAAAACGCAACGACGTCACAGCGTGGCAAGTCGGCCACCATGTCTTCTTCTTTTCTTTTTTACTACATTGCTTTCGTCGTTATTAGGTGCGTTCAATGAGGTTAGCAAAACTAGCGAAACGGAAGTAACTTCTATTCAACGGTCTGCTAGTCTAGCGTTCACTAGGTTTGCTAGCTAGCAAATGCAGCGAGAATTTTTGCGCTAGAACTGTTAGATTTACAAGAATGACGGGAATATTGAAAAATCAGTTATATTGATGGTACGAAAATAAAATTGCTTATAAATATCAGATTTCTTATTTGATTGTTATGATTACAGAAAATATTTTAAAAAATAAATATCTTTTTTATTTATTAAATTTTAATTTCTGTCCTTGACATGGTTTAGTCTGCGCATTTCACACCAAAACAAAAGTTGTTGTACTTGTAGATGTCAAACTCGAAAACAAACCAAAGATTATGGAAAACAATAATAAATTAGTATTTTTAACAAATGCTGATGGATCCTTTTGCCAAAATGTAGTATAACCTTACTTGATTTTGTAGCACAAAATATAGTATTTTGTACTATACCACCAAGCAATATAGAAATGAATGAAGAGTCCGTGATTGAAGAAAATAATTAATGTAATAATAGTGACAAGGAAAAAACAAAATAACGCAGAAAATAGATTTTCACATGAAATGATAGTGTTTATGCTAAATTTACTTATAGAAAGAAAAAAAAAAAAAAACAGATAGATGTAAAAAGAGTAAAATTTGGGTTGATATAGCGCAAAACATGAATAGCAAAGGGTATACAGTATCAGGAAAAGATGTGGATCGAAAATTTAGAAATTTAAAATTAACGTTCATGAAAATTAAAGACCACCATAAGAAAAGTGGAAGAGATAGGAAGAATAATTGGACTTATTTAAAATACTTTGAAGAAATTTTTGCAGAAGATAAATCTATCAATATATCTAATTGTTCATCAATATATCTAATTGTTCACTAATTGGAGGAATTGAATCGGGAGCTTCTGCATCAACCAGCAGTAATATATCATCATCCTATGCAACTACCTCAAATGTAAGTGAAGAAAGAATAAAATACAAAAGGAAGAGAACACCTGAGTGGGTACAAAAAATTTAAATATACAGGAGAAACAAAATGAAGAAATAAGTGAACTTAAAGAAATGGTGAAAAAATCAAATGACATTCAGCAAAATAGAAATAAATTGTTACAAGAATTTTTAAAAACGACGAAAAAAGACCAACAATGCACCAAAGTGATATAGTAGAATAATATTTTTTTTTTCCAAGAGATTAGAATATAATTTTTTTGACCTTTGTAATAGATTTTTTAATTTTTTTTATTATATGTATAGAATAGGTATAATTTTGAATTTTGTGATGTTTTTTCTTATGATTTAGAATTATCTTTGTGATAAAATAATTGTTTTTTTTCTTTTTATAATTTAGAATAGATATAGTTCTTTGTGATTGAATAATTGTTTTGTTTTTTTATTATAATAGGTATATTTATGATAGGAAGAAAATAAATGCTGTAATTTACACTAGGATCTAGATATTTTATTATATCAAAAAATATTCATTATATTTACAAAACTGTAGCTATTTCGTCTCGTTTGGCAGCTGCATTGTTTACCCCATTTTTCGGATTATTTGGGTTTTTTTCAAATATGTCACAAATTTCCCCTTCACTATCACTATCGCTGCTTGAAATTCCATCATGTTTCAATATTAAATTATATAAAATACAACAAGTACTTATTACATTTGGAATATAATGCATTAGATCCATGTCTAAGAATTTCAACCTCCGAAATTTTCCTTTCAAAATCCCGAATGTACGCTCAATAACAGATCTGGCAGCTGCATGTTTTTTGTTGTGACGCTTTTGAATTTCGGTTAAATGACCATTGTCCGTATATGGTGTCATTAAGTTATTTTTTAGTGGGTAAGCACTGTCTCCTAATAGATGATGTTCATGATTTATTAACCCTTCTTCAATATTTCTATGTAATTGACTGTGTCGAAAAACTCTCGCATCATGCACTCGACCTGGCATCCCTATGAATATATCGATAAGTTCCAAATTATTGTTGCACACGCCTTGGAGAATGACGCAGTGGAAACCTTTGCGATTATAATAATCTACAGGATTGTTTTTGGGTGCCTTTATCGGTATATGGCAGCCATCTATACATCAGATAACACCAGGATAACCATATGTTCTTTCCACATCTGTCATATTTTTAATATTTTCAGAGGAAATAGGCCATCGACTGTATCTGTTTTTTAATTGGCATATAAAATTGCACATTTCTATTAATATTAAATGGCCCGTTCATTTGCTAAATCCAAACAAATCGCTTGCATTTCTATATGACACTGCACGATTTGCTAACATCCATACAGCAAAATGAAGTTTTTTATTTAAATTTAGTCATACTATTTACAGTGTCTACACCGATAACTTCTATAAGATCGTGTGAAAGGATCTATAAATTTAAAACATAGGAATAGTGCCATTTTCAAAACTGTATGTTTGTTTTTTTACCTGCATAGAAAATCGGGTTAACCTGAAATGATTTCTGTAGGTTTCGTCATTACACTCGGGAACTACTTCTTCAAAGTAATTACCTACATATACATCCGTTTCTAATGGATTATTATTTAATATTTCATTAAAAACATTATTATTTCTTTGTATCTGCATACAAGAACCTACAAAATATATAAATTGATATACATAATTTAATCAAAATTATAAATGTACATTACCTGCTACTGAATTAATAATTTCAGAATTGTCATCAAGAAAAAAATTTATCGTGTTCATATTATCCATTTTTATATTCATATACGAAACCGCCAAGTTAAAAGTAGCAAGCCGCTCAATGGAATAGTATTTTGACAGAGACGCCGCTTCTTTCGTGGCGAAGCGAAGCTCGGAGAGAGTTCGTTGACACCCGGAACCGCTACGTGTGGTGATCCAGTGGCTGAACACGTAGGTGGTCGTTCGGGCGTAGTTGCCAAGGTCCTGGTCTTCTTCTCGGATGTCGGTGGCAGCGGCGACACTGGTATGATTGGACGTGCTGTCCGGCGAGCCAGTCGCAACACGGTTGGTGGTACGTGGTCGTCCACTGTCTTCTTCTCGGGTGTCGGTGGCAATGGTGATACCGGTCTGGCGTGGCGTGCGGCCCGGCGGGCTAGTCGTACCATCGTGCGCGGTACGCGCCCTGTCACGCGCTCCTCCTGGGAATCCGTGGTGCTGGTGTGCGTGTACGATCGTTGATGTCTCCAGTCGGCGCTAGAGTCCCTCTCGACTCCAGAAGATAGCGTGTGCGTCGGCCTCCCCGAAAGTTAATTCCGCTGCCGTGGCCTGCAAGTCCGTCTTTTATGCGTTGCGGATCCCTAAAAGTACCGTAGGCAGGTCTTTGGTCCAGTGTGTTGTGTCGTGGCATTTCAGGCCGGCTTTTAGTTGGCGGTGCAGTCTTTCTACCATCCCGTTCGCTGCGGGGTTGTAAGCGGTTGTTCGAATGCGCTGGAAGCCGAGGAGTTCTTCCAGGCGCTTGAAAAGCCGTGACTCGAACTGGCGCCCTTGATCCGTGGTTACCCGGAGGAGCACACCAAACCTGATTATCCAGCCGTCGTAGAAGGCGCGCGCGATGGTTTCGGCTTCGATGTCTGGTAGCGTAAAAGCCTCGGGCCACCTCGTATAGCGGTCGATGCATGTGAGCAGATACTGTTGACCTTCTGATACCGGTAATGGACCGACGATGTCGATGTGCTCGAAACGGGCAGACGGTGGTGTGAGACCACATGTCGTGTTATCTTGTTACGTTGACAGGCTAGGCATTGTTGGGCCCACCCCCGTACATCTTGTTTTTATGCTAGGCCAGACGAACCGCTGCACGAGCATCTTGACGGTGGCCTTGATACCGGGGTGTGAGATGTTGTGAATGGCTTGGAATGCAGCCTTCCGATATGCGGTCAGGTCACAATATACTGCTGTCGCGCCTCCCGCAACCGGTCTTTTTCCGAAACGTAGTCCGGTGGTTTGCTTCACTCGATACTCGCGCAACTCTTCATCGCCCTCTTGCTCCCGTGCCAATTCTTCGTAGTCGATTCCACCGGGTTGCGCAATTGTTTCGATGCGGGACAGGGCATCGGCTACCACGTTATCCAGCCCCTGAAGGTGTTGTATGTCGGTTGTGAACTGGCTGATATAACTGAGATGACGGAACTGACGTGGAGTACTCTTGTCGGGTTTCTGACGGAAGGCATATGTAAGGGGCTTGTGATCTGTGAAGACGCTGAAGTTACGCCCTTCCACGTGATGTCGGAAGTGCTGAATCGTTCTGTAGACGGCTAACAGTTCCTTATCGTAGGCTGAATACTTCCGCTCCGTTTCCGTTTCCGGACTAGGTCGATAGTTGAGAAGATGTTCTTGCCATGTAATTGGTGCACGAAATCCTCGATGTGTGGTACCGGATACTGGTCGGGGATGGTGCGACTGTTCAATCCCCGGTAGTTGCCACACGGTCGCCATTCTCTGTTTTTCTTCACTAAGTGAAGCGGTGAGGCCCATGCGCTGTCAGATGGCCGGATGATTCCGAGGCGGGGCATGGTGTTGAATTCATTACGTGCCACGAGGAATTTGTCCGGGGCGAGTCGGCGCGGTCAGTGGGCGGTTGGAGGTCCCGGAGTGGTGTGTATATGATGCCTTGTCGCGTGTTTAATGGCCTTGGGTAAACCGGTCGGATTGATCACTCCTTTGTAACGATGCAAGAGTTGTTGGTACTTGGAGCCCGTGTGCAACGAAGATAACTTCAGTGTGGCCCCGGTACGTGCCTTCGTCCCCCTGCTGGTTGTGAAACCATCAACAAGGTGCCGTTGTCGGATATCGACCAAGAGGTTATAATAGGATAGGAAATCCGCTCCTATAATCGGTTTGGCGATGTCGGCGATGATGAAACGCCAGGGGAAATCTCGGAGTGCGGCCCGTCGGGCTAGTCGTACCACCGTGCGACTCCAGAAGATAGCGTGTGCGTCGGCCTGCTCGGCTGTCGGGCGTACTACGGGAATATTCGTTACCAGTGAACTGTCGGCTGCTGTCTCGCGCAGCCGTATTTATACTGTGCGTGTGGTCTGGTAGGGGTAGCTTTTTGACGCGCTGATTGGCCGACTCGTGTGCTGCGCGCTGATTGGCCAAGTTGCTGCTACCGCTGGTGTGTGGTGTGACGTCACCCACTGCTTGACGGAGGAGCGTAGCATTGTGTGCAAGTGCGACAATACAATACTATGTTTGATGTATGTATTTTCAGGGTTATCTCAAAATCTACTGTATCAATTTCATTTTTTTTCTTGTATATGTCAATTATGGTTTCCTATGTAACATAGGATTTGTTCTGTTTCGATACGATTTCCAATTAAAAACTTATAACAGAAAACCCAAGAAAAATGTGATTTATAGGTATGAAGTACCGCGTTTTTCCAAGTTCAAATTAAAATTTCACATCAAAAACGTCAAGATAGATGGCATATGTAATCGAGGCGATTTTAGCATAGGACTTACTCAATTAAACATAATATGCACATCAAAAAAATATCGCGAAAACCGTTTTTACCTTCTACAGCTCGTTTTTTAACTTTAAGAAAATATTCTCGATTAAAACGGTTATTGTTTAATTACTTTTCAACAAGTTTTATAAAAGCAATTCGAGAAACAAGCAACATACCGTATCAATAATAATAATAATAATAATAATAATAATAATAATAATAATAATTATTATTATTATAAGAATTTTTTTGCATGATTAGTCAAATAAATATATTTTTTATTGGAACCTACGGCCTTCTATGTTTATTTCAACCTTCGAGATTATTCCGAAAATCACAATTTTCAATTATATTTTTTCTTGAAAAACCTAGAGAGGTATAATCAGTGGGAAATATTAATTAAATTACTACATGACACTATGTACACATGCACATATTCCCGGGTTAGAATAAAAATATGCAGTAACAATTATATTCAATTTGTGTGTGATTATTCATTTTCATTATTTTAATCAAATATACCGATAGTATAATACCATTGTTCTAATCACCCGGTCAGCCGGAGAGCATATTTCACTGTATTAAGGAAAGAAATTTCCGTATTTTAGTAAACAATGAAGGACTAACAAGTAAAAAACAAATATAAAGGCACGTTTGCAGAGTGCAAGAATAAATCATTTTGCTGCTAAATTTGAATCTATTTCAACTACTACATCTATTTTCGGAGTTAGTTGAAATCAAGCTGTTGAGCACACAAGTTTTCAAAGCACTAATAAATTGGTAACAATTTGGATTAGTATTTGTAGCACCGCATTGACGTAAAATTGCGAAAGTATTTTCTAAACTATCTTGATTAAGAGAGCGAGTTCGTAAAAATTTCATGCCTAAATTTTGGCTTGTTATAAATAAATCCTGAACTGCTTTAATTGATTGTATCCACCCCGATTTAAATGGTATTACGGTTTTTTTAACATTTTTATTTTTGTCGTGAAATTCCCAAGTATTAATTTTTTTAGTATATTATGCCAGAAAATGTGGTGTTGTGATTTTTTGGAAACACATCGGCGTAGCGGTTTACCTAAGTTAGGAATTGGTGTTTTCCCATTAAAACTGTCAAAAAGACAATCTACATCGTTTATAAATTCGGCTGTATCTTTGGGTAGTTTTGTAGGAGAGGCAGTGTCGATCATAGATTCAATTGCAGCTGCTACTGTTCTGTTTAATGTTCGCGCAGCAACGGAAACTTTAATTTTTAACTTGTTTGGTCCATTCATTTTTAAATATATTTCTCGTATCTTTCTCATTGTTTGAAATCTTTTTTGTTTATCTAAATGAAATGCTTTTATTAAATGTTCTGATTTGGCCCAGTTATTTTGTTGGTACAAAATATTATATTTAAAAAAAGCATTTCTTGTAGATTTCAGTAGATGTGGAGGATCATATATGTGTACAATATTTTTTATCATTTACAAAGTAATAAATGAAATACGTTCTTTTCCTTGAATACTGCACAGTTGTCGAATAGCAGCTCTATTTGTAGCTCCTTGATCGGAAATAGTACCTAATACATTTAAACCTGAATTTTGTAATTGTGTTATAACTTCCTTTATTAAGAATATAAGATCTGAGGTTTTGACAGAATCTTTAGTGAAAAAATACGCTACCGGCTGTTTCCAAGTTTTCGTAACTCCTTGCACAAGAAAAACCAAAGCGTGGTTAGCTACTTCATTTTTTCTGCCTAGTACATTACCCAAACCTACATAGCCCATAATTTTATCATAAGTTAATTGGCGGGCTAAAGAAATTTCGTCGAACATTACGACACAATTTCTGTCTAATCTGTGCATGTTTTGTACTCGCCTCCTTAACCTCGAAAATATTGAAGCATTTATACCTGCATCAAATGGTACATTTGATAAAACTTTCGTTAAAGTTGACATGGACGGTAAAGGTAAAAATTTTCTTAAAAAATTGTAGCTCTTTGGCCCCCGTTTATACAGAGCAAGGGAAAATACCTTCTCCTGCGTTGTCCATGACGGCCGAATATTTTTAATATTTTTAAAAATACTTTTTATAAAATTAACTCCGCCAATGTCAAATTTATTTTCCATATCTTGAAAAATATGTGTATTCGATAATCTGAAGTTTTCTTTTTCTTTTGATTTGTTAAATGCTCTTGTCATTTTACGAATTTGATTTCTCTGCGCTTTATTTATGTAATACATTTTTTTCTTCAGGGGTGTTAAATTTATTATTCTCGTTTCGTTAATTAATTTCAATATCCCTTCTGTACTAGTGCATTTTTTTCTTGGGTGTACAATCGGGTTTCATAGGAGCATCTAATTTTCTTTTTAATTTATTTGAATTTGCAACTGACCGAGAACTACAGGGCGATTCGTCTGCTGGTCGTATAAGTACATTGCTTATAATTTCTATTTTATTTCGTGGTAAAGATTGTTGATTAGAATGACTAGAATTATCTAAAAACGGTGTAGCACATTTACTCAGTCTTTTTTTGTCAGTGTCTGTAAAATTATTTAGCTGCAAATGATCTTCACACAAATAACATCTTGATGAACTAAACTCTAGGTTCATAATTTGAAACCAATTTTGTCTCCTTGGTAGGTCTGAGGGAAATTGAAAAAACTTTTTATTGCAGTTATGTGCTAAGCATTTATACTTATACGAACGAACACACGCCATATTTTTATTTTCTAAAGCTTGACATAGCGTTTTGACTACAATTTTACATTACAATTTTAAATTTCTACATAATTCAGCCATTCAGCGGCTAATTCCACATTGTGGAACCTTGTTTCACGAGGTAACAGTAAACTTTTTGGTTTTATATATTTTTTTAACATTGTTAAAAGTTATCAAAACTGTAAAAGAAAAACGACTATAGTAATACAATATAAAAAAATAAAATTTGATGTCATTACCTTCTACGTAGAATAACAGCAGTATTCTATTGAAAGTTATGAAGAAATTAAATATTGTCACTTTTGTAAGAACTGTAAATAGAAGATTTTATCTTAAATTTATGAACCAAAGATAATATCGTTATGTAGTTTACCTTTCATGAAAAGTGTAATGATATTATAAATATAAAATGTAACAGAACGTGGAATTTATTGAAGTTGTCAGTTGCAGGGAATAAAAGTAAACAATCAACAAATAGATCGGTAAATCAGAAATTTTCTTCCTTTCTAGTAGTTCACATCGATAGGAGCGCTATGCGCAACTGGGCTGCGTAGAAACGTTGAGCTCGCTCGGCGTATCTTTTAAAATGTCTTGTTTTATTTCTTTGTCTATGACGTATTTATTACCAGTTGATCTAGACATTAAAAATTATGTGAAATTTACTTACATTATTATCCTTTGTCAGGGATACGTGGAATATGTTTGTAGCACAAGATAATAATTTTATACAGGAAAGAAGAATGTAATTAAATGTAAAATAATTTTTACAATTTATACACAAACATTTAACCCTTAAGTATTATCGTGTTTTTGAATCTCGCTTATATTATTGTGTTTTTGAAAATGTTTCATTAATTAATGCATTTTTTTAGTGTCGTTTATTGTGTGTGTGTGTGTGTTTTCGTTTCCAAGTGACGACCGTATATGGATACACAAGCACCAAGTGACGACCAAATTTTTGCTTGCTGTTATTTATGATTTAAATTAAAATTGCAACTTACCCGTAAAGTAATTACAGTTTTTATTATAAGCATATCGACTGCTAAGTACGTTTTAATACAAATATCAATGGTATTTTTTGAGCTTCGCGTTTTTAACTGTAATTTAAAATTATCTGTTATGAATTTGCAATTCTAACCATTTGGTGATCAGTGTGTATACTTAAAGTGCAGGTGTCGCACTAAAAGGTGGTTACGGCAAAATGTGTTCACACACTTAAAATCTAGTCCTGTTCCGTAGTATTTCGAAACAATGTCGGTAATGATGCATTGAATTTAAATGATTCTAGAAGAGCATAATTAATAAGTACAAATATGAACAATAAAACATAAAACAGGCTGTAAATAATACTTATTCTCAAGAATTTGATGTTTAGATAAATTGAATTGCTTATATTTTGAATTTTAATTAATTATGAATTGTTTAAAACATTAACTGTAACGAAGCACTTGATCTGAATTTTTATCGGTAAAGAATGAAGTAAAAATGTAATTACACTAGGGAATTTTCAGATCTGGTATTTAAGTACTTTATCTTTATATAAAAAAAATATATATTTACTAGAAATTAACAATATGTATTAACAAATTGTTTTGAAGAATGAGCTAGGTGTTCTGTTATAATTTGAGAGACAATATTAATATAGAAAGGAATTAATACATGCAACTACATCATCTACTTTCATTTATAAAAATGAATTTTGTTACTTAAAAGTGATTTCTTAATCGATTTGCCTGAAATTAGTAGTATGTATTAACAAATAATTTTTTTTGCATAGTGTACTTGGTTTTTTGATTAAAAATCGTATAGAAAGTACCACTTTTTTCACTGTCTTTAATTTCTTAACGATTTTATTTGAACAATAATTACATTTTTAAATTCTAGCAAATAAATTATAAAACTCAAATTATTGATGATTACATCGATGAAAATGGATATTGATAGGGCGGTTGGCAACATTGCTTAAAATTGTAAACACGTGTATTTTTTTTACGATGTAAATTTTTTATGAATTTTTTATAAGTCTTCATTAAAACTAAGAAAAATCATTCTGTGACAAATTGAAATATTATTATATTAGCAGGATACTAAATATATAAATCCTTATTGATTGGTAAGAGATATTCGCACGAAGTACAAAAATTTATAACCTCAAAATGTGTACAGAAGATAATAAAATTGACTCAATTTTAAAAGAACTTCAAAAACTAAGTAAATTAGATACAATTATGCAAGACCTACAGAATATGAATAAATCTATCAGCAAATTTGAATTGGAAAACAAAGAATTGAGAACAAAATATAAGGAAATGGAGCAGAAAATTGAAAATCAACAAAAAACTATCAATTTTCTAGAGTTGCAGGCAAAGAAGCGTAATCTTATCTTTGTAAGCTTAAACGAAGAAGGTAAAACAGTATCCGAAATAGAAAATACTGTTTCAGAAATAATAAAAAATTATCTCAATATTACATTATCGGAAGGAGACATAGATCACATCAAAAGACTTGATAAGCATAAACCAGGACAAAAGAGAGTACTAGTTACATTTTCATCGGAGAAACTCAGAAATAAGTTATATTTCAATAGAAAAATACTTAAAGGTAGCAGGATTTTAATAAATGAAGATATGACAACACAGGCCTTACAAAACAAGACGAATTTACTTTCACTCAAAAAGAAGCATGAAGCAGAGGGGAATACAGTTAGAATTGTACGTAATCAGTTAATGGTAATCCCTACAAATAAAAGGAAAAGAGGTTCTACGTCTTCCAATGATTCTCCATCAAAAGTGAAACAACCAGTTAAACAACTACGACATGAGGGTCACATTGCGCAAGAGGAAGGTGCCACATTCATATCGGCTGAAAATTCATCTGATACCATTCAACCGCCTGGAGAAAATACTTATTCCTTTCGCAACTCACAGCAGCAATAACACGAGGGCTCCCTCTTTAGATGCCCGTCAACAACACGAAGAAAAAAAGAAAAAAACTAAGTTAAGTAATTCCAATAAAATTAATTTTGCTCTATTTAATGTAAATGGCATTAATAACCTGCAAAATTTAGAGTTAAATGAACAAAATCTAATTCTTTTAAGTGACATTATCTGTTTCTGTGAAACGTGGTTTTATTTATTAAGACAGGCCACATTTACCGGCTTTTTTAAACAATTATACACAGCTCTTTTATAGTAACGCAACTAAAGACAAACAAGTGGGAAGGCCGTCAGGCGGGCTACTGATTTTAGCTAAAAATATTATGAACGTAAAACTAATAGAAAAATCAGAACTCTGGATTAAACTACAAATAGATAAAAGTAACTTTGTTATTTGCAATCTATACTTTAAACCTTCACTTAACAATAGTACCTGCTATGAAATTCTGCACAACACACTAGAAACTATACTAATTCAATTTCCAGATCACCTAGTTTTGGTCGTTGGCGATTTTAACGCCAAGCTAGGCTTATTAAATCAGATAAATGAAGACATCTTTAACAACATAAATATTACGGAACAGAGGACGGCGAAATTAGAACAAGTGGACGACAGAGGACTCAAAATAACAGAAGTTATGGAAAGTCTTGGCATGGTAATCCTAAACGGACGCACAACCGGAGACATACCTGCTCAACCGACATTTATGAACCACAATGGGGCAAGTATAAATGATCATTTTTGGGGAAACATAGCATTCCTTGACACAGTAGAAAATTTAACCTTCCATCCTACTCTTTCATCTTCCGGCCACTGCATTGGTATTTTAACGGTCACACTACCAACTAGAGTTCAAGACATACAACTAACAAGTCATCAAATCCAACACGAATCCCTGCACGATAAATATCGAATAAAATTTAAATTTAATCTAAATAATCTCGAAGAGTATAACTTATACTTAAATTATTCCAATAATTTATATTTTATGGGATCTCATTCTGACGACCAAAACAATAACTTCATATGTACTGTAAAAGAAGCAGCTGCACAAGCAGGAATGATGCAAACAATCAAATTAAATAATAAGTCCTCTAAACAAAATAAACCGTGGTTCTCGAAGGAATGTATCGTTCTAAGAAAACAGACTTTGAAACAACTACGCACGTATAAGAAATCGGCAAATAAGGAAAACTTAGACACTTATGCAACTTTAAAACGATCTTATAGGAACATGATAAATGAATGTAAGAGAATTTATGAAAAAGACATTACTGAAAAATTAACTAACGTTAAAAATAATATTGAGTTTTGGCGTACGGTTCGAAATCTTTGATCTAAACAATATCACGGTAATAAAATAAATAACGAGACATGGCTCCAGTACTTTAGTACCTTATACCCTCAGATAAAACAAGGTAACTTAAATTACATGGGGTGTTTACATCCCATCTTAGACGCAGGTATAACAATGGAGGAACTAATAGCTAGCTTAGATAAATTTAAAAACAATAAAGCGCCAGGCATTGATGATTTAAACTACGATTTTTTCAAGCACCTACCAAGTAACTGGCTTCATTATATCCTTGATATGTTTAATAATATACTGACATATGAAACTACGCCAAAATCCTGGTCTATGGTCAAGCTATGCATGCTATTCAAGAAAGGAGATCCATTAGAACCGAATAATTACCGTAGGATTGCATTGGTAAACGCAGTCTGTAAGATCTTCACACAAATTATAGGAGAAAGAATGAGACTGTGGGCTGAAGATAACGAAATTATTAATGAAAACCAATCTGGCTTTAGAAGAGGGCGAGGTACAACAGATAACATATTCTCCCTCACAGGAATAATTCATATTCACTTGAGATTAAAGAAACGATATATTTTTGCAATCAGATTTTTTTTACTTTGGGCTTGCAAGGATCACTATGCAAAAAAATACGTGTACAAAATGTTTTTAAAATCTTTTTTTCACTCATTTGCTTGATTAACTTGTGCTAATGCCCCCGTTAATCAAGCTGCAAATTCGTGTCAATTTTTCTAGCTTATTATATCAATAATAATTCCTTCCATAATTGTCTTTCTGAAGTCTACAACTTGTTTTATTTATTTCTTTATTATTTATTTATTTGACTTTAAACCTTACAGACTACTGTCCAAAGACAGGTAAAGGAAAAACAATGCCTCAAAAAATAAGTAAAAACGTTGATTATATACATACACAAATAAAAAGGCTAGGGTCTCAACACACGAAAACTCTTACATAGCCTTCTTCAAATCACGACTTATGCATGTTTCGACTCCGCAAATCTAGCCTATGAAGTTACATAGACTTCTTCAAATCACGACTTATGCATTTCTCGACACCGCATGAAGTTGGCGCGTATCGAAATGCTCAAATCTTGACTTATGCACCATTCGACAAAGATGGCTGATGGTTCGTTCGTTTGTTCACCAAGATTTCATTTTGATATCTGACTAGTAACTTTTAATTTTATATTATTTTCAACAGTATAAAATAATAATTTAAAAAAAATGAATTATTAATGATAATTGATATAAACACTTCGCTTTGACAATAATTAATATAATATATAAAATAAAAGAATATCAGTTAACAACAACCTGTTATATAAATTTAATAAACCTTCTGTTGGTGTTGGTGATTAAATTTATCATTCTGAATTTCAATTAATATTTGTATTTATAAATATTTAGCATTCAATACATTACTTATTTCAGGAAAAGTATCGTAATACAATTGAGAAAGGAATATATAATATACAGGCATCCAATATTTTGCATTACAATCATGAAAGGATAAATAAATATAATAAAATTTATATGATTTTCAAAAATAGATATATTTACAGTGACAACGGTAAGCTTACAGTTTTTTAATTTACATGGTATTTGTGTGGTGTGATTAACCTCACTTCTCTGATATTAAAATTAAAAATGCAATGTTAAACGTGTCTTTGTTGCTGCTTAATTCGCTTTAATATAATCTTCAGGAAATCAACCCAGCAAATGGCCAAAATGATTTCGAAAGTATCATGCTACATGCAACGAGGATATAGTGGTGTCACAATTGCTGCTGGCATACATATATTTCCAAAATGAAGTGCTAATACATGAGGCAGAGGCATTCTCTGAATATGGTGGAATTGGAAAATGATGATAAAAAAAATAAATACGGAGAAAAATTATAACATGTTGTAGTGCAAACGAAGAGATTTTATTCAATAAACATGCAAGTGATACGTGTTACTCAGTACAGAATCGTGGTGTGAGAAATCGTGTTGATGGTAGTAAATGATATGCATAGAAAAAAACTATGAAGTAGAAGTTCAAGATCATTCAGCAATAAAATATTTGAATTGGGACGTTTGCTGCATATACAAACTGTAATTATTAGCTGATATCAACTTTATTACATATTTCCATGTACTTTTTTTGACGATATACACTTTTTAATTCATAATTTGTAAGTAATTTCTTGCTTAATTACACATTTCAATATAACTATAATTTTTTTGTTACAGTACAAATTAATTTTAAGTTTTCCACCGACCTGTTAAATTACTGACTGTACTGGGAACATATAATCAATATTTTTGGCACTTTTGGCAAATACTATTTACTTAGACTTAATTTATTTGTTTGTACTAACATAATATTTATGTAACTGACTATTGAAATAATAAATTGTAATTAAACTATTAGATAATGAGCTCTATGTTTATTCAAGAGTAAAGGTGCCCCTAGACGTTTTATAATAATGCGCAATATGTAACATTGTACATAATTATTAATTGTCTGTACGACATATTGAATGATTGAAATATGTGCAATATTTGCTTATCTGCGTATATTTTTTAACAAAATTTTGACATTGAATTAACAAATTTTAACACTTGAAACAGTACCAATAGAAACAATAATTGTGAATTTTAAACATTGACAGTGGATAGTAAATAATTAATTGAATTATTGCTCAATTTACTAAACCTATAGGAATTGCATCAATAGTAGTGTACAATATTATTGAACTTCTAGGATCTAAATCTAGGAGCACCAAGAAATACAAACACAAAATTTTGCGTAGTATATCTAATGTAACTAGAGGCCGGAAGCAGACACGTGACTCGAGCTACCTTGAATACTTGGAATCAGCTGATTTGTGTGGTTTGTGTGCGCTTGTCAATATAACAAGAATAATGTCACTATGACACGAACAATGTTTTGACTTATTTTGATTTTGAACTGCCAAAAAGTTAATATTTTTAGTTACATGTGTTTTACTGCCTGAAAATTTTAAAATATTTTCTTAGCAGTTCAAAATCAGCTAATTCCAAGAACTTCAAGCTCGCTTGAGTTACGAGTTTGCTCGCGTCCTATACTCCTTTTGCTGAGACAAGAGAATGTGGAACTAATTCTTGAACAGAAACTCTATGGATTCTGCTTCAAAATTATCCTTTTTACTTCCCGCTACCCTTGGTAAGGGAGATATAGGGATCGTGCTAAAAATCACATATCGAGATTTTAGTAAACCACGTTTTAAAGTCCTTAGAGTCCATATTTAACATTTTCACGATGATGTCTGTATTTGTGTATGTGTATGAATTTTGTCTTCGCTCTAACTCAAATACTATCATTCAGAAAATTCTGAAACCTTGTATTTCTACCCTATTCTAATACGAAAAGAAGCCATTAGATTTTAGTGTAAATCGGAAAAACGGAAATGGCACTTTACTTGAAGCTTATAATAGTTTTTCTTCAAAAAATACAATTAAATGCCATTTTTTCGCATTTTCGTCATTACGAAAATTATTGAATTTTGTACAGGTATACATTAATACTTTTTCTATATATTTTACAGATAAATTTAAAAATCATTTTTCTATTTTTAATCCCGAAGCCTCAGATAAACAAATTCCTTTGTAACACAGTATATTTTTCAGATGAATGTAACTGACAGGTAAACGTCATTGTCAAAAAACTAATCACTTCAAATTAATAATAGTGACATTAAATAATAAAGAAGATCGTAAATAAAGCAATAGTTGTATGCAATGGAACATAATATAGTTTGAAGCATTACTAAATACGTAGGTATGTATTTAAATTAATAAAAATTAAATAGTGGGAGGTTTTGTGTTGGCCACATCAGATTTTTTGATTAATAGAATGACCTGCATTTGTTCAAGAATTAGTTCCACATTATCTCATCTCAACAAATGTACTATAAATACAACATTATAACAGATCACATCTGATGTGATCAGAACTGAAATTAATTAGACGCCAAGAAAGTATACTAAATAATAATTTTGATGTGATCAGAATATACAATATTATCACAGCAATAAATCTGAAGTAGATACATATAATCTTAAAATAATTAGACTAATTAGACAAAATGTAACACTATATTCAGGTTATACTATCACAGTTATATCATCAGAATAAGTTTGATATTATAAGAAAATTAATAAATTATACATAAACATACTACATGCCCGTATTCACCAACATCAAATAAATCTTTGAATAGCTTATTCATTGAATAAGAGAAAAATATCGCATCAAAATATGACAGCTGGAATAAATACCTTCATTTGTGTTTTGGTATCGATGCGATATTTTTCTCTTATTCAATGAATAAGCTATTCAAAGATTTATTTGATGTTGGTGAATACGGGCAACAGAGAATTTATTTTAAAATGCAACATTATGGTTCATCACTTCCATGGTTACTCACTATTGTCAAAAAATGACAGCAATGTAATATTTGTCCATTTTAAAATGCAACATTATAAATAGTATTGCAGTACAGGACATACCTCCAGAACACATCACAAATGGTGTCAGTTCTTATTACGACCGATTAGAATATTGCCTCAATGTGAATGGGGGTATTTTTTAACATTTATTACATAAAAGTTATGAATTTTTGTAAGCTAAAGTTTGTTAAGATGTGAAACATTCATGTTTTGATATTTTGTTAATCGTATGTAGGCTAATTTATTGGAAATTAGTTTTGATAATACAAAACTACAAATTTTGTATGTTGCATTTTAAAATGGACAAATATTGCATTGCTGTCATTTTTTGACAATAGTGAGTAACCATGGAAGTGATTGATCATATGTTGCATGTTAAAATAAATTCCCTGTATATATAGGATGTCTCTTAAATAGGGGGACATAGCTTAACCACAGATTCCTGAGGCTAAAATAAGACGATTTAACTAAACTTGCTTCTACCGGAAAGTGTATCATGTAGCCAGAATTCTGCTTCAAAGTTCTTCGAAAAAAAAAAAAAAATTTTTGCTTGTAATAACAGAACGCTTTATACGATTTGGATGAAATTTGGTATGACAGTTCATATGGTTATAAGTCATCTTTTAAAGTGATACTTATTATTAGTGAACCACTAGTGTATGAAACTTAGGTGTCCCAACATTGATTGGACCGTAACTTTTTAATGGCCACGCCAATAACATAAAATTATTTTTTTTCAGTAAGATACATTTAATAATAAACTTTTCTCTCCCTGTTTAATTTGTGATATCTGTTACAGTTCAGACAAAAAAAAAAACCTGAGTGACAGCATCGTGAATATTTTTCAAATAAATTTAATCTAGCAGTCTATCCAAATGTCAAACACCTAATTTTTAATGACAGTAACAATTGTTTATGGCTTGTCAAAAAATTTCTTCGCATTATTCAGAAACTAGTAACATCCGTTTGTTCGGCCTAATAGTATTTTACTACTATTATTATAAATAACACGAATAAATATGTTAGCTTACTCCTAAACAAGTTGAGGAGATTGACAACTTGTTACTGTCATTAAAAAATACGTGTTTGACATTTGGATAGACTGCTAGATTAAATTTATTTAAAAAAAAAATTCACGATGCAGTCACTCAAGTTTTATTTTTTTCTGTCTGAACCGTAATAGATATCAGAAATTAAACAGAGAGAGAAAAGTTTACTATTGAATGTATCTTTCTGAAAAAAATAATTTTATGTTATCGGCGTGGCCATTAAAAAGTTACGGTCTAATCAATGTTGGGACACGTAAGGTTCATACACTAGTGGTTCACTAAAAGTAATAAGTATCACCGTAGAAGATGACTTATAACCATATGAACTGTTATACCAAATTTCATCTAAATCGTATAAAGCGTTCTGTTATTACAAGCAAAATTAATTTTTTTTTCGCAAAATTCTGGCCAAATGGTACACTTTCTGGTAGAAGCAAGTTTAGTTAAATTGTCTTATTTTAGCCTTAGGAATCTGTGGTTAAGCCATGTCCCTATTTAAGAGACTCCCTGTATATATAGACAGGTACAGTTCAATATCACAGCATTACTCTCATGTGCATAAAACAAACAATTATTACATCATGATGTAATAAATGTTATTAGAATAAGCAGTGTATAAATATCACAGTAATAATTATGTAGTCATCAGAAAATAAAATTTGAGCTAGTTGATATGTTGTAATTAGGTACAGAATAAATTATATACAGAGAGGCTTCAAATTAGATTAAATAAGGCTGTTGCAAGAATTTTTATATGTCGTCTAAGAATTAAATTAAAAAAATATTCTTTAAATAATAGCCTCAAATTTGAAAATATCACGAACTATCCATCTGACATTTTCCAATTATTTATTGAAATTTGTGTAATGTTTCGAAAAAGTCACGTGATCTGAAACAGAATGCAACGTCAAAGTCCATATAGCTTAACGTGACAAACTGTCGCCTACGGTTATATAAATAACGTAGGTGATTGACAAACTTTGACGTCATAGGAGTGGGGAGTTGTTTTTTATTATTTCCGACCGAAGTAAACTTTAATATTATTTCCACTTTTCAAGTAACGCACAACGGTAGTTTTGAATGAAGTGGCGCCAGATAAGCTCCCTAGGTATAATGTCATAACTGAAATTTGCGACTAAAAGTAAAATGGGACACCCAGAAATGGGTAATATGCTACGGTGTTATATTTTAAATAGATACAAGATGTTGAAAGTTTGATATGATTTCAACATACAATATAATGGAGTGGCCACGTGCCTGAGTGTTTGGTCGCGAATCTGGGGACCCAGGTTCGATTCCACGCCAGCCATGAGTGTCCGTGTGGTGACGCATGATAAACGCTCACATGGTAGGGATATGTCGTCATCATTAGCGATATCTGCGTATAAAGCAGATTGGCACACCCAGTAATGGGTAATATTATACAGGGGGTTATGTAAGTAAGTATACAACGCTTAACACATGGTAGAACTGACCCCATAGATAGTAAATCTGGCAATAATTTTTGTTTAACATGCTTTCTACAGAGACTGGATGAATTTAAAACTGACTAATCACGTCATAGTTCAAAATTTTGTAAAAAAGTAAAAATCAATGTCTTCTCTGGAAACAATATTGATTGTCAAGACTGACGTTAAACGTTTTTTGCTAAAGTTAAATATGCGTTATGTATGCATGCATGTTTACTAGATATTTCAACAATAAAAATTACTTTGAATTATTTTATACTCATCTATTTTATTTATTTGTTAGTCTCATTGCTTATATTCAGTGCTTATAAACATACATATAATAATAATTTTTCATTATGATAATCTGAAATATCCTCCGAGGGCAATGATCTTATATGTCATTTGTGACAGGTGTGACAATGGGGTCCTCCACTCTAATTTGTTTATTATTTTAAAAGAACGTTCGTTTAATTTTGAAGCAATTCCTAATTCGTAGCTTTACAAATTCTTAATTGTCTTTAATATAACTGCATTTGATTTTTAAAGTCAATAGAACGTCACAGTGACACTTCTATCTTTCTTTTCTATTATTCTCAGATTTACTGTCTATGGGATCGGTTCTACCATATGTGTTAAGCTTTGTACACTTACTTACATAACACCCTGTATAATTATAAAATAATAAGTAATCAAAATTAATTAAAAAATAGTGTTAAAAAAAAACCAATTCGGAATAGGCTATGAACAAAAAAACGTATGTCTTATATTTAATCAAATGTCAATTTGACACAAGATTTGCATAACATATTGTCAAATATGTTATCCAAAGAAATTAAAGATTTTCTTGTAGAATCATACTTTAGAAATGGAAATAAATTAGAAAACGGTGAATGACAATATTCTGTATACTTCTTTATTATCTTTTCTCCTTAAAATTACCTTTCAATTTTGACAACTTGACTTTTGAATTGAATAACGATCAGACATACGTTTCTCTGTTCATAGCCTATTCCAAATTGGGGTTTTTTTAACACACTGTATGATAACAAAAAACTTATTCCAAATTTGGGAAAAAAACTAAACTACCTTATACATATATAATACTAAATCTAACACCTAATGTACCCTAAAAGAAAACTAAAGCTTATTCTAAAAAAATATTATACGTAAAAAAATAATAAGTAAATAAAATTTAGTTTCTAAAAATTTGAACCACCGTCATCACGTCACCTCTACAATTAGGGCATCGTTGACCAAGTGTCACAATTGTCTGTGCACATTGCTCACACATGCATTGGTGGCTACAAGGAACACATGCATGAGTTGGCGCATCATTGAGGCAGACACTGCAACGGGGCTATAAATAAAATGTAATTTAGTGGAAATAATTCAAATGTAATAGTTTGTATTAAAGTATTATGTAGGCATGTATTACCTAAAATACTGTTTTAGCCTATTTTCAGAATTTAGTAAATAAACATGTTTCAAAATCTGGTAAGACAAGTTTATCTGTTTGTCTAACTCTCTGTCTGTAGGAGACTTGTTTTCAAATTCTAATTCACGAAAAAAGGTGAAATTTTATATTTACCCTAAATTCAGCAATATTTCATACTGATCAAATCACATGAAATGTTATGAACTTAATTTGAAAAGTATATAATGAAACTTCGCCCTATTTTGTAAGGAAGTTGTTATGTCTTAACAACGTTGCTTTAAATTTTAACCAATAGAAACAAATGTAAAGCAAGTCATTTTCAAGTTTTATTCAGTGTTGTCAGTTATTATTGGTTATTTGATATAGCAATGTTGTTAAGACAACTTTTTTGCAAAATAGGGCTGACTGTAATTTAATAATTATTGATCAGAAGATAACCGGAGTTGTTATTTTAAGTATAGGTGGTCGGTTTTGTTACCAAAATACTATAATATGGAGCAAATGCGTGACGCTGACTTTTTTCCATGAGTGTAAAAAAAATTGTAGCACACTATACTTTTTCTACAACTGATTCAATAATAGGACATTAAAAAACAAGTTTTATAAGGCAATCTATTAACGTAAGAGTTCAAGTTTTACAAAGGACGAGTGCGATAAAGGGCCTTATGAAACGTGTTTTTTATACTATTATTTTCTATTGGGGTAATTTTACAATGAGATTTTTTAAAAATGCGACTTGTCAAGAATATGACTTGGTGTATTTTTGTCAGTTATGTTGGTATCGCTTCTCGTTAAACAATTGAAATTTCACATTTTGACAGTTTGTGTATAGGGCACCTGCACCTACGTCACAACATGGCGGATGATCAGCTGATCTCGGACAACCAAGCTTCAGTTTAATATTGCGTCTTATGCAGCGAATTTGTTTTTTGTACAACAAATTCAGTTTTTCCTAAATTTATACATGCTATTTTAAAATGCAATTAGCTATAATTAAAGATAAGTGTATGAATTATTTACTAGTAAAACAAAGCAGTCGTATTTATAAATATATTTTTAAAAATATTAAATTGAAATAAGTAGCTTGTAGCATCAGGTTGTATTACATTCATTTGAGTTTGTATAAGTTTTTTTAATGTGTATTGTTAAATGAAAACATGAATATTGAAATTAAAATAAATTGAATTATTAGATTTTTTTAATTTATAAAGAAAATTAAATTTGAAATATACAGTGTGTTAATTAAAAACCTGGCCATAGGCGTTTAACATGGGAAAACAGTTTTTCTTTGCGCAAAAGTCCCCAATCAATTTTAGACAATTTTTTTTAAATAAATGTTGTAGATAATTATATTCTATGCCTAAATCAGTAAACAGTTTTAATTTTGCACGTTTGGTAACTTTTAAAATCTAATTTGAAACTGTATAAAAATATTGCTCATGTCCAGCGATACCCATGATATTGAAACAAAATTAGAAAGAAATGCGTATCGTTTGAACTGTCAGAAATTCAATTTTCAATTGAAAGTTGCAGATAATTCAATTCTGCACCTAAATTACTACACAGGTATTATTTTTAAAATCTAACACTTAAATTACTTTAATACTATTAGTTTTCCACATTCTGTAATATATAAAATTAAATTTCTGACAGTTCAAGCGATATGAATTTCTTTGTAATTTTGTTTCAATTTCATGAGTATCGCTACAAATGAGCAATATTTGTACAATTTCAAGTTAGATTTTACGAGTTACTAAACGTGCAAAATTAAATCTGTTTAGTGATTTAGGCGTAGAATATCTACAACATTTATTTGAAACATTTTTGTCTAAAATTAATTGGGGACTTTTGCGCAAAGAAAAACTGTTTTCCCATGTTAAACGCCTATGGCCAGGTTTTTAATTAACACACTGTATATATTTATCTTCGAGTTCATTTTTCTTATTGTCATATAGCTTGCGGACACTCATGTGACGAAGCGAATTAGCCAATCCGAACTTGGGGAGAAACTGTCACATCGAAGGTCAGAGAGCTGGGCAGCTTTCCAAATTCAAGAGAACCGTAATTTAAGAGTGTAGTGTGTTTTGGAAGAATGAGTTTTGATGGAGTAAAAAATTGAAATTAAATTTTAAAAATTAACAAAACTACTTATAATTACAACATTAATGTCAAGCCCCCTCTGAGACTAAGGTTATTAGTTTTGGAACGATTTTGAGTAATTTCGTACTCTGTAGTAGAGTTTTGGAACGCAACCCTGAAGTTTGTTTTGGTAGCGTGTTCAGAGGTTATGAGTTTTGTTTTCATAGTTTGGCAGTTTTCATATTGAAGTTTTTAGTGCGTATTGAGTTATTTTATATTTTTTTGCCAAACTATGAAAACAAAACGCATAATACGCTATAAACCAAAACAAACTTCATATCTCCGTCCTTCAATCTGACAGATTCTCCCCAAGTTCTGATTGGCTAATTCGCTTCGTCACGTGAGTGTCCGCAAGCTATTGTGTATTTTTATTGTATATAAATGAGCTTATTGAGTTTATACGTCAAAAATTTATCTTTGGAAGCCAAAGTACGTTAAATCGATAAATTTAAGTGGATACATAATGTGGATCCTTATACATTGACATGTTTTGACGAGGATTATAAATGCCTTTTAAAAATCAATATGAAATCAATAATTGATTACCTGTCTAATTTTTAAACCTTTGTGAGAAACAGACGCAAATATATATATTTTTTCATTCAAAATTTGTAATTCTGTCATTTAAAAAATATTTTTTCATGTTTTTTTACATATTATTAAAGAAAATTACATATATTTAAACATTCATACAATATGTTCCTATCCGATTATGCTTAAATTATTTTATATGCAATAAAAGTATACACAAATATAGGATTGGGTTAGTTTTAATTTAATAACCTGGAACTCATTAAATAATAAGAATGTCCTGACTTATTTTTTACGGAAAACACTCCTCATATACTCACTTTTACACACTCTAGTCAGTTTTTCCCAAATAAAGCAATAAGTGCCGTAAAAACACAATAAAAGCTTACGGCACGATATTTCTCCGTAAGACACAATGCAAACTGAAGGTTTGGTTGTCCAAGATCAGCTGGTGGCCGCCATGTTAAAACGTCACGTGCAGGTGCCTTATTGTATATTCTGAATTTTGTCTGATTGTATACATTAATACATTGTATCAAACAGTGCGCCTATAAATCTTCTTAACGACGTGTTTTCAGGTGCTTTTATAGGCTTATAAGAACATCAAAATAGATAAAAATCAATCATAATTCAAAAATATATTGCCTGCGCTGTCAAATTTTAAAAAAAGAACAGTCATCCATACATTGGATTGCAATACATGAAATATGACTTTTAATAGCGATGCATAAAATGTAATGCACTTATTAAGGGTTCTATTTTAGGCACTACGTAAATGCTTTATTTCTTGACACGGTTAAAAATATTAATATATATATATATATATATATATATATATATATATATATATATACCGTAATTTCCCATAACAATGGTCCAAATTTAATATGTTTGTTATAATTACTGCTAAACAGGCAATAGAAATAAGTTGATTATTTTTTAATAGCAATTTGAGGATATATTATATTTGCTTTTATTACTATTTGGGCCAAAATTATATTTAAAAAAAAGTTAGGAATTTTCAAAGGGTGGTACATAGTTGCGCTCTAAGTTGCACAACTATGGTCTAAGTCTATTTCTCAATAGCATTCAACGCTGGAACATAGTTAGGGCTTAGTACTTTAAATATGTGCAATAAAGAAATGAAAAAATATGTTAAAAAATATATATTTATATAAATGTACATTTAATCTTAATTTACAATATGTTTAAGTTCGGGTACAGAGTATACGTCCCTATAAGTAGAAGCTTTAATTGGTTCCTTAATAGGCATCAATATATCATCTTTTTCATAGTGAAGTACATCATTCTTGTTAGGCCATTTCCATAACTCACCATATTTCTCCATGCAACATACTATTGCACCGTTCTCTTCAACTTTATCTATTTTTCCAGGCCAGTAATTTCCATCGTATTTAACGACAACGTAGTCTCCTACATTAAAAACAAATTCATTTGTCTTTAAATTATGCGCTAAATCGTCGTTACATTCTTTATCACTAAATTCTTCTGATTCAGTGTCAGAAGCAAGTGATATTTGGGTGTCGGTATCATCTTCTGAGTCACTGTCACTGATCTGTTTTCTTTTATATTTTTGTGGTTTTCTTTTAGAAATTTGCTTGTTTGTTGACATTTCAGGTGTATCATTTAAGTCTTCGGGAGCAATGCTTTTTCCAGCTTCCACGTTCAATTTTTTTCGCCTACGTATTACTCTTGGCGTTGTCTCTGACAGTCTGGTTGCTTGCAAGAAATCCGTAAAAGATTTGCTGACTAGCGCAAGATCTTTGTTCTCATCATTCTGAATCCTTTCACTGCTAGGTATTTTGTGTAGCACTTCTTGTCTGTTTAATGGATATATTCCAGACTTTTTAAATCCAGCTTTAAGATTAGATTCAGAATTTTCTTTAATCTTTTCGTACAACTTTTTCAGCAAAAAGGGGAACACGTCTTTTGGAACTGTTGGATGTCTTCTTCCTGCCGGTGTACATTTCCATTCATCCAAAACTCCTCTCCAATGAATTTTGAACGGTCTAAAAAATGATATATCTAATGGTTGCGTCAAATGCGTGGAGTTTGGTGGAAGGGCAACAAATGCAATATTGTTGTCTTGACAAAGTTTTAGAACTCGATGGCTTATGTGAGAACTGAGGTTATCTCCTATGAGCACCTTTTTTCCTTCGATGCGTTTCAAAATAGGGAGCATTATACTTATAAACCAATCTTCAAAACTGTTTCCGTCGAACCATCCACTCTTTGTGCGATTGTATCTTGCTTTATCTGGTCCTCCTTCTGTCCACGTATCCCACATTTTTTCTGCTTTATAATTTACGTAGGGTGGACAAAGTTCACCAGCGGCGCTTCCACACATCATAAGAGAAACTGCAGCCTTGGAAGAATTTTTAATCGTCTCTGGATATTTACATCCTCGTTTTGTTAAAATAGTCTTCTTTCCAGGATCGTCAACCAAGTTTGTTTCATCATAGTTCCAAATTGCTTCCGGTGGAACTCCATTCAGTACAGTTTCAAGATTATCAAAGTAAGAATTTATAATTTCATCATTTATTGCAGCACGACTTCTTTTTATATTACTACAAAATCTTTTTGATAATGAATCCTTATTACGATTCAAAAAACATTCTACCCAGCGTTTTCCTGGCAAATTATTTGAAAATCTAGATTCACTTCTTCCGGAGCTGTCTAAATACATTTTAATAATGCAACGCAAATCAAATGTTGTTAATGGGAATCCAAAATCACACATAGTTATGCAATGTTGCACGAATGATTTCTCTTCATCTTCTGTAAAGACACATTTACGCCCCGGCGAGGAAACAGAATTATTCTTTATAGCCTTGAGTTTTAAAATGATTGAACTACGAGGAATTTTGTAATGTTCAGAGGCTTGTCTTTGAGTTAACTTGTGTGTTTGTATGTCTTTTATGCACTGGTCCATAATTTCATAAGAATATTGGGCATACGGTCGCCCACCAACCTTACGTCTCTCGATTTTAGTTTTAGGCATTATCTGTAGGCAAATGAAACAATAAATTAGCTGAATTATTATTTCATTATTCAACTATGTTCCAGGTATGTATTTAAACGAAAGTGAAGAAATAAGTTTTATTATTTTGTGACTATGACAATAAACCTATTTTAATTGTTTATAGAAATTTAACAAGGGAAAACCGTTTTTCTTGGTGCTTTGCTCCCCAAATTATTTTAGAAAAAAAATCTTTAAATAAAAGTTATAGGACATAAAATTCTGCATATAGATCATTAAACAAAATTCATTTCGTATGTTTCCAGAAATTAAATATAAGAATTTTGAAAATTCCAGTTTTATACTGATAGCCATGAAATTGAAACAAAAAGACAAACAAATAAATGTGTATTTATTCGTAATAAAATTTAATTTACTTTTGATTTTTTAATGATATAAATTATTTGCGATCCTACCTACAAGTTTAACATATAGAAATGGGCTTAATGGATTAATTAAATTAATAACGTAAAATTCTTTAAAAGAATAATAATGTAATTCTACTTGTATAAAGTTCAAATACTCATTTTTCTTCTCAAAAAATTACAATATTTGACGCATAGTTATCGTCTAAGTAGGGATAACGCTCCTGCTATGTGCAACAGATATGATGTTATAATTAATATACATCACATCCTTGTTATATGTCCAGAGTATGACCCAATCAGGTAACTTTATAATATTGATCAGAACCTTTCTCTTATTTTGATAGATCATAACAAGTTAAGGAATATTTTGATATTTTTAAAAGCAGTGAATTTATATGACGAAATTTAAAATTCCAAGTTTTTCTTCTAAAGGGTAAAGTAATTACATTTATATTGCTAATTTTAAATTTTTGTAACATAATATTGTCATATCTATATATTGTTGTATTATTTATTGTTATAAGTTATACTTTTATAGTCTTGTATTATTTTTATACATAAATAAATATATCATCACGGCATATTACCCATTTCTGGGTGTGCCAGTATCTACAACACATGTAGACATCGGTAATGATGACGATATATTTTACCGTGTGGGCGCTTACCAGGCGTCACCTCACGGGCACTCATAGCTGGTGTGAAGAGTGCACCGCAGGGGGGCACTTTTGTGCTATTTAAAATTGGAAATATTTAGCGTCTGTCGGGATCGAACCCGGTTCCCCCAAGTTCGCGACCAGACACTCAGGTACGCGGCCACGGGACCCCATTATTTTTATACTGTTATTGTTAATTAGTTGTAGGGTAATAACCTTTGTAGTTGATGCCCAATAAACAAATAAATAAATAAATGAACATCACATTTGTTTGTCTTTTTGTTTTAATTCCATGGCTATTACTATTAAACTGAAATTTTCGATCTTTTCATATTTAATTTCTGGAGTTACTAAACATACGAAATGAATTTTGTTTACTGATTTATATGAAGAATTTTATGTTCAACTTTTATTTGAAGATTTTTTTCTAAAATAATTGGGGAAGCAACGCGCTAAGAAAAACAGTTTTCCCTATGTAATGAAAATCGAGCGCCATCCGGTATACTACGAGGGTTGCCTTTTATATTTCGGGATTAGAGAACAAAAACAAATATTAATCATCGAAAATAGCTTTATTGTTTTTCAAAATATTCCCCATTAAGATCTATACACTTTTGCATGCGTTTGAACCAATTGTCGAAGCACTTTTGCCACTCTGATTGAGGTATCTCCAAAACATGCATTCTGAACGCATCAACCGCTTCTTCAGGTGTCGAAAAACGTTGACCTCTCATTTTATTTTTTACGTACGGGAATAAAAAGAAGTCATTCGGTGCCAAGTCAGGACTATACGGCGGATGACTCATCAAATCGATGTTTTGAGTGCTCAAAAATGCAGTTGTTTGAGCCGATGTGTGAGAGCTCGCATTGTCGTGGTGAAGAGTGATCCGTCTTCGGCGGTTGGGTTTCCTGATTTCTTGGAAGACAACTGGCAAACAAATGCTTGTGTACCACTCAGAATTGACTGTTCTGCGTTGTTCTAGTGGTACGGTTGCGACATGTCAGCATACAGTAAGTGCTCGATATCAATGTTAGCAGTAATATCATTTATAAATATATTGAAAAACAAAGGCCCCAGAATTGAACCCTGTGGCACTCCAGATTTTTGTGAAAAATACTTTGATTGAAAACCATGTGCATTAACAAATTGATACCGATCTTTAAGATATGATGAAAATAGTTGTAAGAGAGAGTTAGAAAAGCCAAAGAGTTCGAGTTTACGCAGAAGAATGTTGTGGTCCAACCTATCAAATGCCTTATAAAAGTCCGTGTACACGACGTCCACCTGCCCCTGTTGATCTAAAGCTTCGCATATTAGCTGTGTTTTGCACAAGAGATTCGTAACTGTTGACATTCCCTTCATAAAGCCGTGTTGGTTGATAGAAATTTGACTACTTACATGATTGTAAATTTTCTCGTGTATAATTGATTCAAAGATTTTGCTGAAATTACTTAATAAGGCAATTGACCTGTAATTAGCAATATCCTTCTTGTCCCCTTTTTTATAAATAGGTTTTAGCCTAGCTAGCTTCCACTTTTCCGGATAAATGCAAGTTTTTAAAATAATATTAAATATAGCTGTAAGAGGTTCAACGAAAACTGAACAACAATCTTTTATAATAAATGAAGGAATCATATCAGGCCCAGTGGTCATACTGGGTTTCAGTCTATGTTCTTCAATACATCTAATACCACCCCTGAAACTAAGTAATACGTATTCGTCGGGATTGTACATCTAATCTAGCTATTAACTACTCGTATACACATAATATATTTCTTTTTATTTCGTAGATATGTATTTACTATAAACAACAACCCCTGTACTGGTTCTTCTTTATATTTCTTCCAGTGTTGAATTGGGAGGAGAAAGCTTTTAAAATAAAAGTATATGTAATATCTATATTTACCTTGCGCAAAACTACCCAATTAGTTTTAGATACATATGTTTCAAATAAACGTTGTAGATAATTATTAAATTCTACATACCAATCAAATTTTATTTTGTACGTTTAGAAATCTATAAAATCTTAGTTTTATAAATATTGCTCCTTTGTTATGATAGCCAAAGAAAAGAAACAAAATTATAAATAAATGCACAATGTTTCAACTGTTAGAATAATACCATAAAATTATTAGCAGCTTTTCTTCGTGACAAAAATGTTCCATTCTTAAATCAAAACAAAATAAATAGTAATTTAATATTAATGAATTCTCTTTTTATAACACATTTAGAAAATAGTAGTAGCGAATATAATAAACTATTTTTTTCTTATATTTCAAACGTTATGCATTTATTTGTAATTTTGTTATTATTTATTATTTGAGTAAGACATTCTATATTTTGTGTGTATATTTATTTGGCGGGTATTATTTAAAAAGTTCCGCCATAAAAACTTTTGAACTTAGCCAATCAAATCTCACTACTAACTTTACACAGAATATTTGTAGTGTCCAACTAAACAACAAAATGAAACAATGTATAATGATAAATGTGAATTAATATTTAAAATACATAACGAATTATTAACCGTTACAGAACCATACAATTTGTTTAAATATCTAAATAAAATTTATGTTTTACGAACAACATATTTATAGAGGCGCCATAATGATTCTAGCGGCACAATACCATGGCCACACACACACAGATAGACCAGTAGTAATTATTAAAGAAATTAGCAAATATATGATAATAAAATGTACATTAAAAGAAAGCATTAATAAAAATAATACATATAATAATATAAAAATTATCAGATACTAGTAGGTAAGTGATGAATTTATTAATGTTGATGGTACTAACCTCTTAAATTTTATAGGTTATGACAGCAAATTTCCCATATATCTCAAGAATGTCACTTCGAAATTATTATATATAAATAGTATGCGTTGTAACAAAATATTTAATGTATATTTTAATATAATGCCCGTCGTAGGAGGGTACGAAAAAAATCATGAAGTTTGTGGTGTTTGCTATATGTGTAATCTTAAATGTAACCTAAATAAGTCCGCGTGCCTCCATAAATTGTGACACAAACAAAAGAAACGGCTACTTACCGTATCACACACACATAAGTTGAGCACCGGTAACTCACGGGTTTCGGGCGGGAGCGAGGTCGGGGTTCGAAGAATAAGTTTGTGGTAGATAGTAGCCCAACTGACAAAAAGACCCAGGCCAATGCCTGTGCAAAATTTGAATACCACAAATTTACTTTTCGGGGCGCCAACACCTTAAAAAGGGATAAGCCTCGAGAGGTGTACTCGAGAGGAAACAAAACGAATAAAATAAATTGTTTAATTTAGAAAACAAAATTTTACAAAATTTTCTTTAAAAAGTTTTTGCAAAAAAAATGACAAAAGATACCAGTACGGGAGGCAGTACAGGGAGCCGTGTAGCTACGCTGGTGGAACACTGCGATGGCGGCACTGAGCCCTTGGCCAAGACTTGGAGCAATGAACAGGCGCACCTCGTTCGGAAGCTCAACGATGACTGTCCTGGTTGGAGCAGCAACGACAAAATGGAGGAAATCCTCGGTCGCTGTGTTCGCCGAAAATACACCCAATTGTGGGATTTGTCTGCTCCCTGGTGATCAGCCAGTTCGTGTTAGGACAAAAAGCTGCTTCTCGGAGGTCGATGGAGGAAACTCGTCCTACTTCGTCCAGACCAAGGGCCAGTACGACCACCACAGCCGCTAACTTCCCTACAAAAATAAACTCCGCAGTACTTTGTACACAAGGAGTTACAAAGACACCTGAAGGGTGTGGGTACAATTCAAAAATCATACAACAGAATTCAAACTCCTGTACTCCAACCGAAAGTTATACAAGTCAAAAAATGTAATTTAAATTTGCAAAAGTTAAACAGTTTACAAAAGCTAAAGTGCAAAAAAATGATGAATGAAAAAACATTACAAAACAAAACGTCACAAAGTAGGACACGGGTAAAGGTTTGACTGCAGTCCAAAGCAAAATTACTTTAAACGCTTACAAAATCTCAACACAACTTTTTTTCCGCCAAAACTCGCGAGAAATCTAAATATACGGGGCCACCCCAAGACGATTTCAATCGCGAACACAAAATAGGCGCCGAAAAAAAATAATTACACAAACAAAAAGATTTTATAAGCCAGGCTCAAATAATTTTAAAATTCTGAAGGTCAAATTTTTCTCGCTGGGGCTCGCAACAAATCCAAAAAAAATAAATTGGGGCCATCCCCAAAACAGACTTGTTTCGCGAAAAAATAAAAGTAGCGCAGAAAAATTAAATCCGACTGTAAAAAAGGAAACATCGTCCGAGTCGTGGATCCAACAGGATTACACAAGATGGCCGTCAATCGCACCATTTACACCACGTTCACACAGGATAGGGACAGGGTGGTGAAGGGGCGAAATTTTAAGCAGAATTACTAAAAATAAAAATTAAGCAAAAATTTGTAAGTGTCTCCCTGGACACTGGGATAACCAAGAACCAACGGTTAACAGGTTCAATAAAATTTAAACAGAATATTACGATCATGGATAATACCAAAATGTAGGGGTGTGATGACCCGGGGGGACTGAAACTACAATGTAGAGTAGTTTAAAGTACTTTAAACAGTTTACTAGTTACTTTCGACTACAAAAAAAAATCATAAATTTTGACAAAGATTCTACATCCAAATAAGTCGAAAGAAAATTTAATAAAAATTTTGAAGCACAGAAACAGCGAGTGCTAGATATGAGCTCGTTTACAAAATTAAAGCAAACCATCAAATTGTGATCAAGGAAACAGCTAATAAATTCACAAAAATTATTGCTAAAAAGAAACAATTACTGTAAAGTAACTACTCGAACCACAGAAAACCACTGCTACTCACAGTAACACGTGGTCCATAAAAAAAAATATTGAAAAATCTCAACAACTAATTCATCAAGAATCAAAAAATGTGTTTCGAGTACTTACCTATCTGTGACTCAGCAAACACAAAAAATAACAATTAAAATTTGGAATACAGAGTTAAACGAAAACTCAAAAGTAACACTCAAAGTTATGATTAAAAGGCCAAAAAAAAAACTTATACGCCCGCGACGTGCTCACTAAGAGCCGTGCTCACTAAGAGCGTGCTCACTAAGAGCGTGCTCACTAAGAGCCGTGCTCACTAAGAGCGTGCTCACTAAGAGCGTGCTCACTAAGAGAGTTCTCGCTAAGAGAGTGCTCACTAAGAGGCCGATTGCTCGTCACGCAGGCTTTTTATAGCCAGCTCCTATCGTAAATAATGCGAACTAATAACTAATTTGACGAAATAATTTTCAGAGTAAACGGACAGTAAAAGTTCACAATAAATTTTGAAAATACCATTAAATAAAATAGTCACTGAAATAAATTCAAAATATTGTCAGTTTACAATTTAATAATAAATAAAGTAATAAAATATTTCAACTGCGGCGACAGCGGGAACTAAACAGCAATAATGAGACTAATGAGCGAGAGGTCTACCGTTTCATTTAGCGCTGCGACCACAGAAAAAATTGTTCGGAGATTTTAGTGATTTTACTAAGAAAATAATTTGTCACAATATAAACCAGTGACGTTGCAAATCGTCACAGAATTTATTATAAATAAATAGTATTTGTTATACTTAAGTATTAAATATATATAAATATAACGCCCCTCTCAGGAAGGTAAGAAAAAAATAAAAATTGTGTAGTTCTTATGTGCATTGTCATATCCTAGAGGCTACGAAATAATGTAACTATGCTAATATATAATATCGTATAGTTAATAAATTCCGTGAATGATAAATATTTATAAATACAAATATTAATTGAAATTCAGAATGATAAATTTAATTACCAACACCGACAGAAGGTTTATTAAAGTTATATAACATGTTGTTGTTAACTGATATTCTTTTATTTTATGTATTATATATAATTATTGTCAAAGAGAAGTGTTTATATCAATTATTTTAATAATTCATTTTTTAAATTATTATTTTATACTTTTGAAAATAATATAAAATTAAAAGTTACTAGTCAGATATCAAAATGAAATCTTGGTGAACAAACGAACGAACCGTTAGCCATCTTTCTCGAATGGTGCATAAGTCAAGATTTGAGCATTTCGATACGCGCCAACTTCATGCGGTGTCGAGAAATGCATAAGTCGTAATTTGAAGAAGTCTATGTAACTTCATAGGCTAGATTTGCGGAGTCGAAACATGCATAAGTCGTGATTTGAAGAAGGCTATGTAAAAGTATTCGTATGTTTCATGCAATCCCAATAAAAACACACATGCATAAAAATCTGATCATAAAGTTCATGCTAATATACATTACGTAAATTGGTTAATGTACAATTAAATAGGTCACAAATGTTGATAATTTCAACGTAATTAGAACACAGTGAAAACTGTAGACCAGGGGCGGCTCGTTCATAAGGGATGCAGGGCTGCAGCCCCTCCAGTATAAAATGAAGGCTGCAATTTTATTATCGCTCTTAAATATTTATATAATATTTAAAAACAACTATTTTTGGTTTGTAATAAAATATTACACAATAGTAATTTATTTTTAAACAATAATTGTATTTTTCAATAAGTCGGTGTGCTATGCGGGCTAGTATATTAAACGTCCGGGCTGGATTCAATTCAGCCCGCAGCGAACAGCACAATTCATGTAGAGAGGGCTACCTAGTGAGGATAAAGTGGTGGGGGTTATGAGTGATTCTCGTGCAGTTTGGGCTGCTACGATTCCAGCCCAAGCTACGTTACGTATAGAGTTTTACTGATCTGTACTGTAGACGGTCTGCGCTTTAGTACGCTTCTACTACACATACATAAAGTGTAATGTTAAAGTTATCATTATTATGAGTTTCTTTCTTTTTAATACTAGCTTTGAAGTATTCATCATCAAAAAAATGAACGCTGAGAAGAACACTGTTAAATATTTGCAAAACATAAAATTTTCTCAATTGGGACTGCAGGAAAAACTTGAAATTAAAAATTTAAGTCGTCTTACACCAGATTTAAATATTTCTCAGTCATCAATACGTAGAACATAGAGTTATGTGCGAAAATTTAACTCTAATGTATATAACAAAAATATTTGGCTAACTGGATGTACAGAGAAAAACGCTTTCTTTTGCTTTCCATTTTCGTTTGGCGGTGATTCATTGTGAATAAAAACAGGAGTAGCAGATTTAAAACATTTAAATGAAAAAATTAAAAAAACATGAGAAATGTGCTGAACATTTAAAAAGTGTGTGCAATCTTGGCATGTTATGAACAGTTAATATTAAAACGCAACTAAGTGAAGCTTATAGGCGAGAAATAAATAAACATAATGAAAACGAGAAAAAAAATCGTGATATTTTATCTAAAATTATAGATTGTATCGTGTTTTGTGGTAAATTTGAACTTCCCATGCGAGGACATGACGATACCAAACATTCAATTTTTAGAGGATTATTAGAATTTGCTGGAAAATTAGATGACAGTTTAAAAAATCGCGCAACAACCCGAGTAGTGATCTAACAATTTATTTCTGTACATGAAAGGAGAAAATATGCATTTGCACATCCCTTGAAAGAAAGTAACTTTCAATTATAAGGCATTTGACCTTGAATGAAAAAAAAAATCGCCTGCGGAGCATTTTTCTTTCTAAATACCTGGCTGCTGCCCTCCTACTATAAATTCTTACGAGCCGCCACTGCTGTAGACCTTTATTAGCTTTGGATTTGTAGAATGTTCTGACTTTACGAGACGCAATACGAGGTATTGAAAAATTAAGTTAACAACTAAATAACTACAGTCAATTTCGTTAGTTATAAGTTTATATAAGAAAAATAAGCTTTGTTCAGAGTGTCTTGATTCAAGAGAATGGAATTCAAAAGTGCGAAGCAATTCTGGATGACTACGTCCTCCAGCGGGGTAAATATTATAAGTTCTGAACCACATGTTGTGATACAAGAGGGTAATTAAAGTAATAAAAAAATAAGCAAATTCATCCTAACTGTACGTGTACACTCATAAAATTTGCTCCGGTTAGCTGAAACGCAAAGCGGCGGCTGGGTTTAGGGTTTTGTAATTTATTTCAAGATACAGGTATTCGCGACAGAATGAAATTTAATGAAAAATTGCAACTTAATTTGGAAAAACAACAAACGAGCTTTTCTCGAAAGAAATTAGTGGGCGCCAGACTTTAGAAGCAGGGAAAGTTTAGAGGAAGGTTAACTCAAAAAAGTGAAGTAAGGTTTTAATAAAAAAAATAATTTAAACACAAGTTCACCCACGCTAGAGCTTGAGCTACTATTGTACAATAAAAAAAATATCACAGACAAGGACCCCGTGGCTTCTCCGGCATCCGGAAAGAGAAGGACTGAGGTCAGCGGTCCTGCTAACGGCCACGGTACCGACGAAAAAAAAGGAACAACTCGTTACCTGACACTAGTCGAAGGAACGTCGAGACGTCGTACACCGTGGTTTCACGCAGGCGAACGGGTGTCGTCAGCAGTGGCGTAGTTAGAACTTTTTCCGCCCGGGGCGGTTCCTGGATTTGCCGCCCCTCTTTTGTTTTCAAAATTGTCAATAAAATTGTTAGTTTGTTTCATCACTAATTTAATTTGCAGTTCTATAGATAATATAGCATGATTGTCCGTTTTGTTAATTTTTGGGAAACCGTAAATTCATTTTTAGAATTATTTAAAATTCTCGTACGTGCAATAATTTTTCGAAGTATTGGGGTGTTATTTTAATTATGGTTACTAATTAAATAACAATGTAATATTTGGATTCATATGTTCTGATTTTTTCTAGAGTTCATTGGTGCATATAACTCAAATTCGAAAATTTTGGACATTGATCCTTTAAGCACCAAGGTACAGAAATAAGCAGCAATTACAAAGCTTATAAATCCACCTTTACCGCCTCTCAGTATACCGTGAGTATTTTTTAACGTGAAACATTAGGTTTGTCATATCCATAGTTACGATTCGACATTTGATTGACAGCAATGTAATTGCGTGTCCCATTTAAAATGAAACATAGGGTACGAATTTGACATTTGATAAGAAGTCAGCAGAGGTTAATTTTGTTTAAATAATTATACCTGCTTTCCAAATTAAATTTAGTGTACCTTGTGCTCGAGTGATTTTCTAACTTGGCCAAATTTCTTACAATATTTAAATATAATACTCTGTAAAATTCATTCCCTATGTTTTCAATGGGACAGGCAAATATATTACAGTCAATCAAATGTCAAGTCGAAACTTATAGAAAAATGCAGCGGTTATCTGTCATATTGACAAGACGTCATTAGAGGTTAATTTTGTTTAAAGAATTATACCTTTTTTCTAAAAATTAAATTTAGTTGCAAAAAAAATATTGTGTGCCCGAAATATGTTTAGTGCTCTCGAGTGGTTTTCTCACTTAGCTAAATTTCTGACTTAGCTAACACCTGTCAAATTCGTTCCCTATGTTTCATTTTAAATGGGACACGCAAATACATTGCTGTCAATCAAATGTCAAATCGTAACCATGGACATGAAAACCCAATGTTTCACGTTAAAAAATACTCACGGTATCTATTTTAGTTTTGCATCTCCCCGTAAGATGGCAAAAGTTTCGTAGAGTTAACTTTTTTTTTAATTTGCGTTTACCTGCCCAACTCGTGTGTATACATTTCAATTATTTATATGAATTTGAATTATTAGAGTATGAAAAGAAATATTACTGTATATATTTTATTTTACTTATAAGTTATAAATTAAAAGTATCGCCCCCAAAAAAGTGCCGCCCGGGGCGGACCACCCCCTCCGCCCCCCCTTGCTACGCTACTGCTTCTTATGAGTCTTATTCTGGTTTTTGTTCTTATATACAAAATGTACTACTAACTTTTCGCCATATATTTTAAACAATAACGCAAGAAAACTAATTAGTACTTGCTTACCAATTAAATTTTCTTTTTTAACACATGAGACGGATAAGTTAAATGTAGAAATTCAAACAACAACCATGTGGCGGAAACGTTTCGCGCGCTTTTGTTTTACACGTGCCAGGTAGCAATCGATAAAGAGAAAATATTAAATTATATTGTAATTTTGATATTTTGTACCGTTATATTATAAAATCAGTACTTGAATCATGAAAATAAGTGACTTATAGTGGGTTTCGAACCACTTGGGGACAAGTCTTTTTTGGTTAATGCAATATCTCTGTTGATTGTAACACTAGAATTTACATTGCACGTTCATATAAATGATAAAACTATTATACCGTGAAAGAGGTATGATAGATTCATAATATGATAAAAATGTACAATATTACTGTTTTATAAGAAAGATTTCTACTTTTCTCAACAAAAATTATTTTTCAATTCAGTAATGGCACATTACCTGCTTACACCTTCAGTGATATCTGCACTGCATACGAGTATACAGTGTGTCCCATTTAGAGGTGCCAGCATTGGGATCTCGAGAACTATAAGAGATGCGATGTCGGTTAAATGGAACTTTTTGTGCGCCTTTGGGAGGCCATCTCAGAAGTGCTTTTGTTTTTCCAAATATTATCATAGGGCACTAGATAATGTCGAAAAACTGAATATTGTTGATTTTTTCTTTCTCAAATAACTTCTAAACTATTAGTAATTGAGAAAAACATTTCAAATATAAAAGATAGATATTTTTATTAACTAACCAGTGGCGTACGAAATAAATTTTTATATCAGTAAATTTTCGAGATATAACACAAACTTATATTTTTTTAAATGGAACCCATATCTGATTTTAGTCTCAAAAAAATAAATATTTTTTTCTCTTTTCAATGATGTAAGGGTTATTATGTATTATATTTGTTTTGCTCCTAAAATTTAATTTTTCTCTTTATTTTCCTGAATTTTCTTAGTATTTCGCAAAAAAACATTATTATTTTTATTAATTATATTGTAAAGATCAAAATAATTTGTTTTATGCCTTTATTACTGAATATTTTTATTCTAGACTCATAATTACAAATTACACTATGATGTGCCAAGGGCGACCTGATACAAAATTTTATAAAAATTAATTTGATACTAGTTTTGAGCAAATTTTTTTAACGAAATAAATTATTTAAATACAAGGAGTATTTCCAAATAGAATTCTACCAATATTTTCAAAATAATTGTAAATTTAATACAAAATAAGGAAAAAATAATAATTTTGAAGGCAAAACAAATATAAAACATAATAACCCTTACATTGTTGAAAAGAGAAAAAAATATTTATTTTTTTGAGACTGAAATCAGATATGGGTTCCATTTAAAAAAATATAAGTTTGTGTTATATCTCAAAAATTTACGGATTTAAAAATTTATTTCGCACGCCACTGATTAGAAATGTAGGCCTCAGTGTTAGCTATATATTTGGTTTTAATTTCACTGTTTACTAACTTTCTTAAGCGTTTGAATTTCTCATTGTAATAATCACTCTTATGTATTTTGTATAAGTTACGGTACATTTCTTTTAATTTTATTTTCTCAATAATATTTTTATTAAACCAGGGAGGGTATTTAGATGATTTTCGCATAGTCTGTGGGACACATTTAAAAATAATGTCGTGTAGTGTTTTATAAAATTTATCGAAGGCAGCATCCACTGTATTATACATTGACATGCACTCCCAATCAACTTTAGATAATAACTCATAAAGCAATTCAAAATTAGCCAAGCGGAAGTTATAAGAAGTGGATTGATTACAACTTGGGTTCCTAGCTTTATCTAAATTTACGAAGTTTAGCGATATACGTAATGCAGGGTGATGAAGATCTTCGTTAACAATAGCGTCCAAGCAATGAGAAACTGTGCACTCTCTATTAGAAATTACAACATCCAGTAATCTACCAGTTGAATTAAGAATAGAATTAAATTGCGAAGCAGTCAGATAAGAAAGCATATTATTAAAGCCATCAATAATACAATTACTGTACCCATTATTAATATGATCAATAAGTTAAGTAATATTGAGATCACCAATAATGATGAAATTATGATTTAGTATTGGAGGAAAAGATTCAAAGAATTCAAAAATATAGTTTTGTTGTTCCAAAGAAATAGGAAATGGAGAGTATAAAACAAATATATAGAAAGGAGTAATGGAATTGAGAAAAACTTTAACACATATGATATCCCAACTAGAGTTAGGATGAAGGTTAATTTGAACAAGATTAGATTTAAATGAATTGTGAATAGCACATAAAACAACACCGCCCCGTTTTTTACCACCAGCGGATGAATCTCTGTCCTTCCTATACACATTATAGGAGTCTGTGAATAATTCTGAATTATATACCGAGTTATTAAGCCATGTTTCGCTTAAAGCAACTATTGGAAAATTTAAAGCAGCGTGATTACACTATGATGTGCCAAGGGCGACCTGATACAAAATTTTATAAAAATTAATTTGATACGAGTTTTGAGCAAATTTTTTTAACGAAATAAATTATTTAAATACAAGGAGTATTTCCAAATAGAAATCTACCAATATTTTCAAAATAATTGTAAATTTAATACAAAATAAGGAAAAAATACTAATTTTGAAGGCAAAACAAATATAAAACATAATAACCCTTACATTGTTGAAAAGAGAAAAAAATATTTATTTTTTTGAGACTGAAATCAGATATGGGTTCCATTTAAAAAAATATAAGTTTGTGTTATATCTCAAAAATTTACGGATATAAAAATTTATTTCGCACGCCACTGATTAGTTAATAAAAATATCTATCTTTTATATTTGAAACTTTTTTCTCAATTATTAATAGATTAGAAGTTATTTGAAAAAGAAAAAATCAACAATATTCAGTTTTTCGTCATTATCTAGTGCCCTAAAAAGTTCCATTTAACCGACATCGCATCTCTTATAATTCTCGAGATCCCAATGGAGGCACCTTTAAATGGGACACACTGTATATGTTCGGTATAACACTATACAATAACACAATCGAAAAATTCATGAATTTTTAAAAATTTGCCAGAACGGTCTTGACAGTTTGATCAGTAACGAGAACGAGCAACTCACGAACCACCGGATAATTTCATGTCCCTTCTACTAACTTTGGCACGAAGGCTGTGATTGGTTGAGAAGCCGGTGAAAGGTGGAATAACCAATAGGCCAGGGCTGCACAACTCAAAAGCAATTCAGGGCCAAAACAGAAACCGGAACTTAAAGCGCGGGCCGCAGTAGTTTCCTATGAAAAAAAAATTTTTTAATCAACAAAATTAATCAATATTGTAATTAATTATTCTTATTTTATCATTTATTTATGTCAAATACTTGAACATATATTTTTTTAACTCTTGAAAACAAAAAAATCACAATAAGTAACTTATTTATATAATATTGTAAATGTAAATAAAGATATATAATAAAAAATAAATTAATCAATAGTAACCAGAACAGCAAAAGCGTTAATGTGAGACATTGCATCTCATGCCAGCAACAAGTTTCTCAAATTCTGGATTCATATTTGATGTTGAAGTTTTTAATGTTCTAAATGTTCGTCAGTTAAATACGAACGAAATTTGCTCTTATTAAAGTTCATGATTGAAAATGTTAATTCGCATATATACTGCCATACATGCTAAATGCTTTTAATGCTGCGTCTCTTAGGTTGTCAAATTTATTTTTATCCAAACTTTTATAAAAACCGAGATCACTTTCTCACTTTCATATTTCAAATATCGTACCGCGGGCCATAATGAGAATCGGAACGGGCTGCGGGCCATATGTTGTGCAGCCCTGCAATAGACGATATTTAATTTGAAATCTGCGATGACAGCACGGGATTACAAAAGTTATACGTATTAATTTTAAATACCTATATTTACAAGGCAATGTACGAGTGTACCTGCTACTAAATTAAAAAAAAAAACACTGTTGTGTTTTTTCACTAATAGTTAACGGTTAAATATAAGGTAATAACACTGTTCTAATTAAACTAATTAGTTTCATGATGTTGAGGTGATTGTTTCAACATTTGAACAATATTTTCATCTTATAAGCAACAAAATGTAGAGAAATTTATTAACAGTGTAAAATATTCGAAAAGTGGTCATAACAGTGGCGTCTTGGTTGGGGTTCGATTCCCCGGTGGGGTAATTATTTAATTTTTTTTTACATGAAATTGTTGAACTTTTAAAAATCAATTTCTATATTACAATCACTTAAAAATAATAATTACATTGTAATAAATAAAGTGAAAATAATTGATTACAATAATCAAAATATTGATACAATAACAATGCATTGTATTTCCTTTGATATTAATAAAAATAACTGAAATATAATAAATTTGTATAGATATGTTTTTACTGTATTTATCAAAAGAAAATACAATGCATTGTTATTGCATCAATATTTGATTATTGTAATCAATTATTGTCAACTATTTTCTCTTTATTTATTACAATGTTATTATTATTATTATTATTTTTAAATGATTATAATATAGAAATTGATTTTTAAAAGTTCAACAATTTTTATGTAAAAAAGTAAAATAATTACTCCAACGGGGAATCGAACCCCAACCCAAAACTTCATACGCCACTGAGAGAGAGAAGTTTTATTTGAAGTTATTAATATATACAATAGTATTTTATGTGCACATGAGCGCCATACCCGGTTTGTAGCCGTTTTCGCCCATCAACCAATGGCAATCATTTATCATGATAATATTTTAGATTCCATTGGTTGTGGACGCGGCTTTACAATACCGGGCGCCGCTCATGGCAACATAAATAAACACTTTTAAATTTATTGCATACAATCTGTCTTTCCCAGCTCTTATCAGCTAGACAAACAATTTATATTATGAACTAGACCAATTCCTGTGATTAATTACAATTAGTGATGAGGTGAGGTTGGATTTAGTGAGATATGGAGTTATGGATATAAGTTTACAAGCTTACAAAGACCAAATAATAAGCGTGGCGGAGGAGTCGCATTCTATGTTCGTGACAGCATAAAATTCTCGCTGATAGATACTACTTTTGCGGACACTGTAAATAATTTAGAACATCTCTGGATAAAGTGTTTATTGAATAAATATTCTATTTGTCTCGGTGTAATATATAACCCACATGAAAAGTATTATAAAGATCTTGAAGTACTGGAGCCAATACTTACTGAATTCATCTCCCAATATGATTATGTAATATGTTCTGGTGATATAAATGTTGACATGCTCACTGATAATTATAAGTCTAAATTTCTGTCTGATATAGTAGCTACTAACGGAATGCATCAAATTATAACACAGCCCACTAGGCGAATTTCAAAAACCCTATTAGATGTGGTTATTGTATCAGATAGAAATATTTGTGTGGATTCGGGGGTATTGGATACCACTAATATTTCCGACCATGACTGTGTATATTGCACATTGCAGTTTCCTAAAAGTGGTATCACACCAAAAATTGTAACATTCAGAGATTTTAATCATTTTAATTTGCATTGTTTTTACGAGGATTGTGACCAAATAGATTGGAATTTTATTATATCCCTAAAAGATATCAACGATAAATTACATTATCTCAATGCCAATATAGTTTCCCTATTTGACAAACATGCCCCTGTAAAAACAATAAAAATTAACAAAAAGTACACTCCTTGGATTACACCAGTAATAAAAATCATGCAAAAAAAAAGAGATAAGGCATTGTTGGACTACAAAAAATATAAAACAGATGTTAAACTAAAATTTTATAAAGAATTAAGAAATTTAACAACAGCGGCGATCCGTCGTGAAAAACAAGCTTTTCTCGAATATAATATAAATCAAAATATAAAAAACTCCAAGGAGCTATGGAACAATTTAAAACGTGTGGGAATTAAGAATGAGAATAAAGCCGTGTTACCTGACCATCTTTTAAAACCGAATGATTACGGTAAACACATCACTGAGAAAGTCAATGCCACTAATATAAATCCTAAAACCTTGGACTACTATAATTGTAATTTTTATCAACAGAGCGAAAATCCTGATTATTTCTGTTTCAACTGTGTGGATAAATCTGATATAGAGAAAGTAATTCAGTCACTTAAATCAAATGCAGTCGGAAAGGACGGTATTTCTCTCAAAATGTTGCAAATAATACTGCCCAAAATCATTGATCACGTTACTCATATTATTAATACTAGCATTATAGAAGGAATCGTTCCCGATACTTGGAAAACAGCCATTGTAAAACCAATACCCAAGAAAGATACTGTGACATCACTCGACGATCTACGTCCTATTAGCATTTTACCTTCCATGTCAAAGGTATTAGAGAAAATCTGTTGCCAACAAATATCGAATTATATACATGATAAAAATATTTTACCTTCTACCCAATCTGGATTCAGAAAAGGTCACAGTACGAACACGTGCTTATTGAATATCATTGATGATATCATTAAAAATTTTAATGATTCAAATGCGACACTTTTAATTCAAATAGATTTCTCGAAGGCCTTTGACATGGTAGATCATAATTTGCTTTTAGCAAAATTAAAATATTACAAGTTTGGCTGGAGTGCTTTGCAGTGGTGTTCTAGTTATTTTATAAATAGATCCTTCCAAGTTGAAATGTCATCTAATTCTCATTCAGTACAATCCACAACTTTCCCTTTAAATCGAGGAGTCCCACAAGGCTCTATTTTAGGCCCTTTATTTTATTTATTATATGTTGCGGACTTACCTAACACCTTAAAATTTTGTACTGCACATTCATATGCAGATGATACGCAGATTATAGCAACAATAAATAAAAATGAAACTAATAGCATGGCGCGTGTCAATGTGGACCTTGAAAATTTTTCTACTTGGGTTAAAAATAATGGTCTCTTAATTAATGCTAATAAATCATCATTACTTGTATATGGCACAAATATGACACCAAAAGTTGTACTTAATGGTGCAACGTTGCAACGTAGTACTGTGGTCCAGAGTTTGGGTATCTCTATAGATGAAAAATTGCTTTTTCGTGAGCATTTAATTAATAAATTGAAATCTGCCAAATTTAAACTCAAATTATTATACCAATACCGTTATTTATTATCCTCTGATGTAAAACTTCGACTAGTCCAGTTATTAATTTTTCCACTGTTAGAATACTGTGCTTCTGTCTACATACCGAACTTAACTCAAGGCGATAAACACAAAATTGATCTTTTTCAAAACAGCTGCTTGAGATATGTGTATAGTGTGCGAAAATATGATCACATCTCTCAATATCGCGCTTTAGCTGGTCTGAATTTTATTAATAATCGACTGAAGATACTTTTAATTTGTCTTACACACAAAATAAAAATTACAGGGTGTCCTAAATATCTGTACGATAAACTAGTTTTCAAAAATGATAACTATAATTTACGTGGCAAGGACTTGTACACAGTACCATCATTCAAAAAAACTAAATTTAAAAGCTCGTTTTCATACTTAGCTCCAACACTGTACAATAATATTCCACATGATTGGAAATCTCTGTCATACAGTACATTTAAAAAACATGTACAAAACTTGTATCTGTAATTTATAGGTAATGTATATGCAAACATTTGTATTTATTTTTTTGTATTTTTTTATTTAATATGTATAGGTAGGTACTATTTTAGTACTTATGTATATGTGCATCTTTTTATTGATATATATTTTTCATATTTTTGTTTGTTTACTTATGTTTTTCTTTGTAATATGCTGGTTAGGTGGAAGAACAGCCTTGGCTGAACCTCGCCTTTGAGATTTTTTTACTCAATAAAGTAAATATTATTATTATTATTATTATTATTATTATTATTATTTACAGGAAAACTAAATGAAAAACCTGCTCTAGTGAATGATCTTAAAACTAAATGAGTGACGGTGTAGCTATATACAATGCGTTTATGCTAATTTATATTTGTACATTGGGTGATTTTATGGAATTAGGGGTTTCCAAGTTTTTTTCATTTTTTAATATGTTAATCTCTATATAAAAATATTAGACCCGTGTTTTTTATTTTCGCCGAGAAGCGTCTAATAAGCCAGAAAAAAATTATTAAAGTGTCTATAAATAAGGATCGAAAAAATCATCGGTGCGTGTGACGTCATCGCCACCGCGAGAACATACGTTTCTAAAGCTAAGTGAGACGGATATATAACAAACACGGTGGGTATGTCGTTTCGCAAATGAACATGTAAACAAATGATACATAACCCAAGAATTAACCACTTGAATTCTGTTCCTCAGCTTATTTTGTAATACTTATAGAAAATATTTTTAAAGAAATTGTGATTGTACATGCAAATCAGGTAAAACTTGAGTACTTATAGTAATTTTGGAGATAATTAAATATTATTTTTCTATTTTAAGAGATGGACGATTTGTTTATTTGCTATTCTGGTTACTATAGCTCTAATAATAAGCATTTTTGTGGTGGTAAAATACTGTTTCGTACCGGGCTGCTATAATTCCTCAACAAATAATCCAAAGAAAATATATGTAACAGTTCCAAAAATTGAAGAAAAACGTGCAAGTTATAATGACTAAAAATAAATATTCCGTATTATAATGGTATTAAATCTAAACATGTTAATTAATTTACTAATTTAATTATTTGTGTATTTGATTTACAGCCAGGAAGTAAAAACGCTGTTCCGTATTCTTGTCCTATCCTGTTATCATTAAAATTATAAAATTAGCACATGTTTCACTTTCTAATTAATAATAAATTAAACTATTGGTAAAATGATGTTTTATTTAAGACAAAAAAAAAAATAACAAACTATGAAACTATTTATTTGACTTCATAAATTTGGGGAATACTGCAATTTTCCAAAATGTTGTTGCCTCCTCCATCAACTGCTGACACAAGTCTTTGTCGAATTCAACTTCTACAATAACAGCTTCGTCTCCATACTCTTCTTTAGTTGCTCTGTAAATGTTGTTGTATTAAATAAATATTCCATAAATCTGCGTACAAAACATTACATACCTCTGGGCTTTCACATTTCTTATTTCTGCACTAACAAAACTAGGATTGTCTTTGTAAAACAAATGCACATGACTGCATGTAAATACGCCAAAATTTCGACTGTCTGCTTTCACAAATTCAGGATCCATATTCTAAAGAAAGTGAACAGTTTTAATATAAACAGCATTATTGGTTATTTACTTCACTTACTTGTTTTTTCAAAAGATTCTTCAAAGAAACTAACAGGAAATTCAGTAAAAATTTCTTTTAACCTTAAATTTCATCAAAATAAATGTTCTTGCTTGAATGTCACGTCAGGTCACAACGCGGACATGATATGCGCGCGCTCGAAAAGCCATTAGCCAATCAGAATTTTCAGAGTGCCGTTGACGTCACAAAGATGGCCGATACTGAATTTTATGCACTCAATTTAAATGCATTAAATTTTAATTTTGATTTTAGAGTAATAAAAATTAGCAAATTAACGGTTATATTCATCTTAATATTACTTATACATGATGAACACTGATATCCAATAAGTATTTCTTAAAAAGCTGTAGCCTTGAAAACCCCTAGTGAATGACGAATATTTTCCAGTGCTGTTATGCTTATTTACATAATAATTGTGATTTATGTGATGATTGTAATGTTTAGTGAGATATGTATTTATATTCTAGTGAATGATAGGTGGTGTTTACAGCGCGGCTGATATATATATTATTTACACAGATTGTGATTAGATGTATTTGTTAATATGTATTGTTTGTATGAGATGTAATGATTACTCCTGAGCACGCTGGGTGAAAATGGGTAGCGACTGATATGGTAATGGATGTTTTAATATGATTTGTGTGTTGTGTTGTCTTGTGTGTGTAATGTTTTTTGTGTATGTGTTTGATTGTGGTAGTGTTGTGTAAAATTTTTGTGCTATGTTTTGAATGTATTCGTGTATTGTTGGTATTTGTGTTTGTTCATGTAAATCTACGATTCTCGTATATCTGTCTGCGCCTATCATGAGACGTAGAAGTTATATATACATTTATAATACGAATTCTTTTGTTTAGACATATACTAAAACATTATGAGCTGTCTACAATACTTATCTCTTATCGTAATATTCATATTACAAATAAACAGCACGTGCCTAGTTGTTACTCATTATTTAGTATAAATGTAATGCATTAATTATCAACAAGCAATTGTAGTCTTGACTTGTAACTGTTAACATCAAATAAATCTTTTTAAAAATATACTTCTTCGGTATCATTATTTATTTGGCGCAGTCGGTAGCAAACTCGAAGTATTTCGCAGAAAAAAGTACGCGATTTACGTTTGTTTTGACAATTTATCGAGTTCAGAGAACCAAGAAGAAGTCGAAAATCAGAACTCATAGTGCCAACAAAGTTAGTGCCAGAGTTCATCACCATCTTCGAAGAGAAGTTCCACAGAGCCAGCAAAGCTAGTGCCCGGACTCCTTCAGCAAAAGAGGTGACTACAAGAAGCAATCTCGCAGAGCCAGCAACGCTAGTGCCAGAGACCCCTGCTGCTTCGAGGCTACAATTCACCATCGCTACTTGCAAATGAAGATTGCAACTACATTATTTACCATAATATTATTATTGTAAGTTAATACTTTAATAAGTAATTAACATAAAATATTACACAAAAACTAACAGTAATAACGTTAGTAATTTTATTAAAATAATATTAAATAATTATTAATTGATCTGATAAATTCAGACATTATATTATTATCACAATGGCTGATAGAATACAAAAAATCAACTTTGCATTGAATTCGGTCCCAAATTACAACGGAGACCCAAACAAATTAAGTTCTTTCATTAACGCTGTTAATACAATTCAAAATCTTTTCGGTGTTTTTAACCCACCACTTGATGACTTTGAGAAATCTATAGCATTTCTTCATATTAAAACAAAAATAGTCGATAAAGCACTCGACAGTATAAAAGACACGGAATTTCAAAATTGGAATGAACTAAAAGATCATCTTACGAATAATTTCAAAGATAAAACCAATGCCGTGACTATTATCAACGAAATTTTGAAAATTCAAAACGTTAAAAACCCTTATAAATTATTAGAAATAACTAAAGAGAAATATATGGCATTTAAATCCCGATTAAGTATCGAAGAAAATAATAATGACAAGAAAGCGCATATCATGGATTTCGCAGAAAAATTAATTGTGAATAATTTTATTTCATCAGTTAACGACCCATTCAGAAATAATTTGGCTACCAGAAACCCCACTACACTTGTGGATATTGAAAAACTTTTGCAAAACGATTTTCAGTATTTAAAAAATACAAATATACAAAATTCAAAATTACCTAACATACCACCACAAAGATTTCCAACAAATTTTCCTACTGGCCCTATAAAAATAGCTCCAGTAAAAACTCAAAATACAACAAATATGAATCAACAAATAAGAACTAAACCATTTGCACCCAGACAAAACTTCAATAACGCGCAAGGAATGAGACCTGTTCCTATGTCAATGACAACTAAACAAACATTTACACCCAGAAACACACCTAATAACCATTTTACACGTAACTCGAATCCAAATACCCCAAGAAACTTCGTAGCAGAAGAAGTTTACAACCAAGAGGTCGATATAGAGAACGATGATATTAATAATACATCTTCTGAACAGCTTGAAGAAAATGAACAAACATTAGAAAATAACTATGATCCGAATACTTTTTTAGAGGAAACCAGCCTCGACAACTCGGAGAATTACTAAATTGCAACTATACAAGCAAATTACCCTTTTTAAAATTAAAAAATTATATTTGCCTAATTGATACGGGTTCAACAAAAAACCTTATTAGTAAAAATTATATATATCAAAATAAATCAAAATTCCACATTTATAAAGAAAATTTCAGTTTGTTCACTGCAACTGGCGTAACACAGGGAAACGAATTTGTTATGCTCTCATTTAAAGGAAAATTATTTAAATGCTACTTATTTGATTTTCATGAAAATTTTGATGTACTTTTCGGACTGGAAGCTTTAAAAATATTAAAAGCAAAAATTGACATAGTGAAAGATGAAATAACACTATTAAACATAAGGTTTAAATTACAATATTTTCATAAAACCCCTATTGAATCCTTAAATTGCGAAATTAATGACAAAATTGATATTCAAAATTTACGTCTAGATCATCTTCATGACGAAGAAAAATCTGCATTGTTAAAAGTACTGACGAAATATAAAGACCTTTTTCCAAAAGAAAATGATAAGTTAACATTCACAGCTAAAATAAAACACCAAATTAATACAACAGATGACACCCCAATTTATACAAGGAATTATAGATACCCAGAAGTTTATAAAGAGGAAATAAACAAGCAAACTAAAAAACTTTTAGATGAAAATATAATTCAAGAAAGTTATTCGCCATGGTCATCACCTATATGGATCGTACCAAAGAAGCTAGACGCTTCAGGTAAAAAGAAATATCGTATGGTGATTGATTACAGAAAATTAAATCAAAAAACCGTTGATGATAAATTCCCGATTCCAAACATTACAGAAATTCTTGATAAGCTAGGAAAATGTTGTTATTTTGCTACTTTAGATTTGTCCTCAGGATTCCATCAGATAGAAGTAGATCCAAAAGATATCCCCAAAACAGCCTTTAGCACAGAATTAGGTCATTTCGAATTTAAAAGAATGCCATTTGGTCTTAAAAATGCCCCAAGCACATTCCAAAGATTAATGAATTTAGTATTGAGAGAATATATTGGCAAAATTTGTTTAGTCTATTTAGACGATATCATTATATTGGGATCTTAATTACAAGAACATTTGGAAAATATAAAGAAAATATTTGAAAAATTACGAGAACCTAATCTCAAAATCCAAATTGATAAATCCGAATTTTTAAGAAAAGAAGTTGCTTATTTAGGACACATTGTTTCAGAAAAAGGTGTTAAACCTAATCCTGATAAAATTCGTGCAATTACAGAATATCCTATTCCACAAACTGTTACAGAAATTAAAGGATTTCTTGGCCTTTTAGGATATTACCGCCGTTTCATACCTGATTTTGCAAAAATTACAAAACCGTTAACAAATTGCCTCAAAAAAGGAAATACCATTAACCCATTTACGGCCAAGGCAAAAAAAAAGAATTGTATCAAATAAAAAATCACATATATTGGTTTAAAGGACCTTAATTAAGACAAAAATATAGATATACCAAAATTACTAATTACAGTTTTCAAAAAAACATGTGTTGCGTAAACGCAACATTGGCCGAATAAGTGAAATTATTAAGAGTGATATTTTTCAAAACAGGTGTTATGTAATACACGTTGCACGTTCTACACAAGTAAACTGTCTGACTGTGACACACTGTACAGCATCTTCTGCTCTCTTCTTTAATAATTATTTGTCTAGATTGATCCAGTCGAACTTCTTCAGGTACATTTACAGGCATAGGTTTAGATTTTCTGCTTTTCAAGAGCCGTAATGCTGTAAATGACCTGAAATCTAGCTGGTTTATCTTGTTACATATAGCTTCTGATGACTCTTCAAATTGCGAGTCGTAAAATCCACGAGATTTTTTTGAAATTGATTTCACGGTTTGCAATGGACATCCGCTAGTCCTATTTCTCGAATTGTCGCAGTGGCAAAGTAACCTCTTTCTTTCAAAATTGAAAAAAGGTTGCAGGAAGAAAAAAGTTATCGAAGAATATGTTGTGGGTATTATTGTTCTTGACAATCGAAAATAAATGTAGAACAGTTTGAGAACCTAGTCCAAATTCACTTTTCTTTTGATCTGGATTTGTCCCCCCCACCCCCCTCCCACCCATAGGGAATAAATTTATATACATATCCTTGTTATGAACAAATACACCAGAGTTTGAACCCAAACCTGACGGGTTTTACTTTCAAAAATATTTTGCAAGACTGACGACCAAAGTATGGAACCATCTGTTCGTCTAATCTAAAGCTAGTGCTAGTTCTTTTTGAGTTAGATATTTAGGCATATTGTTCTTATTATCAAATATAGCACAGATGTACAGGTCACAAGAGCTTAGACTCGTATGAATACCAATGCACACGACACAAGATTCGACAAGTTTCAACCGGAAAATCACAGGGAACTACACGTATTCGGCCATTGTTGCGTAAACGCAACAGTCATATTTGACATTGATTTATCAAAAAGCTATTTTCGATATAACTTTATAAAATATTTTTACGTAATAATAGACATATTTTGAAATAATTTTGGACAAAAATAAAAAAATGTCTTTTCTAGAAATCATCAAAAATAATTATCAAAATTATACCTCAAAATTACACAATTCTTGAAACATGTTTTCTCGAGTTAGTAAAAAAGTTAATTAATAATTAATGTTTTTTTTTTAAGATATTATGATCCTAGTTTAAGATAGTAGTTAAAGTGTTTCGTAAAAATATATTTTAGGCTGAGATAAAAATTCATCCCTTTGGTGTTGCGTATACGCAACAGCGGCCGTAAATGGGTTAACATTAAAGATCAAAATTATATAGAATGTTTCGAATTATGCAAAAAATTATTAACAAGTGACCCTATATTGCAATATCCAGATAACGAAAAACAATTTATCCTTACAACTGACGCAAGTAATTACGCGATAGGAGCCGTATTATCACAAAATTTTGACGGAAAAGATTTACCGATCGCTTATGCCTCTAGGACTTTAAACGACCATGAAATAAATTATTCTACAGTTGAAAAAGAACTCTTAGCGATTGTATGGGCTACAAAATATTTCAGAACATATCTTTACGGAGTAAAATTCCTCGTTAGAACCGATCATAAACCTTTAACTTGGTTATTTTCATTGAAAGATCCAAACACAAAATTAATGAGATGGAAAATTAAACTTGATGAATTTAATTATGATATCCAGTATAAAAAAGGCACAACTAACACGAACGCAGATGCACTCTCAAGAATTAAACCCAAATTTCAAATAAAAGAAGTAACAGACGATATTTTAAATTCAAAAAATCATATAGCACATTGCGTTTCAGCTGATTTTAAATTAGGCAAAGGTGTGGCTGCACAGCTAAATAAAAAATATAAGTGTAAACAATTTCTTCAAAATTGTAAAAATAAAAACATCGGTGACATAGTAGTTCAACATATTGAAAATGGACGTATTATCTTTCACCTAATTACTAAAGAAAAATATTTCGAAACTCCCAAAATTGAAAATTTAGAGAAAGCATTACAGAATTTAAACTTTTATATAATACAAAACGAAATTAATAAAATTGACATTCCAAAAATCGGTTCAGGTTGTGACAGACTAGACTTTGAGGAAGTAAAATCTTTAATTAATAAAATATTCTTAAACACATCCCTACAGTTAACAATTTACAAATTGGAACAAATTGAAAATTTTAACAATGACTTAGAAAGTGTTCAGGCCGAGCATAATGACTCAGATATAGATACTATACATTCATCAGACGAAAACCCCGTGAACGGTATTACTAGTATTGATTCATCTGTAAACATAGGTAAAAATCAGATTATCGTATCAGGACATAATAATAAAACTGAAATAAAAATTCAAAAATTGTTTCAACACGAGAAGCAAAGAATTTATGTTACTTTTGACCTAAGAGACATAAACAGTGAAATTTGTAAATTCATTAAAGAATATCTAACCCCGAAAGCAAAATATTATTGTATATTCAATGACAATTTATATTATGTATTTAATGACATAATAAAAAGATTCTTCCAAATTAACACAATAAAATTAATTCAATGTAAAAATTTAATAGAAGATATCGAAATTAAAGAAGATCAAATTCAAACCATAATGAATTATCATGAGGGAAAAACCAACCACCGCGGAATAGTAGAAACGTATCAAAAATTAAAACAAAAATATTATTGGCCGAATATGATAAAAACAATTCAAGAATATATAAATAATTGCGAAATTTGCCTTCAAGCAAAGTACGAACGAAGTCCTATCGAAATTCAAAATAACTTAACACCTACCCCTTCATATCCTATGCAAATAATTAATATTGATTTACTATCATTAGAGAGACAAAAATTCTTAACCATAATAGATCAATTTTCTAAATATGGACAAATATATCACATAAAGAATAACAGTGCAATTGAAATAAATAATAAATTAATTCAATTCTTTTCAACATTTTTAATTCCAAAGAAAATAATATGCGATAATGGAACAGAGTTTAATAACAAAATTATTAAAGAATTACTAAAAGTTTATAAAATCAAAATTCATATCACAAGTGTTGACAACCCTAAATCTAATAGTCCAGTAGAAAGATTTCACTCAACCCTTATAGAACATTTAAGAATTCTAAATTTAAGACAAGAATTTAAAAACGAAAATTTACTATCAAAATTAAATCTAGCTATATTGGCTTATAACAACTCAATTCATTCAACTACATCTAAAACACCTGTAGAAATTTTATTTGGGCATATCCCTAATCAAAATATAGAAATTGACGATAACATATGCACTCAGGAATATGTAGAGAATCATAAAGAAAGAATGAAAATAATTAACAACGAAATAATTGACAAAATCAATAATGAAAAACAAAAGCGATTTAAAGCCCATAAAAATCCAGTTACTCTACCTCAAAATTTATACTTAAAAGAACATCAAAGACATTGCGGGAAAATTTCAAAACCCAAATATAAGAAAATAAAAGTAAAAAGATATAATAATAATATTGGTGTAATACTAGACGAAAATAATAAAAAACACAGAATAGACAAAATTAAGAAACCTCGTTATAAAAATGAAACATAATATTGTTTCAGATGGTGTTCAAAATGCACAGCACGAGACCTTCAAAATATAGACAAAAATATTGGGGTAAATATTATCAAAATTGGCAACTCTAAATTATACTCTCACTCTTATGTTTACTATGCTTACAAATTATTTCCACTTAAAAACGAATTTATAAAATTAAAAGAACAAAAGGAAAATTTATATGAAAAATACAATAATACTCAGGATGTAATGAAATACGAATTATCAAACAATAAAAGAATATTAGACTTCAATTTTAACAGATTAGAAACGAAGATTCAAGAATTCTTCCAAAACAGAGAAAAACGTGGAATAATAAATGGCCTTGGTTCCATTGTAAAACAAATAACAGGAAATTTAGATTCTTATGATGGCGAAAAATACAAAACTTTAATTAATCAAATAAGTCAAAATCTAGCCACTTTACAAAAACAAAACGAATATAACATTAAAATTAATTCAGAACTAGTTGATAAATTCAATATTAATATCGAAAATATCCAACATAACGAATTACTATTGAAAGCTAGAATCGCGCAAATAGAAGATGATCTTGAGCACACACAATTATTCTTTGTAAAAGAAATATTTAACCAAATCACACTTTTAGCAACAAATCTAATAGAAATGTTACACGAAATTGAAACGTCTCTGTCCTTTTGTAATCTGGGAAGTCTTCATAGCAGTGTTATCAAAACTAATGATTTAAAAACTGAATTAGAAAGCATAGAAATGGAAAGTAAAATTAAAATCTCTAATTTTTGGGATATGACTAAATTAATTAAGACATATTGTACCGTAAAATCCGATGAAATAATCTATCTGCTTGATATCCCAATTTATCATAATGTAAACTATGCACTGTATCAATTAACCCCAATCCCGACTTTGTTAAATAATACCTTTGTATCTCTAGATATAAGACAACAACTCGTAGGAAAGAATAAAGACAACTTATACTATATTGAATCATGTATTAATGTAAAAAATAACTATTATTGTAATAGTAAATTTGATCATGTAAATAATTGTATTATGAGTCTATTCGAAAATGTTATAAATTTGAAAAGCTGCAATGCAAATAAAATTACAAATGAATATCATATATTCCAAATTGAAAACTCTCATATTGTTATTATAATTAGCCCCACTAACAAACAGATAACCATAGAGTGTCCAAATTATAAAACTTTATTAAACCTTAAAGGCATTTATAAATTCAACAATGAAAAAGATTGTGTAATAGATAACAGAAAATTTGATAAACAAATAAATGGACAAGAAATATTATTTGAAAACTTTGATTTTTCTACTTTCGAAAAGGCTCCAATGTTAAATAAAACTATTCAACTAAAAGACATTAAAACACTAACTGTGACAAAACATGTATTACCTACAATAGAGGGAACAAACAATAATAATCCCTCAGTACATTATATAATAATATATATTTTAATTGTTATAATCACTATTATATTTATATGTTATGTTATGTATAAGAATAAAATATTAAATAAGCATAATGTAGAAGAAACTAAAGTAACTAAGAAACTTCCAGAGGAAGTTCCCTTCTAAGGGTGGAGGAGTTATATATACATTTATAATACGAATTCTTTTGTTTAGACATATACTAAAACATTATGAGCTGTCTACAATACTTATCTCTTATCGTAATATTCATATTACAAATAAACAGCACGTGCCTAGTTGTTACTCATTATTTAGTATAAATGTAATGCATTAATTATCAACAAGCAATTGTAGTCTTGACTTGTAACTGTTAACATCAAATAAATCTTTTTAAAAATATACTTCTTCGGTATCATTATTTATTTTAGACATCTGTTTTGGAATCGCTGTGTGGTATTATGGGTTCGTATTTAAGTAATAAACACACGTATTGTATCACAAGTTTATTATTGCGTATTACTGTTTTGCAACGTGCACAAGAGAATGAATCATTTTACAAAAACTTATTCTCCGTGTCATGCTGCGCCCTATCGGTAACATTTGTAACCTATTTCAAAACATAATTACAATTATCGTTTGCTTATAATACTACATTCCTCCCCGACTTGAGATAGTTTATATCCTATATCGGGCAGGCGGTCTTCTGTCTCTTGGAGGGTTTCTTCTCGGTGTTGAGCTGCCGATGCTAGTGCTGGCGAATCCCTGTTGATTTTCTTCGTAGGTCGGCTTCTGATCGTACTTCACTTCTGATTGAGTACTAAGATCTTGTTCTGCTTCGGCACGACAAGGTAATGGAACCTCGACCTTCTCAGTTGCTTTCTTGTCAAAAATGGAATTAGAAGTTTCGGTATCATCTGCAGTACCTGAAAATTCTGTAAATAAATTAGTTGGTGGGAAATCTCGAGGAATGTTACTGGGAACAAAAGATGCTTCGACTCGAGGTCTCATTTGGTCAGCATATTTTCTTTTAATGGTTCCGTTTACATCGACCAGATAAGAATATGGTCCGGTTTGTTCAACGACTTGTCCTGGAGATGAGCCTTTCCCAACTGGTTTGTTTACCCACACTTTCTCTTCTTTTCGAAAATATTTAAACTTGGCTTGTTTGTCATGGTAATTCTTCTGAATTTGTTTTCTTTATCTATATTCTTGAAGATGTCCGGTTTCATAAGGTCGAAAACTGATCGTAATGGTCTTCCAAAAATAATTTCACTGGGTGATCTTCCTGTAGAGCGTTGTGGAGTATTTCGATAAGCGAATAAAAATCTATAAAGGCGTTCTTCTTGTGACTTACTAGGTGATAAACTAGCTGACATTCGCTCTTTGAAGGTTTTAACGGCTCTTTCGGCGAGTCCATTCGTTTTTGGATGGTACGGAGTCGTTCGAATGTGAACAATTCCATTGGATTTACAAAATTTTGCAAATTCTTCTGACGTCAGCTGCGGTCCATTATCAGACACGATAATTTTTGGATATCCAAGTCTGGAAAATGTTTCTAACAAAGCTGAGATAGTAACTGACGTTGTAATGTCTTTAACAGGAATTATCTCTAACCATCGAGAATACGCGTCGATCACAATTAACCACATTTTCTTCTCGAAAGGTCCGGCAAAGTCAATGTGTATTCGCGACCATGGTTCAGGTGGTGCACTCCACGGATAAAGCGGAACTTTAGTTTGAGTATGACGCGATTCTTGACACTGTACGCACGATTTAACAAAGTTATTAATGTCAATGTCTATATTCGTCCAATATACATGTAGTCTCGCACACGATTGCATTGCTGTTACACCAAGATGACCATCGTGAAGCATATTTAATATCTCAGGTCTTAAAGATTCGGGAATGCAAATTCTTCCTTTCCATAGAAGTATTTTCTCTTCATAGGATAGTTCTTCACGCTTTTCGTAGTAAGGGGTAATTTCATCGGAAAGTTGCTTTTTATCAGGCCAATAGGTCTGCAAAAATTTTATAATATTCAAAAACAATTTATCCCGTGATGTTTCAGACTGAAGTCTTGATTTTGTTACAGGGAGTTGATGTAATCTTAAATTTAATAATTGACTTCGTTTCGGTAATCCAGCTTCTTCTTGTGGTGATTTAGTTGAGTCGGCCAATGGTAAGCGAGAGAGTACATCAGCAGGTGCGTTTTCTTTACCTGGTTGGTACATTATATTAAAATCATAGCTATTTAAGAGCATAGCCCAACGTAGTAGTCTGTTGCTTGCGATTTTTGGTGTTTCTCGATTTTTACTGAATATTCTCTCTAGCGGCTTGTGATCGCAGAGTAGCGTAAAATGCCTTCCATATAGATAGTGGTGAAAACGCGTGACAGCAAAAACAATTCCGAGCGCTTCTTTATCAATGGTTGAGTAGCGAGTTTCTACTTCGCTGAATGTTCGAGACGCGAAAGCGATCGGTTTCAGGCTACCATCTGGAAATTTATGGAATAATACAGCTCCTGCACCTTTGAAGCTTGCGTCGCTGGTTACCACAAGTGGCATGTCCGGGTTATAGTGAACTAAAGTGTCAGAAGAAGTCAGCTTTTTCTTGAGTTCTTGAAAAAGGTGTTCATCTTCCTGAGTCCATACAAAGTTTGTGTTATTTTTCAGGTGACGATAAAGAGGAACACAAAAATGATCTGAGTTCAGTGACGTTACTGGGGCGTGGCATATCTAAAATTGCTTTTAGATGTTCAGTTGTCGGATGCAATCCTTCTTCATCAATTACGTGTCCCAAAAATGAGATACTGTGTTGTAGAAATATACATTTCGATTTTTGAGTGTGTATTCCGATGTTTTCGAGTCGCTGAAGTATTTGACTAAGTCGTTGCAAGTGTAACTCTTTTGTCGGTGCTGTGATTAGAATATCGTCAAGGTAACAGACTGTTCCATCTATACCTGATAGAATTTGATCCATAGTCCGCTGGAATAACGATGGTGCAAAATTTACTCCAAAAGGTAGACGTTTATATTGGAAATACCCTTTGTGTGTAGCGATAGTAAGGTACTTCCGGAAGTCTGGATGTACTTGTAGCTGTAAATATGCGTCTTTGAGATCTAATTTGGAAAAATACTTGCCTCCGTTAAGTTTTGACACGAGATCTTCAAAACGCGGAAGTGGATAATCGTCTTTAAGTACATACGGATTGATCGAGATTGAGAAATCTCCGCAGATTCTGATACTTCCGTTGGACTTCACAGCTAAGACAATGGGTGTGGCCCACTCAATTGGTTCATTGTTCATGTTCACAGGTTCTAAAACATCTTCTTTAACCAACCTTGCAAGTTCTGCAGTGACGTTTTCTTGTAAAGCGATTGGTACTGGACGTGGTCGGAATGTTTTAGGTGTTGCATTTTCTTTTAAATGAATTTTTACCATATGTCCTTTTATTGCTCCAATATGTCCGTTAAACAAGTTACTGTGTTCTTCAAGTAAGTCTTCTAACTGTGTTGTACATGTGCTGTCGTTGTTGGTTGACTTTTGCTTAGTTACTTCCTGGTTGTTGGTGTTTGCTAAATACTTTGTAGTTTGTTGTTGACTCGGCGAGTTACTATTCTTGATTTGACAAATCCGTGCACCTGGTGGAAAGTTTAGGTTGTAAGCAAGACACCAATCTAGCCCAAAAAGCGGTATATCATCAGCTGTTGTCACATAAAGTGGTAGTGTCTTCTCAGAATTAAAAGCTTTAACCTTGACTTCGGTTTTACCTAGTGTTTCGATCTTTGCGTCTGTATACCCAACTAAACTGGTAGTTTTATTTAAAAACGGGCTTCCAAGGCGTTGCCATAACTTCGCACCAACTACCGAGTGTGCTGCACCCGGATCGTATAACATCTCGAGTTCCTGGTCTTCAACAACTACAGGCAGCATAACTTTACTTGACGACTGTAACTGTCTTACGTTCATTGTGTCGGCTGATGAGTAACTGTGTTTTTCACTGTCTGAATTACTTGTTTCTTCATTTTCACGTACATGTCGTGTACCTCCTCTATCACGTGGTTTCACTTGAGCTTTACCGTTTGCAATACATACTTTCGCAAAGTGATTTTCAGCGTTACATAGGATACATTTTTGTCCTCTTGCGGGGCATTCTATTTTTTCCCTATGTTTTCTGTTTCCGCACATCAAGCAGTTCTTCTTAGGATCCAAAATAAGCACTTGTTGCTTGTTTTGTGTTTTATGTTGTCGTCTAAAACCCTGTTGTTTGTATTTGTTTGGATTCTTTCTGTTTCCGTCTACTTTAACCCTGTTTGTATGTTTATCTACTTGGTCACATGACAACATCGACAAACGTTTTGTCTGTAAGGTAGCTTGTTCTAAGATGAGCGCTGAAGCTTCAATATCTTCTAATTTTGAGGTATTATTAGGGTGTAATCGTATAAACTCTTGTTGCCAAGCAGGATTTTTTATGCCAATGACAAACTGATCACGCAACCTTTCGTTTAAGCTGGTGCCAAAATCACAGTTTCCAGCTAGTCCACGAAGAGCATTTATGTATTGCGTCACAGTTTCATCGTCTTTTCTGTATCTCATGGCAAAAGCTACTCTTTCGGATAATATGTATGTCTTCTTTCCATAGTATTTGTCTAAAACTTTCACAATATCGTCAAAGGTTTGTGTAGTTACATCTGTGGGTTTGAAATGATCAACTAGTACTCTAAATGCATCGGGTCCTACCTTGCTTAGTAGTAAATTTCGCCTCTTGTTGAGTGTGATATCATCTGTACCCACGAGCTCATGGATTTGCAGCTCCATTTTAAACCTTTGAATGTAGTACTCCCATGCTTCTTTTTCTGGACAAAACCTCTCAAACTGGAAATTTCTTAAGTAACTGTTTGTTTCTGTAGTCGTTGTGTTCCCTTCATTTGGGTTTGCCATATTTGTTCGTTGTTGTTGCCTTTGTTCGTGTTGAACCTAACCTGTTTCCTGTTTTTCCCTCCGTACAAACCAATTGTTGATGTTTGCACACGCAGAGGTATTTCTTGTTATCAACTGCCTCGTCGCCAGTTAAAATGTGGTATTATGGGTTCGTATTTAAGTAATAAACACACGTATTGTATCACAAGTTTATTATTGCGTATTACTGTTTTGCAACGTGCACAAGAGAATGAATCATTTTACAAAAACTTATTCTCCGTCTCATGCTGCGCCCTATCGGTAACATTTGTAACCTATTTCAAAACATAATTACAATTATCGTTTGCTTATAATACTACAGCTGTATAGGCAGGAGAGCTGATTGTGTTGCGGACGCCCACGCTGGAACTGCGTACATGAGAATGGGGCGGATGATTGGTGTGTAAATAAGTCGTTTGTTCTTGTATGTCATTTGGCTGTTTTCGTTGATGAGTGAATACAGTGATCGAAATACTATGGCAGCTTTGCGGATGGAGTTTTTGATGTGTTTGATGTGGAATAGACGTGGTTCGAGGATGTAACCGAGATAGTTGACAGATGATGATGGTGTGATTTTGTGATTATGGATTTTTAATGGGGTGGTTTTAGTGTGTTTGATAGGAATCTTCCACTTCTTCCAGTATGGCATGAGGATGTTGATATGAATTTGTAGCTGTTTGTTGGCGACCTCGGCACTATGTGAACTCGCGTACAGTGCCGAGTCGTCAGCGTACAACGCTGATTGGGTTTGTGGGAAGGTAGGGAAGTCTTGCAGGTACAGGGTGAACAACACAGGGCCAAGGCAGCTGCCCTATGGTACCCCTGCTGCTAAGGGGTAGGGGGTGGAGATGGAGGAATTTAATTTGACTGAAGATGTTCGATTTGAGAGGTATGAATTTGTTAGTAATATTAGTGATGTAGGGAAATTAGCACGAATCATTTTGTATATTAGCCCTGGTTGCCATACTTTATCGAAAGCCTTTTCGATGTCCAACAGGGCCATAACTGTGACCTTCTTTTTGTTATAGTTTACGCTAATATCGGTCACGATTCGTGTTATTTGTTGAGTAGTGTTAAGTTTGGGTCTAAAACCAAACTGAAAATGTGGAATGAGGTTAGTCTTGTTAACATGTTTATTTATGCGGGTTAGTATGATTTTCTCGGTTACTTTGGATAGGGTGGAAAACAGGGAGATAGGGCGGTAACTTGAGGGTAGTTTAGGATCTTTGTTTGGTTTGGGAATAGGTACAACATGGGCGGTTTTCCAGGATGCAGGGAAGTGATGAAGACGAATGATTGAATTGATTATGTATGTGAATTTTACTATTGCTTTTTTTGAGAGGTTTATGAGGACCATGTTCTGGATATTGTCTGGACCGGGAGCTTTTTGATTATGAAAGGATTTAATGGCTTCTAGGATTTCAGTAGGTTTGGATAGTAATTTGGAGAGTTGACGAGGGTTAGGTATAAAGGGATGATTAAGGAAATTAAGGGTTTCTTGGACAATGGATTTTTGTTCGGGAGTGTTGGTGGGAACTAGGACATGGACGCGCTCGAAGGTTTCGGCAATTGCTTCCGCCTTCTGCTTGTCCATGAAAAGGATGGAGTTGTTATGGAATAATTCAGGGATGGGTTTATGGGGCTTTTTTAGGTTATGTGTAAGTTTCCAAAGTGATTTTTCGTTAGGGTTTAATGATTGTAGTTTTGTTTGCCATGAATTGTTTCTGAATATTTTGATTTGTTTTTGAATGTCTTTGTTTATGTCATTAAGTGTTTGTCGGTGGATAGGGCTACGGGATTGCTGCCATAATCTTCTCACACTGTTCCTACGTGAGATGAGATGAACGATGTGTGACGGGAGTTTGTCCTTGTGAGGCTTGAGTGTGATGACGTGTGTGTGTTTGTGTAGAGCAGCTGTTATTGCTTGTGTCAATTCATTTACCTGTGTCTCGAGGTCGTGTGTTGTGTTTATGAATGGATTGATGTGTATGAGTGAGTCAAGTGTATTCCTGAATTCGCGCCAGTTTGTTTGCGAATAGATGCGTGCTGTGTGAGAATAAGAGTGAATATGATGTTTACTGATTTTGCTATGAATGGGAAGATGATCTGAATTTAATTCGTTGACTGTCACAAGGTTGGTGATGTATGAGATGTTTTTATGAAGAATGAAATCGATGGACCTTGGAGTTCTGCCGGATACTGGGAAATGTGTGGGTGTTGTCGAGTGAAGATGTATGACATTGTGTGAGTGAATGTATGAATAAAATGTATAACCGTTTGTGTTCGGCTCTACACAGTTCCAGCTCGGATGTCTCGCGTTCCAATCGCCCATTACAATGACTTTCCTGCCTATGTTAAAAAGTGTGTTTATGTCTCGATGTGTGAAATGATTTTTTGGATTATTGTAAATGGCGATGATGTGAGTGTTGTCTGCTAGTTTAATGCATAATGATTCGATGCTTGTGTGCGGTATGGTGATGCGTGTATGTGGGATGTCGTGTTTAACCAGCACGGCGACGCCGCCGGCTGGCACATGAGTTTGATGAGGGCGATCTTGACGGTGAATTGTATATCCTTTGATGGTGAATTTGTGTGCGGGGGTGAGGCGTGATTCACTGATGAGCATGATATGGACGTTGTGTTTATGAAGAAAATGAATGAACTCTGCTTTTTTTATGAAAGATGCCGTTTGCGTTCCAGGAGTATATGTTAGTCATGATTATATGTTGTAGTTAGTGATGGTTGAGGCGAATGTTACGAATTTCTCAAATTTGTCCACACTACTGGTGGCAGTGGCAAGGAGGTTATTTAGATCTCTGACTGCTTGTAATAGATTGTTTAAATTTACTAAACTATTAAGTCGTTTAATTTCTTGCATTAATTCTGACACCTTGCCACTGTCACCAGTAGTGTGGTCGTTTTGGTTTACTTGCTGCTGATGTGTAGCTGTATTCTGGCTGGGGGTGGGGGCGGGGGTGGCTGCATACTGGTTGGGGGGCAGTATTGTTGTCTGTTGTTGTCTCTGCGGCAGCGGGGGGAAATTCTGGGCTGCCAGCGGATTGGCCACTGGCTGGTGGTGGACGGCAGGACCCTGGCCTACTGGCTGGCGGCTCCAAACGTTCACGGTGGGTGGTGGCGCTGGCACATACCTGGGAGCTGGTTTCTGGGGCTCACGTCGGGCGTTCCGTTGCTCTAGTTTAAAGAGATAGACTGGGCAGGTCACACTGTTTGCCGGATGTGTGCTCCCGCAGTTTGCACACTTTGCGGGTGTGCTGTTGTCTTTCTGACAATCTCTTGTGAGGTGGTTGTCCGCGCATTTGAGGCACCTCGGTTCCCTGCCGCAGTTGGAGGTGGCGTGGCCCCACATTTGGCATCGGTGGCATTGGGTTATTAGCTTTTTGTTCCTGTGCCGCTCTCAGGTGATGCGCGTGTGCATTAGGTAGCGCCCGTCCCTCTGGAGGCTGGCCAGGGTCATCTCCGACGTCGTCACAACCAGGAACAGGGGCCTAAAATTTGTGGACATTCTGTAAGTTTTTTGTATATTGATATTAAATTCATTTTGTATCGCACTCGACACTTCATCGGGTTCCGGGTCACTGTCTAGTCCCCGGAGCACGAATGCGCGCGTTTTATCGTCAGCGTCAGTATAGGTATGATGTTCTAAATGTCTGTCTCTGAATTTGTTTAATAATTGTTTCTTGTCGTCGAGTGAGTCTAAGTATAAGTTTGTATTGTTTTTGGTGTATTTAAGTGTAAAACTGTGCTTGATTGTATTTTTTAGTGTGTTAATAAAGTCATTGTGATTAGTAACTTTTCCCTTAATGATGACGGGAGCCGGTGGCTTCGGCTTAGTGTTCGGTGCAGTGGGGGTGTGGCTTGGTGCGTCGTCATCTTCTTCGTCGTCAGTAGTAATGTCTGAGTCTGCTTGGGCCGCTAGCGGCCCGTATCTGTTGCGCGTGGGTGTGGCTGGTCCGGCTGTATCCTCGATTCTCGCTCTCCGCGTCCTCTTTCGTTGCGGCTTGGGATTACCACTTCCGCCAGCCATGTTGGAACTGGAGGGGATTGGGTTTGCGTCTGTGGTAGGGCTCTCGCTAGCCGCGCGCTTGCTTGGCGCAGCGATCGCTGGGCGCGCGTTAGCTGCTTTACCGGCAATAAGCAGCATTTTCAAGCGGTCTATATTTTCCTCCGCCTTTGACATGGCGCTGTCCCGCGCCACGTTTTCTTTTGAAAATGAGTCGCAGATCTGGTTCACTTTCTTTTTAAAATCTCAACTTCTAAATCAGTATTTGCATTCACTATTTTGTCACTAACACTATTACTAACACTCTCACATGCACTCTGTTTTAATTTTTCACTTGCACATTCACTACCCACATTTTCACTTGTTTCTGTTTTGTCAGTCACTGTCTTTTTCTTTTTTTTAGGACGAGCTTTAGAGCGCGCCACCCTAAACACTGCTCTCCTAAACTTCACTTTGCTCAAATTCACAATTTTTATAAAATTCGCTATAGATCAAAAGATACTCAAAAACACGTCTGTTCCTCACGGATGCTGAACAGAAGAAAAAAACATACGCCACTGTTATAACCACTGCGCCACCGGAGACATTTGTGAATCTTTTCATATTGTCCAATAAAAAAGTGAAACAATTATTTATTTGACAATTTCTGTAATTTATTGCAATATTATTAAAGTAATTAATATTAAATAATGTACAAGATGTAATGTACCATTATCATGTTCAATAGCATGGTTTGATATTTTGACGAACACTTTGTATTTACAAAAAACTGCTTCCCATGTTAAACGCCTATGTTTACTCATAAAATAAACGCTTCAATACATTGCTGTCAAACATTCATATCGTAACTATGGCAATGATATACCCTATGTTTACTGATAATATAAACTCCCGGTATACCTACAGGTGTATCATTTTCGATATTTTTTTAAGATAGGTATCTTGAGAAATATTAACGATAGAGCAAAATCTTTTACACCTTCCGGAGTTAACTTTAATAGTCAGCTCAGGAATTTTTTATCTTCTTTTGTTTTTGGCTACAGACAAAAATTCGATTTTCGCTCATTTAGATAATATCTCATTTCTTATTATAGGATATTTAGATAAAAATTGTTTAGACAAATTTTGTACCGTTTTTTGTGCAGAATTAAATGAGGTAATTAAATTGACAAATTTATAGTTCTCGATCTCGAGCCATAACACAAATTTATAATTTTTTAAATGGGGATCTATATTAAAATAGCCTCATCCTTTTGCTTTTTTAAGCTTTTCAACGATATATAACAAGTCTACTTTCTTTTCATAACTCTTGAAATAAAATAAGTTTTTATCTTTTCGTGGATAAAATTAATATTTTTACCTTTTAAAAGTTTGCTATGAAATAAAAAATTGAATGTAAGAAATGCGAAATACTAATGAATGGAATATTTCCATTTCAAATTAATACAAAAATAATAAATTTGATTGAAGAAATCAAAACATTGATTACAACAATGCATTCATATTACTCGGATTACAAGAATTGGCTATAGAAATTAAATATTGATCGCAACAATAATTTATATTATTATACAAATGAAGTTAAAATTCTTTATCAAACATTTTACAATGAGAAAAATTGGCTGTAAAAATTAAATATTGATCGCAACAATAATTTAAATTATTCTACAAATGAAGTTAAAATTCTTTATCAAACATTTCGCAATGAAAAAAATAAATTCGATTGCAGATATTAACACATTGATTACAACAATGTATTCATATAACACTGATTACAAAAAAAAATGTTTGTAACAATTAAATGTTGATTGTCATAATGATTTATGTTCTTAAGCATATCAGAAATTAAAATTGTTTTTAAATATTTTTAACAGCTCTGAAAAGAGCTGTTGTATTACAAAAATCTCCAGTGATTTTTATAAAAATTGCTCAAATTGTACCTCGTTTCTTTGAATACATGATTTGCACCACTTTATATCTGCTCTCACAGAATTCATTATTTGATGTGGCGTTATTTTCCGGAATGCTGTTCTTACTAATTTTTTAAGACCGTCAATATTATCAAAATTTTCTTTATAAATCATTCCTTTTAATTGTCCCAAAAAAATCTAGTGGTGATAAATCAAAAGGCCAATTTTGCAGATCCATGGACCATGGGTTCCTAACCAATTATTTCCTACTAAATTATTTAAAAAAATTCTAATGATGCCCGTATTATGCGCTGGAGCTCCATCCTGTTGAAAATAAATTTCTAGAGACCGTTATAATGGAATTTCGTCTAAGTATTCTTCCAAATTTCGTTTTAAGATATCTACACACTTATGGGGTCTCGTGGCCACGTGCTTGAGAGTCTGGTCGCGAATTTAGCGAACCGGGTTCCGTGTTCGATCCCAACCGACGCCAGAAAGAAATACTTCAAATTTTAAATGGCACAAAAGTGAACCCTGTGGTGCACTCTCCACGCCAGCAATGAGTGCCCGTGGAGTGACGCCTGGTAAGCGCTCGTACGGTACCAATATCTTATTGTTATTATCATTACCGATATCTGTACAAAGCAGATTGGCACACCTAGAAATGAGTAATATGCCATGAAGATATATTTATTTATTTAAATATTTAACAGAATTTAGGTTTTCATTATAAAAAATATAGTCTTATAATTTTATTTTCTATTACATATATTAAAGCCATATCGTCCTTTCTATTCCAAAGTAAAAGTTTGGTAATTATTTGTGTCAGAGCAAAAATGCTACTTATCTCTGTTAAAAATTCCGGCGCTAGTAATGCGGACTTCATCTGACCACATTATATTTAACTGGAAATTTTCATGTTCTTCACACTTGTTTACAAACCATGTTGAAAACTCCATGCGCTTTTCCAAATCACCGGGACGTAAATTGTGCTTCATTCTAATTTTATATGGTTTCTAATTATTCTTTTTTAATATGAGTGAAGCACGACATTTTGAGTTCCAATTTTAATTTCCCGGCATCACACTTTAGCATTTGTATTTACTAGCGCCAGAACATCTATAGTATCATTTTCTTCACTTGTCTTCTCCTATGATTTTGGTCTAGATTTTGTTAAGGACCAATAATGTAAATTTCTGTGCAGCCTCTCAAAAATTGTTGGATGTTCTTGTCGTCTTTTCATGAAGTAGTTAACATGTACTTTTCTTCATTTTGGCCATAATTATAATAATGTAAATAAACACAGTCACAGATCAAATAATAATGACAATGAAAATGTGTTTTACTTTACCTTCTTGTATAATCTGGACTTGTTTGGTTTTTCTAGGAATTTTGCATTTATTCGATAAAACTTATGAAAATGAAGAGGGAAATGATGTATAACAAAGGAAGTTATATATTTTTTAAAACTTTTTATTATTTTTTTTTTCAATACAGAGAGGAGGGGGGCGGGCTTATTTGGTTCTTTCAGAATTATGATTTTACATCATTATATTTTTTGGGCTTTGCAACTTCAATAAATAAACTTGTTTGATTTTTATAAGGAACCCCTCAATTGTTTCTATTGTCATCATTTATACATTATTGAAATTATTTTCAAAATTATGCATTGTGGTAATTAGACTTATTAATAAAACGTGGCTATATATACAGTTGTCTCTGAACTCGCGCCCCAGAGCGAATGAGAAAACACGAGACTGCACTCGGATTTGCAATTTCGAAGAAAAAAAATCTAGCTTAAAAGATATTAGAGAAAAGACGTCTTAAAATTGACCAATCAGAGACCTACACCTTTAACGTGTGTTTGCCGTAATTTAACGTTACTATGGTTTTATACAAATCAAATCTTCTTTAAAATGTGTGGCGACTATAGTTTTTGTAAAATGTCAGTGTCAAATTAAATTTCACAAGGTGAATAAAAAAAAGCAAATTCTTGTGGACAATAATATTTTCGTTTAACACATTTTACACAGCTGCTACAACACGTTGCACTTTGCGATATAAATGATGATCTCGGATGACACCTTCGCTAAACTAAATTTGTTGACAGTGAAAAGTCAAAATTATAGTAAGTCAAACAAATTGCCGGTGTACTATTGGAGAAAGAGAGAACGGGTGAGAGGAAATGCGCGCGCAATTTAACGTTCTAGTCCTGACACGCAAATTACGCAAAACTACCAACACAGCATTAACAGTTCATAATATGTTGTATTATATATTTATGGGAAATACAGCTACAAAATATGAAATTGAAAAATAGACAGTTGTAATAAAAGATTTTGAAGATAAGTTTAATATGAAAGTTGTTAAATGTGGATTATTCGTTGATTCAGAGGAATGCTATTTAGCTGCATCACTCGATGGTTTAATTGGAGAGGACTGCATTAGAAATTAAATGTTCAGCAATTGCATCTCAGCTAACTCCACAGAAAGCAATTGAAAATAAAAAAAATTACTTTTGCTACGCTTCAAAAGGGACAGTTCTCTTTAAAACGTACTCATGTGTACTATTATCAGGTCCAAGAACTATTACACATTACAAAGAGGCATTTTTGTTATTTTAAATTTTGTACTCCAAAAGGAATGTTATGTTATGTAGCTATTTGCATTATGGTACAAGCAGGGGTAGACGGAATGATGGGGATAAAAGTAACCACTCATAAGCAATGAGACGCCAGATACAAGCCCCCCTCCTTGCTACTCGCCACCGCACACCTGCCACACTATCTTACTAAAAGGAAACAAGCGAACTGCCTTAATTTTAAATACCTATATTTACAAGACAATGTACTAGTGCACCAGCTACTAAATTAAAAACTATTTTGTTTTTGATTTGCGAATGAGGTTGGAGTATTGCAGACTAAATGTTTTACATTTCACTGTAATAATTTTTATTTGTCGTTACGTGATTTTTTTTGTTTTATTTTAAAATACGAATTAAAAATAAAGGGCCAAGCTCATAATCTTTTACTGAATTTTACAACTAAGAGTTACTTACTAAAATTGGTTAGTACAATACTAGTAATACTGGTTCTCATAATTTCACTACTAGCTTGTTTTAACTAGTAGTAAAGTATATATGGCAATCCTCTACTATTAATGAAAACATTGAATGAGAGGTATAGATATATAGAGAAATAAACACGTTAGCATCTGTTAATACAGATTAGAGTGCTACTAGTAGACATAACCAGTAAAATAACAACAAATTTGACAATTGTGAACCCGGTGAAATAATGAAGTTATTGAATAAAAACATAAGATTAATAAAAAAAATGGCAAATAAACGGAAAATGGTACATAACTGACGAGGAGCCATATTGAAATACGAGGCACTATATAGAATAAAAATAGTTGTTAAAGCAACAATAGTAAAAAACATACTCCGAGGCATAGTCTATTTCGCGAATAGAAAAATTTTCAGCTGAACGTCTCGCACACAAGTTCGTCAAATCCGATGAGTGAAATAAGACATTTTTTTCTCGAGTTGCATACAATTTTTTTTACGTCTGTAACAAAAGTGTGAAAAAAGTGCCATAACGTTCCATTATTTCATCCGTTTGTTTTAAAAAAAGACATACCTACTTTATAAATGAAAGAAGTGTACTTTTTTTTAACATGTAAATCGGTTCATTAAAGCTTTGTTTACAACCAAGAAATACTTGGCCACAACAATTAAAAAGATTAATTTCACAAAAAAAATTATAATTATTATTGTGTGATTTTACTGTAGGTAACTGGGGAATATGTACCATAGTTTTTTTTAAAAGATCTTTGATTACAACAAAGAAATGATTACAATATTGAGAATGACTAATTTCACACAAAAATTATTATAATAATGATTGTTAGTGTATGTTTTCATTCTAACACGAGTACATGTACTGTTATTTTTTTAAAAAAGTTCTTGATTACATTACCACGAATACTAAAGAAGAGCACACGACAGCTATGATTGACAGGTAATGAGGTAATAGTACTTAAAATTGTCTTTTGCTGCTGCTAATTATCACTACTAAAATTGTCTGTACAAAGCAGATTGGCACACCTAGAAAATGTATTTATTTATTTAAATATTTAACAGAATTTAGGTTTTCATTATAAAAAATATAGTCTTATAATTATGTTGTAAATTTCTGTGCAGCCTCTCAAAAATTGTTGGATGTGGTTGTCGTCTTTCCATGAAGTAGTTGACATGTACTTTTCTTCAAATTTGCCATAATTATAATAATGTATACAAACACAGTCACAGATCAAATAATAATGATAATAAAAATGTGTTTTACTATACCTTCTTGTATGATCTGGACTTGTTTTGTTTTTCTAGGAATTTTGCATTTATTTGATAAAACTTATGAAAATGAAGAGGGAAATGATGTATAACAAAGGAAGTTATATTTTTTTTAACTTTTTATTATTATTTTTTCAATACAGAGAGGAGGGGGGCGGGCTTATTTGGTTCTTTCAGAATTATGATTTTACATCATTATATATTTTTTAAAAGATCTTTGATTACAACAAAGAAATGATTGATTACAATATTGAAAATGACTAATTTCACACAAAAATTATTATAATAATGATTGTTAGTGTATGTTTTCATTCTAACACGAGTACATGTACTGTTCTTTTTTTAAAAAAAGTTCTTGATTACATTACCACGAATACTAAAGAAGAGCACACGACAACTATGCTAATTATCACTACTAAAATTGTCTTTTATTAGGTACTACTAAATTATACTTGCACTAATTTTTAGTTTATGAGCATAAATATTTTAATAGTGAGTAGCTGCAGTCATTAGTAGTGCTACTAATATTTAGTACAAGATTATGAACTTAGCTAGCAGAATTTACCTACGAATTATGCAAAACTTTCTAATTGTAAATCAAATTTTAATTAAAATATGAAGTTAATACATATTTACATACCTTCTTATCATCAGGATCAACTGAGTTCGTATAACTGCTCCAGTCCTCTTCTGTGCTCTGGTTACGATGACGTCAGAGTTGTACAGCCTAGGCCTCAGCACGGCTGGGGTTCAGTCACGGAGAATCTGGTTTTTCTTGGAAATCGTCGGGAGAATATTTCACTTCGGCAGATCTCAAATAGCCAAAAGGATCAACAGCAGCAAAGGTTGCCTCTCTCAGTTACTGAGTACGTAGCACGCCGTACAATCCTATAGCGTTCAAATGCTATGCCGTTCAAATCTTATGCCGTCCAATTCCCACGCCGTTCAAAGTTTCCCCCACCAGCTATCCCATAGCTTACAAACAGCCAAATCACACGCTGTTCAAAATATAGCAAAACGTTATGGGACGAACAAATAAACCAGGATTTTAAACCAGATATTTCATAGCCATCCTATGTGGCAAATTTAGCTAGTGTACCACAGATGGCTCTGATCGGCCGCCAATTTTCAAATAATTTATGTATTTCATTTTTCTTTCAATGAATGCCTTGTGAAGACGATAGATAAAGCGAAATAATAGTTTCTTGCGTACACAGGATCGAAAAGAAATGTTTACGGCTGCAGACGAAATTCGTTGAAGGGTGTAAACTTCTTTCGGTCTGAGGTATGTACATTTTACGTACTACTGCCAACGAATAAAATGTTTTTAAATTATTTTCTATACAAATTTAAAGCTTGTTGATATGTAAAAATAATTTGTGACCAAGTACAGTTTCTGACAATATTTTTTTAAAAAAACTGTTCCGTACTACATAGTATTTCTGTCTTCAGTTTCAACTCCTATTTGTCGCAAAAGTTTATTTTCTGTAATATATAATGTATTCTTATATTATATTTTGGTAATAAAATATAGATAACTACCAGCTAGTCCATTTATTACTTTTCCAACATTCAAATTTGTATTATGATATTCGCCACGGCAATTAATTATATCATAAATGTGTCTTACAATTTCGGAGTCAATTTGACTCCGAAAGCGAGACGTTAAAATCGACCGGGAATTACAAAAGCTGAAAGTATGCTTCCGGTTTCTTAATTCCATCTTGAAAGAGTTTGTTGTGAACGAACCGTACTAGCGCCAAATTGAAATAGCTGTCATCTGTCTAATTTGAAAACTACAAATTTTAATGATGTGATTTTGTTACATATTCCTGCTCTATGTATTTAAAGTAAAATAAAATATATGCGTAATTTGTTTTAAGAAACATTATTTTGAAGTAAATTTTTATAAATTCCAACAAATAATGTTATTGTGGCTCTGGCGAAAGGATTTTCCTTCTATTAATCTGTGTTTCTTTAGATATAGACCTAGGCTGTTGTTCAAAGGATTAACGGTATTCTGTACCTGTCCACTTATTCTGTCCGTTGTCGCTTGCAAGACGGTTCGCAGTGGTTTAGTCGCGCTTGAGTTATCTTATCTGGTACGATTTTGAACTTTTGCAAATTACAATAACACATTAACTAACATGAGATTCGTTTTTCTGCAATAATAAGTTCTTTTGTGATTGAAAAGAGACTTTTGTTCGTGGTGAAAATGCAGTCGAATCAAACTATGTCCATGTGGTCTGTGAGGTCCATGAAATGGTTTAGAATGCAGACCTTAAAATTATAAAAGGAAAAGTGCATACTAGTTTTAAAGAGAAATATTATAATGTCGAGGTAAGTTCATGTTTGAAACATAAATTTTATCGTATTTGTACTATATTGAATTTTACAGATGCTTAAATGAAGGCAAATCCATTGAAAATGTGTGCATGCCCCAGAGGTAAATTTCGTTGCCATCACATGGCTGCGTTATCTATTCCTGCACACTGCAACATTTCTGTAACGGATACAACTTGTTCTTGGTCGAGGAAGAAAACAACTGATACTAGAGTACAAACAGTTGAGGATTTATATCCTTCAACAAATCAACACCATATAGATACACCCATCGCGCAGTTTACGAGGAAAGAATTATCCAAATTTGGAAGAGCAGTGGGTTTTAATCATTGTGGAGTTGCGAGTTATTTTCTCGCCGGTGATTTAATTCTGGCCGAGAAAGATTTTTTCAATAGTCGAACTGTTACCACCAGGCTTTAATTTAAATATACATTCCACCACTTTTAATGACACCACAGTTTACGGTGGAACAAATTCAGGTAACACGAAATGTTGCGAGGGCAAGAGTACACGTAGAAAGGACCATAGGAAGAATTAAAATTTTTCAGATATTACATATCAGTACCTCAGAGGTAAACTGTATCAAGTCACTAAAATAGAATTGTTCAGGAGAGCGCAAAAACATTTGCAAATCAAGTAAATGACTTATATCTCGAAGATGCTGTAATTGAGGGATCTGAAACTTTGTTTATGGGATTATAATTAAGTGACGTAAGAGGGATAATTACAAGATGTCGATGTTTTTTGCTAACATTAGTTTTAGTGACTTAACATAGTTTACCTCTGGTAGAGTAAGATAATTTAGATGTCGCAAGTGACTTAAATCTTATTTTAGTGGCTTAACATAGTTTACCGCTGGTAATATAAGTTAATATTATATGTCGGGTGTGACTTAAAGCATTGTAATGCCATTAATTTTTATGATTATTAATTTTTATAATTTTATTATTTTGTAAAAAAAATAAACAATAATATAATTCAAACAGTTTATGAAATACACAAAATAATTATTTAAGTTTATTCATCTTTCATATCTTGGTGCTGCAGATTATTGTAAAATGGATGAAAAATGCGTGGAACCCACTGTAATAAGTTCTGCAGATGTTGGAATTTCTTGGTACTTATTGGCTTCAATGTATCCCGAACGGAAGGAATATCTTCAGGAAATGCTGCGCTGCGCGAAATGCGATTAAAATCTAGTTTACTGAATTCAGCAGAAGCAAAATCCGTTTTGAAATACAAAACGCGAAGATCATCTGATCTTACTTACATGTGTAAAATAAATAATGATACCGAAGAAGTATATTTTTAAAAAGATTTATTTGATGTTAACAGTTACAAGTCAAGTCTACAATTGCTTGTTGATAATTACATTACATTACATTACATTTATACTAAATAATGAGTAACAACTAGGCACGTGCTGTTTATTTGTAATATGAATATTATGATAAGAGATAAGTATTGTAGACAGCTCATAATGTTTTAGTATATGTTTAAACAAAGAATTCATATTATAAATGTATATATCACTCCTCCACCCTTAGAAGGGAACTTCGTCTGGAAGTTTCTTAGTTTCTTTAGTTTCTTCTACATTATGCTTATTTAATATTTTATTCTTATATATAACATAACATATAAGTACAATAGTGATTATAACAATTAAAATATATATTATTATATAATATACTGAGGGATTATTATTGTTTGTTCCCTCTATTGTAGGTAGGTAATACATGTTTTGTCACAGTTAGTGTTTTAATGTCTTTCAGTTGAATAGTTTTATTTAACATTGGAGCCTTTTCGAAAGTAGAAAAATCAAAGTTTTCAAATAATATTTCTTGTCCATTTATTTGTTTATCAAATTTTCTGTTATCTATTACACAATCTTTTTCATTGTTGAATTTATAAATGCCTTTAACGTTTAATAAAGTTTTATAATTTGGACACTCTATGGTTATCTGTTTGTTAGTGGGACTAATTATAATAACAATATGAGAGTTTTCAATTTGGAATATATGATATTCATTTGTAATTTTATTTGCATTGCAGCTTTTCAAATTTATAATATTTTCGAATAGACTCATAATACAATTATTTACATGATCAAATTTACTATTACAATAATAGTTATTTTTTACATTAATACATGATTCAATGTAGTATAAGTTGTCTTTATTCTTTCCTACGAGTTGTTGTCTTATATCTAGAGATACAAAGGTATTATTTAACAAAGTCGGGATTGGGGTTAATTGATACAGTTCATAGTTTACATTATGATAAATTGGGATATCAAGCAGATAGATTATTTCATCGGATTTTACGGTACAATATGTTTTAATTAATTTAGTCATATCCCAAAAATTAGAGATTTTAATTTTTCTTTCCATTTCTATGCTTTCTAATTCAGTTTTTAAATCATTAGTTTTGATAATACTGCTATGAAGACTTCCCAGATTACAAAAGGACAGAGACGTTTCAATTTCGTGTAACATTTCTATAAGATTTGTTGCTAAAAGTGTGATTTGGTTAAATATTTCTTTTACAAAGAATAATTGTGTGTGCTCAAGATCATCTTCTATTTGCGCGATTCTAGCTTTTAATAGTAATTCATTATGTTGGATATTTTCGATATTAATATTGAATTTATCAACTAGTTCTGAATTAATTTTAATGTTATATTCGTTTTGTTTTAGTAAAGTGGCTAGATTTTGACTTATTTGATTAATTAAAGTTTCGTATTTTTCGCCATCATAAGAATCTAAATTTCCTGTTATTTGTTTTACAATAGAACCAAGGCCATTTATTATTCCACGTTTTTCTCTATTTTGGAAGAATTCTTGAATTTTCGTTTCTAATCTGTTAAAATTGAAGTCTAATATTCTTCTATTGTTTGATAATTCGTATTTCATTACATCCTGAGTATTATTGTATTTTTCATATAAATTTTCCTTTTGTTCTTTTAATTTTATAAATTCGTTTTTAAGTGGAAATAATTTGTAAGCATAGTAAACATAAGAGTGAGAGTATAATTTAGAGTTGCCAATTTTGATAATATTTACCCCAATATTTTTGTCTATATTTTGAAGGTCTCGTGCTGTGCATTTTGAACACCATCTGAAACAATATTATGTTTCATTTTTATAACGAGGTTTCTTAATTTTGTCTATTCTGTGTTTTTTATTATTTTCGTCTAGTATTACACCAATATTATTATTATATCTTTTTACTTTTATTTTCTTATATTTGGGTTTTGAAATTTTCCCGCAATGTCTTTGATGTTCTTTTAAGTATAAATTTTGAGGTAGAGTAATTGGGTTTTTATGGGCTTTAAATCGCTTTTGTTTTTCATTATTGATTTTATCAATTATTTCGTTGTTTATTATTTTCATTCTTTCTTTATGATTCTCTACATATTCCTGAGTGCATATGTTATCGTCAATTTCTATATTTTGATTAGGGATATGCCCAAATAAAATTTCTACAGGTGTTTTAGATGTAGTTGAATGAATTGAGTTGTTATAAGCTAATATAGCTAGATTTAATTTTGTTAACAAATTTTCGTTTTTAAATTCTTGTCTTAAATTTAGAATTCTTAAATGTTATATAAGGGTTGAGTGAAATCTTTCTACTGGACTATTAGATTTAGGGTTGTCAACACTTGTGATATGAATTTTGATTTTATAAACTTTTAATAATTCTTTAATAATTTTGTTATTAAATTCTGTTCCATTATCGCATATTATTTTCTTTGGAATTAAAAATGTTGAAAAGAATTGAATTAATTTATTACTTATTTCAATTGCACTGTTATTCTTTATGTGATATATTTGTCCATATTTAGAAAATTGATCTATTATGGTTAAGAATTTTTGTCTCTCTAATGATAGTAAATCAATATTAATTATTTGCATAGGATATGAAGGGGTAGGTGTTAAGTTATTTTGAATTTCGATAGGACTTCGTTCGTACTTTGCTTGAAGGCAAATTTCGCAATTATTTATATATTCTTGAATTGTTTTTATCATATTCGGCCAATAATATTTTTGTTTTAATTTTTGATAGGTTTCTACTATTCCGCGGTGGTTGGTTTTTCCCTCGTGATAATTCATTATGGTTTGAATTTGATCTTCTTTAATTTCGAAATCTTCTATTAAATTTTTACATTGAATTAATTTTATTTTATTAATTTGGAAGAATCTTTTTATTATGTCATTAAATACATAATATAAATTGTCATTGAATATACAATAATATTTTGCTTTCGGGGTTAGATATTCTTTAATGAATTTACAAATTTCACTGTTTATGTCTCTTAGGTCAAAAGTAACATAAATTCTTTGCTTCTCATGTTGAAACAATTTTTGAATTTTTATTTCTGTTTTATTATTATGTCCTGATACGATAATCTGATTTTTGCCTATGTTTACAGATGAATCAATACTAGTAATACCGTTCACAGGGTTTTCGTCTGATGAATGTATAGTATCTATATCTGAGTCATTATGCTCGGCCTGAACACTTTCTAAGTCATTGTTAAAATTTTCAATTTGTTCCAATTTGTAAATTGTTAACTGTAGGGATGTGTTTAAGAATATTTTATTAATTAAAGATTTTACTTCCTCAAAGTCTAGTCTGTCACAACCTGAACCGATTTTTGGAATGTCAATTTTATTAATTTCGTTTTGTATTATATAAAAGTTTAAATTTTGTAAGGCTTTCTCTAAATTTTCAATTTTGGGAGTTTCGAAATATTTTTCTTTAGTAATTAGGTGAAAGATAATACGTCCATTTTCAATATGTTGAACTACTATGTCACCGATGTTTTTATTTTTACAATTTTGAAGAAATTGTTTACACTTATATTTTTTATTTAGCTGTGCAGCCACACCTTTGCCTAATTTAAAATCAGCTGAAACGCAATGTGCTATATGATTTTTTGAATTTAAAATATCGTCTGTTACTTCTTTTATTTGAAATTTGGGTTTAATTCTTGAGAGTGCATCTGCGTTCGTGTTAGTTGTGCCTTTTTTATACTGGATATCATAATTAAATTCATCAAGTTTAATTTTCCATCTAATTAATTTTGTGTTTGGATTTTTCAATGAAAATAACCAAGTTAAAGGTTTATGATCAGTTCTAACGAGGAATTTTACTCCGTAAAGATATGTTCTGAAATATTTTGTAGCCCATACAATCGCTAAGAGTTCTTTTTCAACTGTAGAATAATTTATTTCATGATCGTTTAAAGTCCTAGAGGCATAAGCGATCGGTAAATCTTTTCCGTCAAAATTTTGTGATAATACGGCTCCTATCGCGTAATTACTTGCGTCAGTTGTAAGGATAAATTGTTTTCCGTTATCTGGATATTGCAATATAGGGTCACTTGTTAATAATTTTTTGCATAATTCGAAACATTCTATATAATTTTGATCTTTAATGTTAATGGTATTTCCTTTTTTGAGGCAATTTGTTAACGGTTTTGTAATTTTTGCAAAATCAGGTATGAAACGGCGGTAATATCCTAGAAGGCCAAGAAATCCTTTAATTTCAGTTACAGTTTGTGGAATAGGATATTCTGTAATTGCACGGATTTTATCAGGATTAGGTTTAACACCTTTTTCTGAAACAATGTGTCCTAAATAAGCAACTTCTTTTCGTAAAAATTCGGATTTATCAATTTGGATTTTGAGATTAGCTTCTCGTAATTTTTCAAATATTTTCTTTATATTTTCCAAATGTTCTTGTAATGAAGATCCCAATATAATGATATCGTCTAAATAGACTAAACAAATTTTGCCAATATATTCTCTCAATACTAAATTCATTAATCTTTGGAATGTACTTGGGGCATTTTTAAGACCAAATGGCATTCTTTTGAATTCGAAATGACCTAATTCTGTGCTAAAGGCTGTTTTGGGGATATCTTTTGGATCTACTTCTATCTGATGGAATCCTGAGGACAAATCTAAAGTAGTAAAATAACAGCATTTTCGTAGCTTATCAAGAATTTCTGTAATGTTTGGAATCGGGAATTTATCATCAACGGTTTTTTGATTTAATTTTCTGTAATCAATCACCATACGATATTTCTTTTTACCTGAAGCGTCTAGCTTCTTTGGTACGATCCATATAGGTGATGACCATGGCGAATAACTTTCTTGAATTATATTTTCATCTAAAAGTTTTTTAGTTTGCTTGTTTATTTCCTCTTTATAAACTTCTGGGTATCTATAATTCCTTGTATAAATTGGGGTGTCATCTGTTGTATTAATTTGGTGTTTTATTTTAGCTGTGAATGTTAACTTATCATTTTCTTTTGGAAAAAGGTCTTTATATTTCGTCAGTACTTTTAACAATGCAGATTTTTCTTCGTCATGAAGATGATCTAGACGTAAATTTTGAATATCAATTTTGTCATTAATTTCGCAATTTAAAGATTCAATAGGGGTTTTATGAAAATATTGTAATTTAAACCTTATGTTTAATAGTGTTATTTCATCTTTTACTATATCAATTTTTGCTTTTAATGTTTTTAAAGCTTCCAGTCCGAAAAGTACATCAAAATTTTCATGAAAATCAAATAAGTAGCATTTAAATAATTTTCCTTTAAATGAGAGCATAACAAATTCGTTTCATGGTGTTACGCCAGTTGCAGTGAACAAGCTGAAATTTTCTTTATAAATATGGAATTTTGAATTATTTTGATAGATATAATTTTTACTAATAAGGTTTTTTGTCGAACCCGTATCAATTAGGCAAATATAATTTTTTAATTTTAAAAAGGGTAATTTGCTTGTATAGTTGCAATTTAGTAATTCTCCGAGTTGTCGAGGCTGGTTTCCTCTAAAAAAGTATTCGGATCATAGTTATTTTCTAATGTTTGTTCATTTTCTTCAAGCTGTTCAGAAGATATATTATTATCATCGTTCTCTATATCGACCTCTTGGTTGTAAACTTCTTCTGCTACGAAGTTTCTTGGGGTATTTGGATTCGAGTTACGTGTAAAATGATTATTAGGTGTGTTTCTGGGTGTAAATGTTTGTTTTGTTGTCATTGACATAGGAACAGGTCTCATTCCTTGCTCGTTATTGAAGTTTTGTTTAGGTGCAAATGGTTTAGTTCTTATTTGTTGTATTTTGAGTTTTTACTGGAGCTATTTTTATAGGGCCAGTAGGAAAGTTTGTTGGAAATCTTTGTGGTGGTATGTTAGGTAATTTTGAATTTTGTATGTTTGTATTTTCAAATACTGAAAATCGTTTTGCAAAAGTTTTTCAATATCCACAAGTGTAGTGGGGTTTCTGGTAGCCAAATTATTTCTGAATGGGTCGTTAACTGATGAAATGAAATTATTCACAATTAATTTTTCTGCGAAATACATGATATGCGCTTTCTTGTCATTATTATTTTCTTCGATACTTAATCGGGATTTAAATGCCATATATTTCTCTTTAGTTATTTCTAATAATTTATAAGGGTTTTTAACGTTTTGAATTTTCAAAATTTCGTTGATAATAGTCACGGCATTGATTTTGTCTTTGAAATTATTCGTAAGATGATCTTTTAGTTCATTCCAATTTTGAAATTCCGTGTCTTTTATACTGTCGAGTGCTTTATCGACAATTTTTGTTTTAATATGAAGAAATGCTATAGATTTCTCAAAGTCATCAAGTGGTGGGTTAAAAACACCGAAAAGATTTTGAATTGTATTAACAGCGTTAATAAAAGAACTTAATTTGTTTGGGTCTCCGTTGTAATTTGGGACCGAATTCAATGCAAAGTTGATTTTTTGTATTCTATCAGCCATTGTAATAATAATATAATGTCTGAATTTATCAGATCAATTAATAATTATTTAATATTATATTAATAAAATTACTAACGTTATTAATGTTAGTTTTTGTGTAATATTTTATGTTAATTACTTATTAAAGTATTAACTTACAATAATAATATTATGGTAAATAATGTGGTTGCAATTTTCATTTGCAAGTAGTGGTGGTGAATTGTAGCCTCGAAGCAGCAGGGGTCTCTGACACTAGCGTTGCTGGCTCTGCGAGATTGCTTCTTGTAGTCACCTCTTTTGCTGAAGGAGTCCGGGCACTAGCTTTGCTGGCTCTGTGGAACTTCTCTTCGAAGATGGTGATGAACTCTGGCACTAACTTTGTTGGCACTATGAGTTCTGATTTTCGACTTCTTCTTGGTTCTCTGAACTCGATAAATTGTTAAAACAAACGTAAATCGCGTACTATTTCTGCGAAATACTTCGAATTTTGCTACCGACTGCGCCAAATAAATAATGATACCGAAGAAGTATATTTTTAAAAAGATTTATTTGATGTTAACAGTTACAAGTCAAGACTACAATTGCTTGTTGATAATTAATGCATTACATTTATACTAAATAATGAGTAACAACTAGGCACGTGCTGTTTATTTGTAATATGAATGTTATGATAAGAGATAAGTATTGTAGACAGCTCATTATGTTTTAGTATATGTCTAAACAAAGAATTCATATTATAAATGTATATATAACTTGTACAACTTCGGAGATTTTAAAATCTTGCCCATCGCTAGTCTTTTTCTTTGCAACGAATGGGGCCCTGTTGCTTTCGGCCAAGGCTTTGAAATTTTTGAAGTCTTCTAATTCCATGCATATTACAGTAAACGGATTGGAGCGGCTAGCAATTCTGATGAATTGCTGCCAATCCCAGGGGGTCATAATTTTAAACTGTGGCATCTTTTTTTCTCTCGCTCAATAACTGAATGGTCGCTATCTACCTCTAGATGTGTATGACCCCTTAGTAAATATTTATGGTTAATGATTTTAACGTTGGTATATTTTTTATAATAAAAAAATATGCTAGTACAGCGTTAATGTTGCGATTCTGGGAAACGCAGTTATCCGACCATATCGTCATAACTTCTATATTGCTAGGAATGTTAGTTACGGCCCACTTTAGTAAGCAAGATGCCATCTCATTGCCACCTCTGCCACCCAAAGTTTCATCCCACATGCAGCAGTATGTTTTATTTGTTGTGGAATCTCGAATAGTATAATTGAATGTCCATAATTTGAGAGAATAAAAGCTCTGCGCGTTTGTCAACATAAGGGTAGGCAAACATTTTTCAAGGTCTACCATGATAACCATTGTGTTCCGATTCTCCTTTGCCTCAACCTTGTCTGTCTTTTTGAGATCATAACGTTCTTTTGCGTTAGTGAGATGTTGGTCATATTCTTGCTGTATGGTTTGTCTCTGCGTAATGTCTGCATCTTGTAACTTTATTACGAACGCATCACATACATCACAGGTATCGTTACTGGGTAGCTTGAATGTATAATTAAATTCTGAGTTGAAAATTTGTTCGTACAGCCATTTTTTAGCATTGCCTTCTTCAGGAACCTTATCTTCAATGCATTCCTGCTTATAGAGCTCATACATGCGAGAGATGTTCAGATCATTCCCACGATATTTTTTGCTCGTTCTCGCACGACTGTAGTGCGATTCAATTACAGGGAACTTGCAGATATGGTTCCTCACGCCCACCCTTACGTTATCTGCAATTTTATTTGGAGGAATCTTTTTTCCTCTATTGTCTTCTGATACCATACCACCACAGAGTTGTTTCGATAATGCCACATTTACAACACTTTGGGAAATGGCCAACGTATTAAGAAAGAATACTTTGCATACTCGTATCTTCTCGTTGTCAACAGAAAAGAAGTATTGGTTCGTTGTATGTCTTTTGTCCCCTTTTTCCCCTGTTCGTGCTCTTCTTTTTTGTACTTCCACTGTTTCGATTGAAGACGCTATAAATTGTCGCTTGTGATTGATATCTCTAGTGGCAGACCAAAACTCCTTGAAAATAGCATAACGAGTATCGGGTAAAATTTTCTGAGGACATTTACGCGAACAACTATCTTTGCATGGTGGTCCTAGTTTTCGTGCTCTAACTATGGTATTTTTCTTTGAGACATATTTTTCTCCAGAACATCGCTTCTTTTTTCTAATGTTACACTTCCAATTTTCCGTATCTCTAATACGTTTTCTAGATTTTCGTTTTGTCTGATTATAGTTTTCTTGCTCTGTGTTATTTCCATTATGTTCTTCCTGATTTCCTTCCTTTTTTGGCAAATTCGAGCCGTTCGAAACAGTCGTAAAAATTTTCAATTTTCCGGAATCCTACTGATTTTTATATGGGGTCTCGTGGCCGCGTGCCTGATCGCAAATCAGGGGAACCGGATTCGATCCCGACCGATGTCAAATATTTCGAATTTTAAATGGCCCTTGTGGCTCAATCTCCACTCCAGCAATGAGTGCCCGTGAGGTGACGCCTAGTATACGCCCGCACGGTACAGATATGTCATCATCATTACCGATATGTGATAAAGCAGATTGGCACACCCAGAAATGGGTAATATGCCGTGGTGATATATTTATTTTTGTGTAAATGTTTCCACCGCCCTAAGGAATTAACCTCTATACCTACTATTATCTACTTTTAACACAGTTCGAGGAAACATGTGTATTCAAGACTCAAATTTACGACTGGTTCAAAATTTTCAAAAACCAGGATAGAAATGTGTAACTACCGCGCCACGTATTCCGTTTGCTTTCACCGCTGTAAATGAAACCAATATTGAACGTATTGACCGTTTAATTCGCAAAAATTGACGAATAACCGTAAGAAATATATATGATAATCAGTTCTCGCTTGGTTTCCAGAATGCCCACCGTATTCAAGTCTGTCCCGCTTTACTCCAACGTGGAAAGTTTTATCGTATCCGCCTTTTTGCCCATATTTGTTACCATATGATTCTTACCTTTCTGGCCTTGAAAAAACATCTCCTTTATTTTTTTTAATAAAATAATAATTATTTTTATATTTGGAACATCTCTCGTAATTAAAATAATTTATAAATATATCCGTATAACTGATTCTGGCTGACACCCTAGGCGACTACCTAGTGCGCCTATAGCTCAGGCCGGCCATGAGCATGACCTGTATATTTATTTGCATTTGGTAATTTTATATAATTTTTTATCAAATTTTGTATTTTACCAAATGTATGAATACAGATTGGTTGTGTGGAACATTTTCCTTTTCGATAAAATATAAAAAAGGAGAAGAATGTGAATGTCTTAATGATCTATATTTTCTGTACATTTCAATTGGGTTTACATTTTTAGACGTTCTGTTCGTCAATGTATATGCTCGCTTTTTTCTCGTAATCAGGTATTGTAATAATTAATATATTTCCCTTGTCCTCCACATCCTTTATGGTCATATTTTTACGCTCGTTCATTCGAGTATCATCGGCGATACCAAAAATTAAACAAACCTGAAAAATTAATAGATTAGGTTAGTATAATATTAATTATAAAATGAAATTAAAATCATTACTTTCCACATAAGGTAATTTTCATCTGGAGCTGCTGTCAAAAAATATTTCTTCTCTGGTAAATATATTTACAATTTTGGTTTGTATCCTGAGTTTTGTTGTTTTTAAATGATATTAATTTAGTAAATTTGGATACGACGATATTATTTTTTTATTAAAATCGCAGAATTTAACATGAAATAGACTCCACAAAGTTGATGATTTTTATATATCATTGCTTTTTCGGCAAAGTATGCAAGGAATACATTTTCAGTCTAATTTTGTACAGTGTGACATTATGATGAAAATATTTCGTACTGTTCATTATATAGACTATCCCAGATTTAAACGACCTAACTTAAACCATGGGTTAATAAATAAATAAATAATATAAATATATCATCACGGCATATTACCCATTTCTGGGTGTGCCAGTATCTACAACACATGTAGACATCGGTAATGATGACGATATATTTTACCGTGTGGGCGTTTACCAGGCGTCACCTCACGGGCACTCATAGCTGGTAAAAATTAGGTGACAAGAACATTTGAACGTAAGTTTCGAAGCACGATACTGAAACTGTTATGGTGATCTTAAATCCAACTTGTTTAAAGGTCCCTGATCTCATTCCTATCATGGTTATAACGGATGGTGCATGCCCACTTACCTCTGTTTATTATTACATTTTTATCTGTCTTAAAATTATACCTTCCCTGAAAATCCTGCCATCAGAAAAAAATTGCACCGAAGGTGCTTCTTTAATTAATCATTAACTGCCGTTCAATTGAAGCTTTCAAATTTTAGTATTTTGAAAAAAAAAAAAATATGTCTTCATATATCTGCAACAAATATAAAATTTAGTTTTCATTGCTATATACCTACGGATGTATGGAGACAATCGGCCTTATTCTGGTGACCATTGTATCCGAAGCAATATTGTAATCTATACAATAATGATTTCAATGTTCTATAAGACACCGTATAGATTTGGTATTCTAGTGTACACATTGTAATCGTATGAAAGTGTTATTGTAATGAATACAATATTGTATTCACCTATTTGCAGTGATGTCACTCTAAAAAAAAATGTAATAAAATCTTAATATTATTTTATTTAAATAAATAAATTTTACAATGTTAGTACATTTACATTCGCAGGATTGATATTTGAAGTAAAATAACGCAAATATTAATTTGTATATTGATAAATTTTATTAAATAAATATGATGAATTTCATGCGACAATTGGTAACAGTGACTGACACATAACCTAACATTTGCTTACATTTTGACGTTAGCGAATGACAAAAGCAGGGAATACTGACAAAAGTGTTTGTGTCAAGTGAAACATCCACAAAGAGAAATTTGTGTGTAATAATGTAATCATGAGTTCATCTAAAAAGAAGGTTTCTAAAAGACAACTTCAAATTTATTTATTTATTTATCGTATCCAACAATTACAAGTAGTATAAACGAGTATAAAAGTAATATCAAAAGCGAAAGAAAGAAATACAAGAAATATATACAAATATGTGAAGATAAAATTTTGGAAAACAATTTGAAGATGAAATTGACAGCTGTCAAGATTAAAATGTACATTGAAATGGGCCATGCAGAAGCGTAATCGTCGCGGCCCTGGATACGGATCAGTATCTACAAATTCTGCAACTACCAGCCAAGTAGCAATTTATTTATATTATTACAAAAAGAACAGTCCACCCCAGGGATGCCTCAAAACGTACTACAAAACTCAGATGTTCGACAATAATTTGTGTCACTTCTTTTATGCTGCGACTGACGGACGCCTGACTCAGAAATTTAAAAATCTTGGCCAACTGATGGTAGATTCTTTGACCATAAATTTTTTAGTATCTTTATTTTTGTAGGACTCGCAATTTCTTCACGCTCCGGAGTAGGAAAGAATGAATCCAATTATATAATAAAATCAGAAACTGACGAGATAGCCTGAAAATGCTACTGAACACATTCTCTGAAAGAGTTAAGGGATCCACTAGCATCACGCAAAACTCTTTATACGTAAATCATGTCTAAATAAAAATATATTTTATAACAAATTACATTTTTATTAATTAATAACTTACCGATTTCTTTCATTTTCGAGCATGTCAAAAATTAAAATAAAACCATTATTATCCATTTTTATTATCATATCTTTATTAGTTACTATTTTTTCACTAAACTTTCAAAAAAAAAAACTGTTACCGAGTTAATTTCATGAAATAGTAAAACTTTTCTACTATACAATGTTCATAACGCGAACTGAAATTTGACTTTAGCAAAACCATGAATCTATACGATAATTGCTTCGTATACAATGACGTTTTAATAATAAATGGTTACCTGAATACTAATTTTATACCATATCGTATAGAATATAATTATTGTATTGGAAACAACATTGTATTGAAACCAATGGTTACCGGAATACTATTTTGGAAAATTATTGTATGGAAAACAATAATGGTATTTTATACAATATTGTATTCAATACCATGGACACCAGAATAAGGCTGATTATTCACTGTTACTAGAACTTATCTTACCCGTGTTTTGAGTAAAGGGCTCGGGTAGATTGTGTTTACTCCAACTTCGCGAAAACCTTCAACAGGATTGACCACTATACACAAATAAAAAAATATTAACAATTTCTCTCTCTTCATACACACTCACATCTCACATTTCTGCTTACCTTTTACTTTTCATAGAAAGAAATATTCGTTCAGTTTCTTCGTCACAATTTTACTCCTTTTATAGCTTTGTCAGATGTTCGTCAAAGTTTTAATTTATGTCCCCTTTATTCAAACCACTTGCTCATGTGATGTCCTAATAATGAACTTCATCTCAATATAGATAAATGTTATAAGTTCTTTCTTATACCAGGAAATCATCACCAGTTCTTTTCAGCTGCACCATTATTACTACTATTTTAAGCCGTACTGATTTTATAATACTTTCACTTTTATCCTTCTCATCTATTTCATTTATCGATATGTAGTTATATCTTATCTTTATATTACTTCTTCGTCTGATCTAAACTTAAAATATTATTTTTTGTAGGTCAGGAACATACTGAAACAATACAAAAAAGCTAGCTAAAAAGTTCTTCAAATACTTGCACTTTAAAGTATTCTGATTCCGTACCCTGACCGAGCAATTTATAATCTGAATTGTCAAATCATTCAACTTTCTTATGCCCAGTTGCACCAACAAGGCTTAAATTTTAAGGGACCCTTAAACAAAAAAATGCATATCGAAATTTTGACAGCAATACACAATAACTAATTTGACATTTCATTTCGATGCAATATTGTCCATTTAAGGGACGCTTAAAATTTAAGTTACGTTGGTGCAACCGGCCACTAGTCTTAGAACGCCGTCGCCGTGATATTAATTCATTATATCACTTTTCCAAACTTATTAACAATAAAGTTAATGACCATTACCTTGGTCTTAACTTTATCTACATGCTGCTCGTATGTAGATAAAGTATATTTTTACTACTCCTCCATTAAAAAAATGTTTCCCATACAAATTAAATTTTCAAGAATAGATATTTTTAATTTGTCATCTAAAAAGTATTATAAACGTATTTCACATATTTTTATATCTAATGTGGTTGTCTGTGCTGTGGTGATAAAAGTATTTGATACGTTTCATAATTATTCTTTACATTCTGCTGTCAAGTATTTCAGATATTAATTTATATAATGCTGTATCCGCACATTTCTGCTTTTAACTTGTTAACAGTGTGTTTAAGCATTCCATAGGAAATTTCTTCATCCAAATATAGTTATATGACATCAATAAGTATTTCTCCATTAATCTTGTGTGAAATCAGTCTGGACATCATAAAATCCATTCTCCTGTATTTATAGAATTTGGAATAGCTTTTTCATATTATATTAACGAAGGCATTTGCATTTTGTTTCATGATTCATATTTTTTCGTATATGTATTTTTAAGTGAACATACATAATTTTCGTTTATACTTCGCAAAAGACTATGGTTTTTAGTTTTCTGAGTTGTATATTCAGAACCAATAATTAATGATCGGTGTGTTTTATTTACTCTGACTATTCTATTCATATTTTAATTAGTTTGGCAATTTTGTAAATTATTCAATCGTAAACGATTTTTTAATATATTTTATTTGTTCTCTTCAAATTGTTTGTATATCCCGTTATTTGGCTGTTATTTTTAATAGGGTATCATTTCATTTTAGCCAGGATTTTCATGTTAATCATTCCAAAGCTAAGTTAAAAAGGGATTTGAGCCAATATGTCTATTTATTTATGGCCTTATGATAACTCATTGGTTGAATTACTTAAAGAGTTTATATTTAATTGACATTTTCTATCTTTCAATGTATTTTTTCAAGCGTCACTAGCTTTCCAGTAATGTAAATAGTCTCGTATTATAGATTGCTCGTTTTCTTTTGATACTATCATATGCTTATGTAAAGTCTCAGTACAATGGAGGCAAACTAATTAAACGACCGGAATCGAATGGCAGGTACCAGCATATGAAATTTAATCGAGAAACAAATGTCATCGTTTGAAATATGTAGAATCAAGGGACAAATGTCAGCGTTTGAAATAGAATCGAGAGACAAATATCAGCGTATGCCAGAATCTAGAGGAAAATGCCAGCGTAAGAAATAGAATCGAGAGGCAGATGCCACCGTATGAAATAGATTCGAAAGATAAGATTCAAAAGATATATACCAGACTATGAAATACAATGAAGAAGCAAATGCAAGAAAATACTCGTACTGAGTCGAGAAACAGATGTTAGCCTGTGACAGACTCGAAACGAATACCACCATAGGTGATAGAGTTAAACGGCAAATGCCAATATATAAAATAAATTTGAAATTTACGAAGCCCGTATTCTTCAAGGGTTTTTAAGACGGTATAAAAACTCTTAATGGCTCATTTAATATTGGGGTTCGGCACAGTGGACAATGAGCGGAGAGTGTATTATCATTTTCATTTTGCCTTACACGAAAATGTTGCACACACTCATCACATAAACCTAGGTGCTGGCAATCTAATAATAAATATTGTCGTGTATTAGTTTGACATACAACACACGGCGGCAGACTATAAACTGTTCTTGCAGTGCGTGCTGGTGATGTCGCTGATGTACCTGGCCGTGGTGATAAGGATGGTGTACGAAGTGTTGCTGGGGGAGCTGTTGGTGAGCGTGCTGTTGCTGGTGGAGTTGGCGGACGTTCTGCTGGTGGAGTTTGAGGGCGTGCTGGTGGTGGAGTTTGAGGGCGTGCTGCTGGTGGAGTTCGAGGGCGTGCTGCTAGTGGAGTTGGCGGACGTGCTGCTGGTGGATTTGGCGGACGTGCTGCTGTCGGAGTTTGAGGGCGTGCTGCGGGTGGAGTTCGAGGGCGTACTTCTGGTGGAGTTGCAGGGCGTGCTGCTGGTGGAGTTGGAGGGCGTATTACTGGAGGAGTTAGAGGGCGTACTGCAGGTGGAGTTGGAGGGCGTGCTTGTGCCGGTGGTATATGTGCCTGCACTTGTAATGTTATAAATAAAATGTTATAAATAATAATAATTTCATAAAATCAAAGTTACCTAATAAACAATATTCTAGATCGTAGTGACTTTGAACAAACGAGAGTAATGTCATGCATATAAATAAAAATAATATAATTTAAAGCAAATAATGATAAAAACGAAATAAAATTTAAATTTGAGGAATTCACCGTAAGTAAATTAATATAAATACCCATGTAAATCTTTTTTAAATAAAATATTTATTTATTAGGTAATTTTGAGCGTCATCAAAATTCAAATATATTGTATTATTCTAATTAACGGCAATAAAGACGCTGTACGCTAGAATAAAGTATAATTTTGAATTTGCTGCAAAAACGGTGTAATTTTAACAATTTTCTCAAAATTACGTAGACTCAAAGATTAGACGTCATGTCACACGAAGCACCGCGACCACGATTACAAGCAAAAGAAATTCTATGCAGATACTGTAACGAAGCCCATAATAACGAAATGATACAATGCGATACGTGTCATATTTGGCATCATTTGAATTGCGTCGGTTTTACCTGAAAAGATGGTGACGAATTACGTGAATGGAATTGTCAATCATGTTTAGATAAATTCCATGAAGCAGAATTAACAAAAACAAGAAACAATGCGTCAAGCCAACCTCTATCAACTAAAAAGAAGTCCAGTAACTTAGATTTAAAACTACAGTTATTGGAAGAAGAACAGAGTTTAATTCGAAGGCAACAAGAAATAATACGACAACGCTTATCGTTGCTCGAATTAAATGATAATGAAATAATTAGAAACAACGAAATTGACAATGGAATGCAGACACAAAGAACCGCAATTCAATTATCTCAACGAAATTTCGAATGCTCACCTGTCACATTCAACTCCCAAGAAGTGTTCATCACCATCCAAATACGGAAGCAGAAGCAGTTGATTATTTAAAATCATTTGAACCTACTCAAGTACGAACACGCCCATTTAATGGTACATTTATTGAAAACCTTTCATCCAGTCAGTATGCTGCGAGGAAAATAATGCCCAAAGATTTGCCATTTTTTACTGGCAAACCAGAAGAATGGCATATTTTTATTAGTGCTTATAACAATTCGAACGAAGCATGTGGTTTTACAAATCAAGAAAATATCCTACGTTTACAAAAGTGTTTGAAAGGAAAAGCAAGAGAACTAGTAGAAGGTCGCTTAAATCAAACACAGTATGTACCAAGTATTATTTCTTTGTTAACCCAATTATTTGGAAAGCCTGAAGATATATTACTACCCAAATAGAAAAAATACGACGTTTCCCAGCAGTTAAATTAGAAAAACTTTCGACACTGATAGAATTTTGACTCTATTGACAATTTATGTGCAACAATATCAGCTTCCGGATTACATAATTATGATAACAATCCAACGCTTATATATGAATTTATCCAAAAACTGCCAAATCAACTGCGACTTGATTGGGGAGCATACAAGCGAAATATGGTCAACAATGCAAGTGTATCAGCCTTTAACGAATGGCTAAAGACAACTGCTCCTAGCGCATATGAAGTGGTTTCTGTACATGAACTATTTAATCTCAAGGACAAACCAGAAAGAAATACGAATAGAATTAACATACACAAAGAAGGGAATGTTAAATTATGTTTGGTTTGTAAAAAAAGTTGTAAAACAATTGACAAGTGCAACATATTCATTGCATTATCAGCAAGCGAACGCTGGACAATGGTACGAAACTTGAATTTGTGTAGAATGTGCTTAAAAAGTCATAATTTTAAAGACAAATGTAAGAAACTTGTCTACTGTGACCGAACTGGATGCCAACGTAAACATTATCCTCTTATGCATAACGAAAATCTCGACCTGAAACAAGGCGGAAACGAGCAAATGAAAAACGAACAGATTCATTGTAGCCACGTATCTACTACAAAAAATATACAATTTAGATACGTACCAATAATAGCCAGACATATGAACACAAGCATTTCAACGATAGCTATGTTGGAACATATATTGAAGAAGATTTCGCTAAAAAAACTGCAACTACAAGGACCTAAATCAACATTATGTTTAAAGTGGACCAGTTCAACGCAGCGTATGGAATTAAATTCAATGTGTATATCATTCCGAGTGAAGAGTAAAATACAAAACACGAAAGAATACGATATCAAGAATTCTCAAACGGTGAAGAACTTGGATCTCCCAGAACAGACACTAGATTATGAAGCTCTGTGCCAGGAATACAGATATCTTAAAGGACTACCTGTTGCGTCATACTCAAATGCAAAACCAACAATATTAATTGGTCTTAATAACTGGAAGTTGGCACTTCCCTTGAAAATTCGCGAAGGCGAAGAGAACCAGCCGATTACTGCGAAATGTCGTCTTGGTTGGACGATATTCGCAAATATGCCAGAGCAAACAAAAATTTTAAATGACGTTCGCAACTTTCATACTCATGAGACAAGTAACGACAGTGAATTACATCAATTGATAAAAAAACTTTTGTGCAACGGAGAGTTTAGGTGTTAAACTACCACCGGACTTAACAGCGTCTAAAGAAGAAAGAATAGCAAAATATTTGATGCATAAAACTGCCAAATGTATTGGAAATCGCTATGAAATAGGTTTATTATGGAAAGAAAATAGTATGATTATGCCAAATAGTAGACCGACAGTTGAACGACGTTTAGAATTATTAGAAAAACGATTAAAACGATCTCCAGAATGAAGGACGCAATGATACGTCAAATGAATGTTTACAAAAAAATTACATTAGAAAATTGACGGACGATGAACTAAAACAGCAATATGAACGAATCTGGTATTTACCGATCTTTCCAGTAGTTAACCCAAATAAACCAAACAAAGTACGAATGGTATGGGATACAGCAGCTAAAACTCAAGGTGCATCATTGAATTCTTTTTTGTTATCTGGACCTGATCTAATGGCACCATTATTTGGAGTTTTAAATCGTTTCCGCGAACGAAAAGTTGGAATTACAGGTGACATAAAAGACATGTTTCACAAAGTGAAAATTCAAAGCAGTGACCAAAACGCACAACGATTCTTATGGAGAGAGTGTGATTCATCAAAAGAACCTGACGTTTATGTAATGAAAGTAATGACTTTTGGAGCGACTTGTTCACCTAGTTGCGCACAATTTATTGAAAATATAAATACCGAGAAATTTTACAAACAATATCCAGAAGCAGTGAACATAATAATAAAAGATCATTATGTAGATGATTTACTTGTCAGTTTGGACACCGCGCAAGAGACAATTAAAGTAATTGCACAAGTGCGAGAAATTCACAAAAAAGGTAGTTTCGAAATTCGAAACTGGAAATTTATTTCCATAGAAGTTATGAAAGCCTTTGGAAATAGTGAAGAAAATTTACAAGTCAACATGAATATTGAACATGCAGACAATGTAGAAAAAGTCCTCGGTATGTGGTGGTCTTTATTTAACGATGCCTTTACATATTCATTAAAATTTAATAAAGGAAATAAAGAAGTACTCAATGGAGTTAGAAGACTTGCGAAACGAGAAGTTCTTCGAATATTAATGCCAATTTACGATCCGCTTGGTTTTTTAACGCATTATTTGACCTACCTAAAAGTTTCACTACAAGATATATGGCGAAGTAAAATAGGTTGGGACGAAGAAATCACCAATGAACAAAACGATAAATGGCTAATTTGGCAAAAGCAGTTACAGAAAGTTGAACAAATACAAATACGACAATGTTATTTAAGAAAACTTGAAAATTGGAATGAAACTGTCACCCAATTACATGTGTTCGTCGAAGCAATCAAAGATGCTAGCGCTGCGGTGGCATACCTAAGAATACAGAAGAATGAAAACGTCGAAAGCGTGCTAGTTGGAGCGAAATCTAGAGTTGCATCTTTGAAATTAATGTCAATACCAAAATTGGAATTAATTGCAGCCCTCATTGGTGCAAGATTCGCCAAAAATTTACAAGATTCATTTTCTATAAAAATAAGTCAAACAGTTTTCTGGTCGGGCTCTAAAACAATATTAAGTTGGATTCAGTCAGATGCTAAAACCATAAAAGGTCAATTTATAGCTTTTCGTGTAGCTGAAATTCAAGATTCTACTAATATAACTGATTGGAGGTATATGCCATCGAAGCTGAATATAGCTGACAAGGCTACAAAATGGAATAATAGTAATTTACATTGCAAGACCGTTACTCAGAACTTTACGGGCGTGCACGGTAACTAACGAGCGAGCGAAGCGCGCTTGTTATCCGTGTTAGCACGTAAAGTTCGGGTAACGGTAGTGCATTGTACAACGATTTACGTTATACTGAATCGTAAATAATTTATAAAAAAAATATTGGAACGTATAGTAGAATTCATTAAACTATTTGATCGAAATAGTCTCTGAAAACATAGGGCGAATGTTACTACGACAACATTTGTATAAAAACAAAAAATTATTTTGTGCTGCTGTCAGCTATGGATGTTCCCGACCTTCCCGACGAAATTCTACAAGAAGCTGAGGAAGCTAATAGAAAATTAATACCAGAGAAGTCACGCAGCCGATATAATAAAGAGCTAAGTGATTTCAATGAGTCGAGAAAGAAAAATAACGTCAGTATGGCCCTAAACGAAACTGTTGTGCTGGCGTATGTATCAAGATTATCGAAAAATTACAAAGCGTCAAGTTTATGGACTAAATTTTTAATGCTGAAGAAAGCTTTTATTGTTAATGGCGACGTTGATATATCTAGGTTTGTTGTGGCAATTATCATTTGGTTTATGTAGTAATTAAATTGATTTCGCAGATTTGGAAAGGTTATGGCCTTCATGAATAAACAAAATATTAATTTTGTGCCAAAGAAATCTAAGGTTTTGTGTGTTGCGGAATGCCGCAGATTTATTTTGGAAGCTTCGGATGATTTCTTACTTTGTAAAGTTGTGCTTGTCTTTGGACTATATGGTGCTTGTCGCCGAGATGAATTACTTAAACTAACAGTAGATGATATCGAGGACCATGAGAAGTACGTGCTAGTAAAGTTGCAAGATACCAAGACATATACTTCCAGGTCATTCATTATTCCTGATGCAAGTGAATCTTTGAATCCTTATGAAATTTACCAAAAGTATACGGGCTCAGCCCGTAAAAACTTTTTTTACCACTAGAAACAGAGCTCTATAATAAGACGTTTACGATTCAGTATAACGTAAAAATCCTTTATTAGACTCAAACGATAATTGGTTTAGCGGACCAACATTTTTAGTACAAGAAGAAGAATACTGTCCTCAAGAAAATCTAAACCTAAAGGACTTAAATGATCAAACAAAAGAAGAACCTATCCTTCTTGCAGTGCATAAAGATTTTAAACCAATAATTCAAGCTGAACGTTTCTCCAAATGGGTTCGCATATTATGAACACTGGCGTTTGTTTTTAGATATTTTAATATTTTAAAAGCAAAAATACAGAAGATGAAATCTCCGTATGGCAATTTGAGCTCAGAAGAACTTTTACATGCCGAAAATATTCTTTTTAAAATTGCACAAAAAGAAATGTATCAAGAAGAAATATCAGAATTACAGCACGAAGAAAAAAGAAATTCAAAAGTTAACAAAACAGTATATAAATCGAGCTCTATTTACAATTTATCACCATATTTAGACGATAAAGGAATTTTACGTGTCAGAGGAAGAATTGATGCAGCAAACTATACTCACGAAGATACCAAACGACCAATAATCCTACCAAGAAATAGTCGAATTGCACATCTTATTGTAATGAATTACCATGAAAAAATTCTGCATCATAATCACGAAACAGTAATAAATGAAATACGTCAACGATTTATAATTCCGAAGTTACGACAGTTGCTGAAAAATATTACAAAAGGTTGTAATCGATGTAAAATAATGACAGCAAAACCACTCCTACCCGAAATGGCACCATTGCCTGCTGCTCGATTGACTGCTTATATACTACCCTTTACGTATACAGGTGTGGATTAGTTTGGTCCGATGAAAGTAGCTGTAGGACTTCGCATTGAAAAAAGATGGGGTTGTTTGTTTACTTGCCTAACTACTAGAGCTATCCATATTGAAATCGCGCATAGTTTGGACAGCAATTCCTTTATATTATGTTATCGCAACTTTACACAACGAAGATGTGAACCACGAGAAATATATTGCGATAATGGAACAAATTTCGTAACTGCTGAACGAGAATTACAAGAGTTTGCAAAATTAAACCGTGACGAAATTGAACCTAAAATGGTAAACAGAAATACGATATTTAAATTTAATCCTCCCGCGTCTCCACATATGGGAGGAAGCTGGGAACGGTTGATAAAGGCTGTAAAGAAAGCACTGTATGCAGTTAAGCTTGAGAAGAATCCGACAGATCCAGTATTACGAAATTATCTAATGGAAATTGAAAATGTTGTCAATTCACGTCCATTGACTTATTTACCGCTAGATAGCGAAGAGTCAGAAGCATTGACACCTAATCACTTTTTACGAGGATCATCTGGAAGTGAAAAACCGATTGGTTCCTTTATCGACGATGCGAAAATTTTAAAAAATAACTGGTATTTATCACAATATGCAAACCGTTTCTGGAAACGATGGCTCAAAGAGTATCTACCCCACTTACTCGCAAAACGAAATGGTATACACCTGTTGAACCATTAAAACCAGGTGATATTGTTATTATTGTCGATGAGAAACTTCTCCGTAATACATGGTTAAAGGGATGACTCATAGAAGTAAGAACCGGTTCTAACAACCAAGTCAGAAGCGCTGTAATACAGACGACTGCGGGAATTCTTACACGACCTGCTGTAAAACTCGCAAAATTAGACATTGAAGAAGAAAAGTGAATCAATTCCAACGCGATTGATACACTAGGGGGGAGAATGTTATAAATAAAATGTTATAAATAATAATAATTTCATAAAATCAAAGTTACCTAATAAACAATATCCTAGATCGTAGTGACTTTGAACAAACGAGAGTAATGTCATGCATATAAATAAAAATAATATAATTTAAAGCAAATAACGATAAAAACGAAATAAAATTTAAATTTGAGGAATTCACGGTAAGTAAATTAATATAAATACCCATGTGAATCTTTTTTAAATAAACTATTTATTTATTAGGTAATTTTGAGCGTCATCAAAATTCAAATATATTGTATTATTCTAATTAACGTCAATAAAGACGCTGTACGCTAGTATAAAGTATAATTTTGAATTTGCTGCAAAAACGGTGTAATTTTAACAGGTAAATCTGAAATTTAATTTAGTATACACGTTGTTCTTTTTAAATCTGCCACCAATGCTATTTCGCGTACAATAAAAGCTACAAAGTAGGTTAAATGGACAATCATGAGCAGAAGAAAAATATATTTGGGCTAGTGCTTCTCATAATACAGGACCGAACTTTTTTTTTTAAATAGCAACTTATTATTTTATTTGCTTATTAGATAGAGAATTTAGTTCTACAATCAATAATATCGACCTATTTTTTGATATATATACAGTATGTCCACGGATCGAGTTCCAAAGAGGAAAAACTTATTTTTTGGGACTAAAACGACCAATTTTAGATTTTTATCTGAAACTAAAAGAAAATTTGAAAATGTTAAAACTGAAATGGCCGTTTCGGGGCATGCAAAAACTTTTATCAATAATACATTTTTTTTTTGTAAAATAAAAAATAAAAAATTTTTCCTCTTTGGAACTCGATCCGTGGACATAATGTATATATATATATATATATATATATATATATATACCGTGAGTATTTTTTAACGTGAAACATTGGGTTTGTCATATACATGGTTACGATTCGACATTTGATTGACAGCAATGTATTTGCGTGTCCCATTTAAAATGAAACATATGGAACGAATTTGACATTTGATAAGACGTCAGTAGAGGTTAATTTTGTTTAAATAATTATACCTGCTTTCTAAACTAAATTTAGTGTACCTTGGGCTCGAGTGTTTTGCTAACTTGGCCAAATTTTTTACAATATTTAAATATAATACTGTCAAATTCATCCCCTATGTTTTGAATAAGGAAGGCAAATACATTACTGTCAATCAAATGTCAAGTCGTAACTTATAGGAAAATTCAGCGGTTATCTGTCATATTGACAAGACGTCATTAGAGGTTAATTTTGTTTAAATAATTATACCTGTTTTCTAAAAATTAAATTTAGTTGCAGAAAAAATATTGAGTGCATTTTGTGCTCGAAATATGTTTAGTACTCTCGAGTGGTTTTCTGACTTGGCTAAATTTCTTACATAATTCGTTCCCTATGTTTCATTTTAAATGGGACACGCAAATACATTGCTGTCAATCAAATGTCATATCGTAACCATGGACATGACAAACCCAATGTTTCACGTTAAAAAATACTCACGGTATATACAGTGTGAACACTGAAAACCGAGACAGGCGTTTACCATGGGAAAACAGTTTTTTTCAAATATCTGTCCCGCAAGAGTATAGTCGGAGTTTTTGATATGGTTAGAAAGATTATTTAATTTGGCATCGAAGAGTATCTAAACACTCCTAATTTAATGCCTTATTATTGAAATATTTACGAAAGTATAATCTAACTTGACAGTTATTACTTATAATTTACTAAAAATAGTAATCATGGAAACGTATTTGGTAGCTGACTTGGTTAAATCAGGCTACAAGATAATTTTTCACTAGTTCAAATCCCTACCGGTTGAAGTTAATAATTTTATTATTTTTATATTTATTTTGTACAACGTATTATTAAATAAATTACAAAATTAAAACAAATAATTTTTGGGTACATCAAGTATTTTATTGACCAAATGTACGAGAAGTGAAATAAATATGTAAATTTAAGCCAAATAAATATGTAAATTTAAGCCAAATAAATAATTAAGTTTAGTTTTATGTTCGTCATTAACGCAACCGGTTTTTTCAAATTTTAAAATAATTCGTCGTCGAATACAATAAAAGTCTAAAACGTCTGTCAAACCTGTGTGAAGGTTTATTTATTAGTGATTACTTTTCGTTTTTTGCTTAATACTATTAGCAGTGATATAACAAAGAAATAGTATAGTAAATTCAAGAAAATACTTGTACCAAACTATTTACGTTTTAATTTTGTAATTTATTTAATAATACATTGTACAAAATAAATATAAAAATAATAAAAATATTAACTTGAACCGGGAGGGATTTGAACTAGTGAAAAATTATCTTGGAGACTTAGAGAGAGAAGTTTTATTGCAAATTAATAATATGTACAACAACAGCATTTTATGTGCACATGGCAATCATTTATCATGACAATATTTTAGATTCCATTGGTTGTGGACGCGGCTATACATTACCGGGCGCCGCTCATGGCAACATAAATAAATACTTTTAAATTTATTGCATACATTCTATCTTTCCCAGCTCTTAAAGCTATACAAACAATTTAGATTTTATATACTAGACCAATACCTGTGAATATTTACAATTAGTGATGAGGTGAGGTTGGGTTTAGTGAGATATGGATTTATTTATTATTAATTACAGGAAAACTAAATGAAAAACCTGCTCTAGTGAATAATCTTAAAACTAAATGAGTGACGGTGTAGCTATATACAATGCGGTTATGTTAATTTATATTTATACAATTGGTGATTGAAGGGAATGATTATAATGTTTAATGGGCTATGTGCTTACTGTCTAGTGAATGACGAATGGGTTACAGTGCTGTTATGCTTATTTACAATATAGTTGTGATTTATGTGATGATTGTAATGTTTGGTGAGGTATGTATTTATATTCTAGTGAATGATTGGTGGTGTTTACAGCGCGGCTATGATATATATTATTTACAGTGTGTGATTAAATGAGTTTGTTAATATGTGTTAGTGTGGGATGTAGTGATTACTCCTGAGCACGCTGGGTGAAAATGGGTAGCGACTGATATGGTAATGGATGTTTTAATGTGATTTGTGTGTTGTGTTGTCTTGTGTGTGTGTGATGTTTTTTGTGTAGTGTTTGATTGTGGTAGTGTTGTGTAAAATTTTTGTGATATGATTTGAGTGTATTCGTGTATTGTTGGTATTTGTGTTTGTTCGTGTAAATCTACGATTCTTGTGTATCTGTCTGCGCCTATGATAAGACGTAGACATCTGTTTTAGAATCGCTGTATAGGCAGGAGAGCTGATTGTGATGCGGACGCCCACGCTGGAACTGCGTACATGAGAATGGGGCGAATGATTGATGTGTATATTAGTCTTTTGTTCTTGTATGTCATTTGGCTGTTTTCGTTGATGAGTGGATACAGCGATCGAAATACTATGGCATTGCGGATGGAGTTTTTGATATGTTTGATATGGAATAGGCGTGCGTGGTTCAAGGATGTAACCGAGATAGGTCACAAATGGAGAAGGTGCGATTTTGTGATTATGAATTTTTAATGGGGTGTATATTTTAGTATTGGTGAATTTGCGCGAGAATGTAATGGTTTCAGTTTTAGTATGATTGATATGTATCTTCCACTTCTCCCAGTATGGCATGAGGATGTTGATATGAATTTGTAGCTGTTTGTTGGCGACCTCGGGACTATGTGAACTCGCGTACAGTGCCGTGTCGTCAGCGTACAGCGCTGATTGGGTTTGTGGGAAGGTGGGGAAGTCTTCGAGGTACAGGGTGAACAGTACAGGGCCAAGGCAACTGCCCTGAGGTACCCCTGCTGCTAAGGGGTAGGGGGTGGAGATGGAGGCATTTAGTTTCACTGAGGATGTTCGATTGGAAAGGTATGAATTTGTTAGTAATATTAGTGATGTAGGGAAATTAGAACGAATCATTTTGTATATTAGCCCTGGTTGCCATACTTTATCGAAAGTCTTTTCGATGTCCAACAGGGCCATAACTGTGACCTTCTTTTTGTTATAATTTGTGCTAATATCGGTCACGATTCGTGCAATTTGTTGAGTAGTGTTAAGTTTGGGTCTAAAACCAAACTGAAAATGAGGAATGAGGTTAGTCTTGTTAATATGTTTATTTATGCGGGTTAGTATGATTTTCTCGGTTACTTTGGATAGGGTGGATAGTAGGGAAATAGGGCGGTAACTTGAGGGTAGTTTAGGATCTTTGTTTGGCTTGGGAATGGGAACAACATGGGCGGTTTTCCAGAATGCAGGGAAGTGATGGAGACGAATGATTGAATTGATTATGTATGTGAACTTTACTATTGCTTTTCTGGAGAGGTTCTTGAGGACTAGGTTCTGGATATGGTCGGGACCGGGAGCTTTTTGATTAGGAAAGGATTTAATGGCTTCTAGGATTTCAGTAGGTTTGGATAGTAATTTGGAGAGTTGACGAGGGTTAGGTACAAAGGGCTGGTTAAGGAAATTAAGGGTTTCTTGGACAATGGATTCTTGTTCGGGGGTGTTGGTGGGATCTAGGACATGAACGCGCTCGAAGGTTTCAGCAATTGCTTCCGCCTTCTGCTTGTCCATATGAAAAGGATGGAGTTGTTATGTAATAATTCAGGGATGGGTTTATGGGGCTTTTTTAGGTTGTGTGTCAGTTTCCATAGTGATTTGTCGTTAGTGTTTAGTGATTATAGTTTTGTCTGCATTAATTATTTCTAAATATTTTGATTTGTTTTTGTATGTCCTTGTTTATGTCGTTAAGTGTTTGTCGGTGGATAGGGCTACGGGATTGCTGCCATAGTCTTCTCACACTGTTCCTACGTGCGATGAGATGTACAATGTGTGTCGGTAGTTTGTCCTTGTGAGGCTTGAGTGTGATGACGCGCGTATGTTTGTCTAAAGCAGCTGTTATTGCTTGAGTCAGTTCATTTACCTGTGTGTCGAGGTCGTGTGTTGTGTTTATGGATGGATTGATGTGTATGTGTGAGTCGAGTGTAGTCCTGAATTCGCGCCAGTTTGTTTGCGAATAGATGCGTGCTGTGTGAGAATATGAATGAATATGATGTTTACTGATTTTGCTATGAATGGGAAGATGATCTGAATTTAACTCGTTGACTGTCGTGAGATTGGTGATGTATTAGATGTTTTTATGAAGGATGAAATCGATGGTGCTTGGGGTTCTGCCTGATACTGGGTAGTGTGTGGGTGTAGGCGAGTGAAGATGTATGACATTGTGTGAGTGAATGTATGAATAGAACGTGTAACCGTTGGTGTTGGGCTCTACGCAGTTCCAGCTCGGATGCCTCGCGTTCCAATTGCCCATTACAATGACTTTCCTGCCTATGTTAAAAAGTGTATTTATGTCGCGACGTGTGAAATGATTTTTTGGATTGTTGTAGATGGCAATTGTTTTATTGATTGAATGTTTGCTCAGATTACTTAGATGTAGTAGAAATAAAATACTAACTTTGAATTAATTTTTATAAATTTTTTCGCAATGTAAGGGTATGATATTATTATATCGTTGAATTCGGAACAAAATTCTCTATTTAATGAGTTAATAAAATATATATAATGCCATTTAAAAATATATAATATTGCCCTATTGTTTGAGTACCATTGGATTTATGATAATAAAGTTTATACTAAAATGTGTCCCCCTCTATTCCTTACAAAATATGCTAATCAATTTTTTCTGTATCTTTTGACATACACGAATAAACGGCACTGTTCCTTTATCTTGATACATCCAGTATATATATATATATATATATATATATACACACACACACACACACACACACACACACACACACACACACACACACCGATATAGATGTCTATGAAATGCTACCACGGAATTGTTTGTCCGGTGGTATTCGCCATGGACACTGATTTGCAGTGGTAACCACTGCCAAAAATTAATGAAATTATTTGCATTAATGTTGAAATTTTGTGCTAAATTTTGTATTTCTATTATACCGTCCGCCAACAAAGCACGTGGCAATAAGGGCAAGATCATTGCAGCACGTATTACTGCTCTGACTTGTTGTCGATTGCCAGCGCGACGAAGACCCAGTTCCTGTGCCTTTTTTTAAACGGCCCGGGAGTAATGAAACCAGCAACATTTTAAGTTCGTTCGCGGACCAAATGTTCTTACAACTGCCACTCTCAAAGCCGCTTCGTAGTCTGCCATCACGTTTTCCACCCTGGTATTTTGCAGTATGCGGAACAAGTAGCCCAAAACAGCTTCATATGCAACTTTGTCTTCTTTTCTATACAGCAGTGGAAATGTCTACAATTACATTTTATAAAATATATTTAAATTAACATATTTATTTTTTTTACCATATTATCGTACAAAAGATGGATAGTAAAAAGCTGAACTGCTCCACCTGCTCGTGGAACGACTTTAAATGTTGCATCCATATGAAGCTGGACGCCAACTTGTTGCCTAACAAACTGCAAAATAGTTTCAGACACAAAAATCGCTGAAACACTATTGTCTGCCCCTGTTACATGGCCTCTATGAAAATCATTTTCTCCTGGCTGCAAATCTCTTCCGTATCGCCCAAACCATCTGAAACATTTTTAAGTATACATGAATTATAGAATATGTATTTAATACAGTGGCGTAGCGAGCATAACTGGCGCCTGGGGCACGAAACCTTTTTAACGTCCCTCCCCCCAACCCCCTAAAAATAATAATAAAATACAATACCTACCTTAAAATACTCTAAATATATTACGAACACTGGCTCAAGTTAGGCTTAAAAAATCTAGGTTCGGAAATGTGTTTGTGTCAAAAGGAAAAATCGGACATACGGTTATCTAGACTATATTATATATTTTATATATTTATATAACAAAGTGAATATATTTATTAATAATAATAATATAATTATTATGTATAAATTTTTCTTGCCTTTAATGAAGCAAATTTATCAATTACTTCATCAAAGTCGATCATTTCAAATTTTTCTCTTTCCACACTTAAAAATGCTAAGTCATTTAAGCGATCTTGTCCCATCGTTGATCGTAGATATGTCATTATTAATTTTAATTTACTGAACGAACGTTCACAGCTAGCAATTGATACTGAAATAGTAAGGAGTATTTAAAGTGCAACTCTCAGGTTTGGGAAAACATCTTCTCCATACGTGATTATAAAGGTAAGAAGCTCTAATGGAGTTTTAAGTTCAGTTTCTTTTCTACTGCGCAGTAACATGTTGCAGTCACAAATTTCGACGTAGAGTTCTGTTCCATTAAAATCGGTATTATAAAATTCACCCAAATTTTTACAATTCTTTTCAAGATCGTTATCAACATTATCCTTGTTTAATAAATTTTCAACGTCCAGTAAAAATCCAAATTTGGAATTAAAATCACTTAGTCGTGTAAATCGTGTACTTATTTCCTGCTGCAGACGATCAAGAACGCTTTTCATAACGCGAGAAATTTCACTTTCTGCGGAAAGGCCAACATCTCTAGCCAATTCTCCGGGCATTTTTCGGCGTCTTCTAACACGGATTGTTGTATCAATATCCCATTTTTCACAAAGAAACTTAGCCTTTTCTATTGCCTTTTCACAGATCTCGTCTCTAATTTCTGCAAGTTCAGTCGTTAATGATTCAAGATCATGGAACGCTTCTCTAAAATTCATTTTGGGATCTTGTAATCTGAGCTGCACACGATCAATTCTCCTCAAGATTTCATGCCAGAAATGGACTAATGTTATAAAATTAAAATTCAGTATATTTTGCAATAAAATTGTAGCTTCACTTCTGGTGTCACTTGTGGTAGTACAGTCCTCTGCTAATTTTTCTAATAGTTCTACCAATTCTTCCAGCCCATCAACAATAACGCTAACCGCTTGTGCTCTGGCGCTCCATCGTGTTTCAGATTCACGTTTAACAGTTTTCTTTAAAGCATTTTTTAATAATTCCCATCGTAATGTTGAACGTGAGAAAAAGAGATATATGTTTTCAATTATTCCAAAACATGTTACAATGATTGGATCTTGCTTAGCTGCAGTAACTCCTACTAAATTTAATGAGTGGTTATCACAATTTACAAATGCTTTATTATTTTTTTCTATAATTCTTTGTTGAACGCCAGATATGTGACCTGACATCACGGCAGCATTATCATAACATTGTGATCTACAGTTTGTTAATGAAATCTGATCAGAATTTAATTTTTCTAAAATTGTATTTTCAATTGATGCTGCATCTTTAGCATGTATTTCAATAAATCCCAAAAAAGATTCTTTGATAGAAACTTTTCTGTTGGTAAAATCAATATCTACATACCTAAAGACTTGCGACATTTGTTCTCGATGTGCAATATCAGGAGTCGAATCAAATAAAAGTCCATAATATTTATTTCTTTTGATGTCACTTAGTTGATTTCGAACTATGGATGGCAAAAGATGAATAAATTCATTTTGGATTTGTGGTGATAGGTATGAGACAGTTCTTGGCGTTTCCATGGCATTTTTAAGATGATTTGCTGGTAATGTATCAAACTGAGCTACAAGTTTAAGTAAAGATAATAGGTTTCCGACATTTGTGCCAACTTGAAGCGCTAGATTTTCAACATGACCACGTAAAGGAAGATTTTGTGTAATCAGATACTTCATACAAGCTAATATTCGTTGCAATATATTTCGCCACCGTTCTTTTTCAGACTGAATATTTTCTTCTAATGATACATCGATTCCCGTTTTATTAATTAATCTTCTTTCTGTTTCTTTCCAAGTTGTAAACGATTTTCGATGATTTGGACTTTTTTCATGGCTAATCAATTTATTTTTTTTCCTCCATTTATTAAAACCAGATTTTGTTACGAAAGATGATTTCGTAGCGGAATTTGATGTAATAAACAGTAAGCAACAAAAGCAGTATGCTGCATTATTTTTTGGTGAATATAATAACCAAGATCGGTTAATTTCAGTTCCTTCTTCTTCATTACCGATGCGTCGAAAAAACCAAGATTTTGGCATTAGACGATTAGCTGATGTTGCTACTGCATTTAGACTGCATTTGTTCTGAAATATGCGGGATCCACGAATAATCATTTCTGTGCGAAGTTGATTTGATATTATTGGAAGATTATTACTAAATTTTAAATGACCAACATCTTTGAACTCCAGAACGTCTGGAATTACATTGAGTGTTTGTGTTACATTTTCTGTACTTTTTATTAGATATGGACATAGATTTGGAACTTCTGATGTACTAGGGCCCCCATCATCATCATCTTGTATTTGTTGTGACGTATTATCGCACAAAAGTTTAGCAGCAGTAGGAGTACAACCAGAGTCTGATTCTGACTCCGATTTTACTTCTTTATCCTCCTTATCTTCAGGTTTTTCCTTTTCCTTTTGCGATTTTTTAATTAAATACGATTCCATTATAATTCTGGATCTCTGAGCTTCTTTTTCTTGGTTTAATTTTCTTTTATGATTTTGAAAACCGCTGAGTTTTTTTCTTGGCATTGACATGGTCTGAATAAAAAATTAATTTTTATTATATTAAGATTACTTTTAAACAAAACAACAGTAAATAAAATATAAAAAAACTGGCGTGGCCAGAACATGATCTATCGCTAATTTAATGTTAAAAAGCTATTTGAAATTTCAATTAAAATACCACTTCCGGTTACTAAATATTATTACTAATGGTATAAAAGTCTAATACTAAAATTAAAAAGAATTCAATTTTATTTAAACATGTTTTCTCATCAAATTCTGTTTGGAGCGTTAAAAAATAAAATACAACTTCCGGATAAATATTTAGCAAGCAGCCGAAATGACGAAATTTATTTGCACTTTTGCAGTGACAGAAAAGTCTTTAATACTAAATTAGAAAATAATTCGAATATTTAGACAACTTTTTTCACCAAATTCTGTTTGGAACGTCAAGTAAAGTACAACTTTCGGTTTGTAATTTGCAGCCGAGATTTAATACTTTATTTGCAATAGCATGAAAATCTCTAATACTAAATTTGACAAGAATACGATCATATTTATACACCCATCTTTTTTTTTTAACAAAATCTGGTTGGAGGTTCAAATAAAGTACCACTTTCGGTTGAACACTTATAACCAAAATCTAATCAGCTTTTCCCATAAAGAAAGAAGCTTAAATAAGAAATTTTATACGGTTTAGTTAATTAGTATTTGAGTTATCGTGTATACGACTTCCATTATGATCTGATATATCCTATGAAGGCGAAAGGGAAAAAATTAGAACTTACTTTATTGTAGACTGCAAACAATATAGTAATAAAATTTAAATATCGTCTATCTCTTCAATTTTATTGAACACAGAACACTGTTAACAATTTCACTCATGCACTGTTCAATGAATAATAGAATGGTTATTCGTCGAGTAGATGTTAAGATAATGTTTAAAAGTAAAATGCTAAAATGCATAACAAAGATAGTACGCCACCCATAGCGCGGTCGCGCGGTTTGTTTATATTAAATACGAAACAGGTGCGAAGTGCCGGCCCGGCACTATCGCTCACACATCAAAGAAAAAATAATAACTAATTAAAATAAGAAGCCATAGTAAAATAATTTAAAAATATGGTATTAAATTATAGCTCTGATGGGTATTTTTAATCATATAAAGAGTTATATTTGTCTATCAATCTGGAAAAATATAGATAAATATTATAAAAATTAGTAATTTAATTATATTTTTTTTATTATTATTAGTAGTAGTTTAATATTATTTAAAGCATCGGCCTGGCGCCCCTCTGCGAGTGGCGCCCAGGGCATGATAGACCCCCTTGCCTCCCCCCCCCCCTCGCTACGCCGCTGATTTAATACCTACTGTCGCTGTCTGATGGTTTCTGAATATTCATTCATGGTGCGCGGTATAACAGGAGTGCCAAGTTTTCTACTTCTGTACATGGTAGATCTAACACTGTTGTAACCATTTAAAAGGGCAGCCGCATCAGAGTAACGTTGTTTTTCCTCACGAAAAATGATTTCCATGTCAGTATTTTCATACTGGGCCCGTCTTCTTAAAGCAGTTTTCAGACGTAAAATCTGAACTTCAACTACATCCGCATCATGATTATGAAGTTGAGATAAATTGGGAATTCCATCTCTTAAAATAAGGTGAGCTGGACAAGTTTCCCGATTTCTGCACACAAGGTACATATTGCCCCCCAGGCGCTTGATGCTACCAGTATAAATAAAACAAATAACTGGCTATTAGAACGATGGCCATCTAATCGTTCCATTTTAATAAGAATAAGTATACAAAAGAAAACAATACAACGAATAATGAAAAAGAAAGTTCGTTAAATTATTAACGCAAAATAAAAAAATAACAAAAAGGTATGAACGAAAATGTACAACCAAAAAAGCAGGGACTGAAATACGTACAAAGACGTAAACAGTAACACAAAATAAAAGGTAATATAAATGATAAACAAGTCTATAAAGTACTTGCAACTAAAAAAGAGACATTAACACATACAAAATAATGTTAAATTATAACGAAAATGAAAGTTTTAATATACACAAAATAATATGTGTATATAAATATATACAATAAAGAAACTATGAACGGTATAATAAACTTCAAAAGAACACAACACAAATTTTTCGCTAAGAGCACAAGACTGCAAAAAAGCACCATTAGCACCTCAACAAGAATAAAGTAAAGTAATTTTTGATAAATAAATGAACATGGTTATTTTTATCAAAATTATATTCTTTAGGAAGAAAATACATATTGTTTATTTATTAATAATAAATTTCTAAATAATTATATAGAAATATATAATAATATACTATAAAATTAATTTTTGAATAAATAATATTAACATATGTTTTATTTTGATAAAATTGTAATGCATAATAATTGGCTCGCTGGTGACATCTGTTGGTTTTCATGTGAACAATTTAGAAAAACAAAAGTTTAAGATTAGATGTTAATATTACATTTACTAATTAATAAATTATAAGCCAAAAGTCAATATTCCACAATAGTTTTGATGTTTAATATTAATTGCTGCAATGCGCATGATTTTATTTGTTATTTGTATCACCAGTTCAAGGCGTAGTGTACTTCTACAAAACCCTATACATATTTTAATTCCTAAAATCGTAAATAAGGTTGTCGTGCCATTTATTGCATATAAAATTAGGATTTAGACATTAGGACTATAAAAATTCAACTTCAAATAAAGCCATATAAAATAGTTCTTAGAAATGTATTAATATAATATTCGCTTTTATTTAACGTATTCTAAACAAATTGTCGTTCTTGCGTATTAGCATTACTTATTGGTGTAGTTTTCTTACAATGCCGATATGATAAAAACTTTTACCACCAAATTCACCAACCATTAATCAAGTCTTGATTCTCTGATCAACACTGATCTGTAAATCAAGTTCTGGATTACCTTGGAGATCAACAGTTTTAACAAAGCAACAGTGTCAAATTTTGTTGATCAGAGAATAAAATTTGATTCAGGGATGGTGAATTCGGTTGTTAAAGTTTCAAAATGACTCGTTACAATTTTTGACAATTAAAATCAAACTTGATTTTATTTGTACATTTCGATTTTTCTTTCAATGTCGACTGTTTTTGCTGAATAATAGTATATTACGTACCATGAACTGTAAGTGAAAAATTATAAAATACCATTTAAAATGTTACGGACGTTACGTTGGAAGTGATAGAGAGTGAACATGCGTATTTGCAGTGCAATAAAAATTTACATATTTTATTAAATTTATAAATTAAAACCATAAAAAACTGTACAAGACATAAGCGTTAAACAGTGCAGTGCGTAGTGCGCGAGTTATATTAGTTCAAATCGAGTGTTTAAAACTAAAACAATAAAAAAATAAGTTAAGTCAATAACACAAGGTCAAACCATTACGGTCGAGAATCGCACACTTACACAAGGACATCTGATCGGCGCGCTTCGATCAGTGTTTCCAACTGTCTGATAATTAACTAAATAAAAAAAAAAAACATAAAAACACAAAAGTAACAGATACTTGCCTACCATTATACCGGTAGCTGCGCCCCGAACATAATCAGAGCTAAAATCAATATGTCCGCTACGAATAATAGTGAGAATACCGAGAACGATACCACGGAATTAATTCTAAATAAAATAGAAGAATGTAGAGTGGCGAATCTAGCAGCTCTGAACACAGCAGTCTCTGAAATAAAGCAATTGGTGCAACAATCAGATCTAAAAATCAAAGAGGTAGTAAAAACAGTAAAGAAATTACAAGAAGAAAATAAAACATTGAAACAAGCCACTGAAGAAAAAGACAATAAATTACATCTGGACCCCTATTCTGTAACTTATCACTAGTGACAAGTCATATTTTTATGACGTTATCATGTTGGTTTGGTTAGAAATGATATTTTAGTAACTTTAAGTTATCTATGTTTTTAATGGATTATAAAAGTGGTGGTACTGTATTTAAAAGATATAAAACTTCGAATAATTTATATTTACTCTTAAATGAGCAGGTATTCTGGTGCTTCTTCGGCTGTTAGGCATGTGTGGTCTCAATGTATTTAATAAATACAAACATGCCTCCATCGTTAGCCTAAAATTTGCTAAAAATTCTGCATCTTTTATTGGAAATGGAACTTGCATATCCCGTACATGTCTTCTAGTTAACCGATTTGCTTGCCTATTTTCATTTTCCTCTAATTCTTATACTACAATCAGTTGATTATATAGGAACGCCATAACCTATATAATAAATTAATTATAATTTGTAATAAATAGTACAAACAAGCACTATTAATTTCTAAATTATTTTTATTATGTTCTCATATTATAAACTTACCTTATGAACAGGTAATTTGACTTCAAAAAAAAAAAAAAAAAAATAGTCTTAGTACAATATTCAAACTATTAAATTGACGCCACAACGAAGCCGAAAACAAGATAAGACTAGTGATACGATCGTAATACTACCTCTCCTGCTAGTGAAGTTTTCCCTACTCTTATCTAAATCTATGATGTCATATACGACGTGTCAGGAGCAAATTCGCTAGATGGCTGTCTTAAATATAATACTAGTAAATGCCTATCACTAGTGATAAAAGTTACAGAATAGGGGTCCTGTTGGAGATGCATGCAAAATTTAAAAACCTTATTATCTATGGAATGCCAGAAGATGAAATTGAGACTAAACAAAAACTTCGAGAAAAACTAATAACATTTTTCTCAAACAACATGCAAATAAACTTAAATAATGAGGATATTGAAAACACCTACAGGTTCGGTAAAAAACAGAACGATAAGGCACGACTAGTATCAGAAACTTTGTGGAATCTAAACACAAAACGCGAAATCTTAAGAAACAGAAAGTTGTTGAAAGGAAACAATATTTACATAGATGAAGACTACATTTCAATCCAAATGCAGACGAGGAAAAATTGCTGCCACATCTCAAAACTGCGCGAACAACCGGAGATAAAGCAACCATCAGTTGGCAGCACCTAATAATAAATGGAGAGAGGTAGACTATAGAAGATCTAAAAACTCAAGAGTACGAACAAGAGTCCGATTCTGAAATAAATGCACGAAGATTATCTCAATCAACTCCAACTCTGTACCATCCAAGTCAAGATCTCCAAGAAGAAAATGCACCTGAAACCGGTCAAATACAAGAAAAGACTAACACTAAACAAAGTCATCAAAACGAAACTAATTCAGAAAACAAGAAAACGGAAATCATGAAAAAATACGCAAAAAGTACAGATACTAAAAAACTACCAAAAAGCGGCAAAACACAATGCAAGAAAACAGAAGGCCCAATCGACCGCCTACTACGACCAAGAATGCTAAACACCCCAGGGAAATCCACAAAAAATTAAATAAAAACGAAATTCAAAAAGAAGAACTGACACCAACTAAAATCGGATTTTGGAACATGCAAGGGCAAAAAAAAATTCAATTTACTAGACTCATCACAAATAGAGTATCTGCAGCCATTAGACATATTATGTGTGAGTGAAACATGGAGGGAAGAAAGAAACGCTATTATTAACCCTAACTTCCTCAAGCCATACTCTCATCTCCACAGTGGTGCAGTAAGAGACGCTAGCCGAGGTAGAGCAATCGGCGGTCTATCCGTGTACAGTAAAATCGAAAAATGTACAACAATACTACTAGAAAAATCAGCTCACTGGATAGCTGCGAAAATCACATTTAATGAAAGCAAAACAGAAACAATATTAATTTTTACCTACTTCTCACAGAGTTATAAATTCCGCACAATAATGGATCTTTTCTCAAATCTAATAACAGATACCAACGACAAATACTCACAACACCCAATTATAGTGGCAGGCGATTTCAACGCCCAAATAAGAAACTTAAACCAAGCTGAAGAAACAATGTTTGATTCATCCAAATTAAACCCGACACGGAAAGCAGACGAACAAAATAACCCAAAAGGAAAAGCGTTAGTCGAAATTATGGAGAGCGAAGGATTTTACGTCCTCAATGGAAGATCTGAAAGTGATACACCAGCCAAAAAAACTTTCATCAGTAAAACAGGCCAATCCACAATTGATTTAACTTGGATTAACACCAACAGCATCAAGTACATAGTAGATTGTCGAGTCGAAAATAAAATCCTCATCTCGGACCACCTACTATGCTGCTTAAAACCTATTATGGAGACTCATAGAAATCTGAGAAAAGCAAACAGCACAGAGCCATATCACAAAATTAAATAGGACCTACTTAAAGTTAAAGGGTTTCAGCTAAAAACCGAAGAACACATCACAAAAATAACAGATCCCTATAACAACGACTACGATAAACTACTGTCAGTATGCTACACCGCAACGAAATAAATATCTATCTACCACACAATAAAACCACACAGTCAAACAAAAATAAATAAACCGTGGTTCAATAAAGAATGCAGAGAGAGCAAAAAACAAATGAGAAAGAGCTACTTCAAATTTTCAAGAGATAGGAAAACTAATAAACTAAACCAATATATAGAAGACAAGAAAAAGTACAAAAGTATACTCTGCAAATACAAAAAAGCTACTACATGCAAATTCAAGAAGGGATCAACAATATACGAGATAACAAACAATTCTGGACGGTGTACAAACAACACAAAATAAAGAAGAAAACCACAAACCCCATAAGCATAAAAGAGTGGGAGGAACATTATAAAAACATATTTAAATACAACACAACGATACACACTCTATTTACAGATGCTATACACCCTTACTTAGACTCCCAAATAAGCAACAGTGAACTTAAAAACACTTTAAAATCTTTAAAAATCAATAAAACACCAGGACCCGATCTACTGCCAAATGAAGCATTAAAATCTTTAGACAACAACTGCTTCAACACGCTACTCAATTTCTTAAATGAATGTCTTGATAAAGAAATTGTGCCGCCACAGCTCTGCAAGAGCACACTAATATTAGTTCACAAAAAAGGAGACGAAAATATACCGAATAACTATCAAGGACTAGCCATGCTAAACACAATACTAAAAGTATTAACAGGAATAGTCGCAAGACGTCTAGAAACATGGGCAGAAAGTTTTAGTATTCTTCCTGAAGTCCAATGCGGCTTCAGAAAACACAGATTCTGCTTAGACAACATATTCTCTTTAAATGCGATAATACAATCACGCCTTATTGAAAAACGCACTACTTTCGCTATCTTCATAGACTTCAAGCAAGCATTTGATACGATCACCCATACAAAGCTCTGGAATAAAATCTTTCAGCTTGAAGTAAGCGCAAAACTAGTAAGATTGCTGATGAATATTTACAGTAATGCGCACATAACCGTGCATGCAAACCAGCAAAAATCTAACCCAATAAAAGTAAACAGAGGTGTATTGCAAGGGGATTCACTTAGCCCACTTCTTTTTAGCCTCTTTATTGCAGATATTGAACAATGTTTTAGAAGTCAAGGCTTAGAAGGAATCTTCATTAATCACGCTGTCGATATACTGATGCTTCTATATGCAGACAACCTTGTTATACTATGCGACACAATTGCCGATGTACATAACAAACTTAAATGTCTGGAAAACTATTGCAACAAAAACGATCTTACCATCAATAACAAAAAAACCAAAGTGATGCAATTTTTCAGAGGCAGACCTCTTACTAACAATACAAGCTTCCGTTGCCAAGGCTCCATAATAGAAATGACAAGGGAATACACGTATTTAGGAATAGCTTTTACTAGCTCAGGCCACTTTAAGCAAGCCAAGGACGCTATGATCAGCAAAGCTAGATATACAACAGGAGTTGTCAAAAACTTAATGGCAACAACAAAAACAAAATCATGGGACACCAGAAATCATTTATATAAAACTGTAGTATTGCCCACACTACTATATGCAGCCGAAATACATAGCCTGCAGTACGTAAACGACATAGAAACTGTTCAAGTTGGCTAATTCAAACAACTATACAACTGGTCTAAATACACACCCAATTACATAGTTCGAACAGAGACAAAACAATTGAAATTAGAAGTCATTGTTTTGCATCAGTTCTGAACTACACTAAAAAACTGCTACTTATGAATAGTAACAGATATCCAAAAATATGTTACAATAAATTACTAATATTAGATAACAACAAAAAAAAAAATGTCCCTAAACTTAACTGGGCAACACAAGCTAAAAACTTGTTCGAAAAAATAAACAGCATCGATATCTGGAACAAACAAAGCTTCATTATATTGGAGAACACAGAGAAAGAACTAATAGAAAATATACACAGACACTACAAAACGAAGATATAAATAAAATAACAAACTCAACCTACAGTACGCAGTACAAAGAGATATACGCGGACCTGAACTATCAAGTAAACGAGATCAGCATAAATGTTATTTATTTATTTTATTTATTTATATATTTATTTATTTAAATACAAAACCCAACAGGCAAAGCCCAATAATAGGGTTGAAAGTAAAAACTACATAAATTTAAAGCATAGAAATTAGAGTAAAAAAAATAAACTTTAGAAATTAAGCAATTAATTTTTTAAAGTAACTATATTTGTGAAGGAAAATATCCACATGTGAGTACCTATGTTCATACAAGGAACACATACGGTAAATAGGAGAGATCATCAGAACACTAGAACGAGCAAAAGGAAGATAGAATGTTACAGTTGATCTAGTTCGAATAGAGGAAAACTGGAAATTAAGAAGGGACAGGCATTGAGGGTCATCTATCAACTTAGACAGGTAACTCGCTACATTAAGTTCACGCCGTTCATAAACACTTTTCACATTAAACATGGACAGAAGTTCTAGATAAGAGATTGTTCTATCAGGATAGAGATTAAAAACCTTAAAATATAAAAATTTCAGAAACTTTTTTGGACTGCCTCAATAGCTTCATAGATCGGATGCCACACTATATTACAATATTCTAACTTCGACCGCACAAAAGAGAAGTAAATAGATATGATGGCATGTATATTGTTAAATGATTTCGTATTCCTAATTACGAAGCCCAGCATTCTGATAGCAGATTTATAGATAGTATTGTAATGACTTACGAAATTTAATTTTTCATCGAAAATCACACCCAAATCTTTAACAGAATTAACTCTAGTGAGAGATGTACCATTAAATGAATAATTACAGTTTGTGTTTTAATTTGTAGTAAAAGATAAGATAGAGCATTTAGCAAGATTCAGGTGGAGATTGTTAATTGTGCACCACGCTGATATTTTATTGAGGTCATTCTGAAGCTTCGCATTATCATCAATGGTATTTATATTGTAAAAGATTTTTAAATCATCAGCAAATAAAAGTTTCACACACTCGATAACATTGGCGATTTCATTGATGAAAAGGAGGAAAAGTAAAGGGCCTAAGTTAGAGCCATGAGGGACTCCTGACGATGCAATGAAGTGAAAGGATCTATGACCTTGATAGTTTACAAACAGTTCTCGTTGATGAAGATAGGAAGTTATAAGTGATACAAGGTGAGGGGAGAAAGAGAAAGTATGAAGTTTACCAATCAGAAAACCGTGATCAATTCTGTCGAAAGCCTTAGAAAAATCGGTGTAAACACAGTCAACTTGGCCTTTGTTGTCAAGAACTGTTGATATATTGTGCGTGAAATACATTAGATTAGAGACAATAGATCTTTTTTCCACGAAGCCTTGTTGGAAAATAGAGATTTCATTTTTGACTTGGGGATACAAACTAGAATAAATTAGCTTTCCAAAAATTTTGCTAAAATTGCAAAGGATGGCAACAGGGCGATAGTTGTTAATATTATTAACATTACCTAATTTTAAAATTGGAGTGATTCTAGTGAGTTTCCAAGCTGATGGAAAAGTTTGAGAATTTACACAAAGATTAAATGTGTGGAAAAGGGCTTGAGACAGAGATTGGGCACAGTCCCTGATTAGTAAATTAGGAATAAGGTCAGGACCAGAGGAGAGGGTTGGTTTAAGAGTTTTAATAGCTTTTTCAATGTCTGGAATAGAAAAGGTAGGTAGGGAAACTAGATCACAAATAACATCTCTCATGGTATTGGATGGGATTCAAGAAGACGTAGTGTAAACAGATTGAAAGAAGGAAGCAAAAGCATTAGATATATCATTCGGAGTATCAAGTGTTACCTCATTATACAATATAGAGTTAGGTAAAGTGGATATTTCCTGTTAGAGTTAACATAGCTCCAGAATTTCTTGGGGTCGGACTTAACTGAATTCTCACAAGCTTTCGTGTAGTTTTTAAAAGAAGATCTAATACCAGATTTAAGGTCAGCTCGTATTTTACTAAATTTAGCTGTTATACTAACATCGGAAGGAAATTTATTGTGATGCGCTCTAAGTTTATTTTTAGTTCTAATCATTGATTTAATGTCATTATCAAACCAAGGAGGATAACGCTTAAGAGAATTCAGTTTAAGTGGAACACATTGATCAAAAAATTCGTACAGTTTGGAGTAAAAAAATTCACATGCTAGGTTCACGTCCGAAAAAGTATCAAGGCAGTTCCAATCATAAGAATTAATGAGTGAATAAAGCTTGAAAAAGTCAGCTTTCCTGAAATTATATGAATAAGTGCTTGTAACTGTACTCTTAATATTTTTCGGTATGTACATATTAATAACAATATTGAGAGCGGGATGATGCATAGGATATTCCATATTGAACAATAAATCGGTCGAATGAGTCACACTACAATCCGTATTACTGATAACAATATCAAGCAATCGACCATTCGAGTTTTTAACTTGGTTGAATTGACCAGCATCAAAATATTCAAGTAAGGAATAAAAATTATTTATTTTGTGAGAATTAATGTTACATTCAAGTTCAGAGATATTGAAATTACCTAAGATTAAAAAATTGTTGTCTTGAATAAAAGGCAGACTTTCAAAAAAATCAAAGACTGCATTATAAATTTCAGTATTCTGAGCCGGTGGAATATAAGTAACAAAAACATAAAAAGATTTGTTGTGTAAACACAATTTGGCACAAATAATATTTACATTTGACGGCAGACTATCACTGAAATAAGACAAATTAACAGCGCACGATGAAATGGCATTGTTGACGAGAAGCACTACCCCACCACCACGTGATACACGGCACGCCTCCAAATCACGATCACAGCGATAGATTGAAAACATGTCGGCACAGAGTTCAGCATCAGGGAATACCGGGAAGTTTCACTGCTATTGCCGCCGTTGGTGCATAGCTAGCGACACCAGTAGATCATGGCACTAAAGAGTATAAATCATTTTATGCCTGTTAGATGGCTCACTAGTCCCAAATTTAAAAATTATATTTTTTGAAGCTAATTAGTGTTGTGTATTACCTAACTAATTAAATTCATTTTGTACGAGAAATTGTGAAGAGCAGAACAAAACATGAAATATTGTGATAAAATAATATTATATATTTCCGATTTTTGCTTTTGTGAGTTTAAGGGCCTTGTGTGATACTGTTTTTTCGAATATTTGACTTGTTGAATTTGGATTTTTTGTAGTAAAGCTGTAATCTACATTTATAAAGGTAAGTTTCAATTATTTATACAAATTAGGAAAAATATGGAAATCATTTATTTAGATGTTATTGTTACTCATTTATTATGATTTATAATAATTTTATTTCAACAGATGCTTTTCCTTTGTTGTGTATCAACGTGTTACACGTAGAAATCTTTTACTTTGGTACGATTTGCAACCCAAAAAAGAAATTGGAGTTATTACTAAGTTGGAAACACACCATCAACATCTAGATCTATACGATAAGAAGACAGCTGAGTTCATTTACAACAAGATAATCGTTGAAATATAAACAACGCAAGTAAACCGTAGGTAAGTAATTTTCAATGTGATGTGTCATAACTCATAAATAATATAATACATTATTATAGGACTTCGTCACCAACTGGCTCCTAATGTCATCACTTCCTGATGTGCTGTTCCTGCGACCGACTCTATGTGGTACTCCGGGGACTCCAGAATTCATCATACGAGGCAGTCTACAAAGAATGCATCCTTGTACTTGTACCTGTTTCTTCATTTCATCATCTCTTTGTGCTTCTACCTCGCCGAATTTATATTGGGACAGCCCAAGTTTTCCTTCGAATAACTTCATTTGCTCATCATTGTATTACAATTATTATGAAGTAATTCTAATATGAGAACTGTAAACATACTCATCGTTAAACATCCGAAGACATATAGCAGATCAACGAACAATGTATTATGTTTTTCAGTGTTTTTTTCACACATTTAAGATGATGAAATATGGTCAAACTATAATGAAACAATAAGTTCTATCATGTAAAAATTCTAAATTATTCGATAATATCAGTTTGAGAATGAAATATATTACACTAACTTCTATATTGAATTGCTCGTCATTCTCAAAGTAAGCAATTTTTATTTTGTAAAAGAAAATAGTTATAGGACAATATATTTAGAAAGTAAATAAACATAAATGTCTATGTTATGTCCATATGGTTAAAATTATTGTATGTTATGTATGTATATTGCATGAAACAGTGGTTAATAATGAATAAAATTACCGATTGTGTCAAAAAGTAACTCACACATATCAGTCACTAAATGAAAAATATGTATTACACGTTCATTTACTTTCATATTCATAAGAATATTGAACATTCATTCAGTAATATTTAGTATACTACTTAATATTTGAAAATTATGTAGATATTTCATATGTTTTGTATGATATTCCTTGATAATCTACCAATTTTCTTATTGCACATGGAAAAAAAATTTCGAATTATTTGTATAAGGGTTTGTTTATGATGTTTTTTATTTACAAATTTATATTTATGAATTAAAATGCATTTATTGGTTCATGGTGCATTTGGATTTGTATATAGATTTACAAATTTTTATATTTGAAATTTTATTTTATATTTTTATATCTTACTAATAGGAATACAGTTTTCTTTCAAACTCATAGCAACTAGTAACTGAATAAACAAAATGATGTGACAGTTGTTGACATCAAAAATACGTCATAAAACTGGTAATTTATATAATAAATGTAATTCATAATGGATACTCAATGTTAATTAGGTATGGAATTGATTTCTGATGTAGAATTGCGCAGTATTTTGTACAACAAGATAACCAAAACATTTATTTGATTCGATTAATTCATAAATCTAAATTCATCATGCATCAGTGCGCTAAATCTAATATATAAATCTAAGTTTGTAAATTCAATACATCATACACAACATTAAGACACACTGAATGAATAAATATGTACATATTCATATTCCAATTGATAATAAAATGAAATTGTATCAAATTTGTAAAACGTAAACTGAGAAAATATTAATGTAACAAAATGATAACACTAACTACGCTGTGAGAGATATGTAATTATTATGTTTTTGCTAAATTTACAATGTTTATAATCTATATATACACATATATTATATTTTTATAACGCAACTTTGTATAATTTGTATAAATAAAAAATTATTTGAAAAAAAAACTTTATATATTTATTTCAAATTTAATTTACAGGCGCGTGGAATATAAAAATTGATACTAGCGCTTACATAGCGGCCACGGCACCAACTAATCAACAAGGACGTTTACGTGGTTAATTGGTTATATCATTGAATGCCCATTCCCGGTATTCCCTGTTCAGCATCGCGCACACTGTCACACAAGCAGGTTTCAGAAAGAGCAATGATGTCGGAATTTTTTTTTAAGTTTCGATGTAAACAGTACATTTTTTGTCAAAAGCATCATGTGTGGTGTCGAGTTTAGTTTTGTGCAGAGTATTAGATTTAGTGCAGTTTGGACTACATTGTTTGACGGTATGATGTAATCTACAACATTTGTAGCATCGGCGAACATCAATAGCATCATAGACAGCGCAGAGATCAAAGCCAATGAAGACTTTGCCAGATTCAAGTAATTTATGGAAAGTAGTAACATCGACTTGAATAAGGGCTTGATAAATATTTGTATTTCTTCTCGTAGGTGTAAGTTCGAGTATTTCACATTTAAAGTCGGAGGTAAAACATGTTTTATTTAAGTGAATTAGTTGTTCTTTGAATGAGTCCTTATCAAAGTCATCTGACATACCAACTATGCGAATTCTCGGATTAAGGGCAGGTAATTGGCGTATTTCATATTTATCTTTCAGATTAGTTTTCACTAATTCTTGCAACTTTTCTGTTTGATCGGATCCAATGATGAGTACACCGTTGCTAGCTGGACGTACGGAATCAAGGATAATATTCGAAGTAACAGGATTAGCTGATTTGAGGAGGTCGGACTTTGTAGCTGCAACAATTTGCGAAGAATTTGTGGGTTTCAGCATAACAGGAGGTTTAGGCGCTGAATTACGCACTACACTAGCATAGCCGGACGAAGATTTTGATGGAATGCTCTGTATTACATCATTAAACTTGGAATTCACTTTTTCGTTGAGTTCTAACTTCAATTCAGCGACAGTAGATGAGATCATTGAGGTAATGGATTGTTTCATGTTCTCAAACAATTTATCCATTAAAAATGTTTCAAAGTTAAAGAGTATGGTATTGATTTCATCTATTACTTTCAGGAAATTGTTATTCTCCACATGGTTTAGAATAGAACAATTCATATGACATGTATCACACCAGAAGAGTATATTTTTGGAGCTAGTGCAGAGCTTAGTTTGATCAGCATTGAGACCTGTACACGTATAAACAAAATCAGCCAAATTCGAGTAGCCTCCACACGATATACCGCACAATTATATATAAATGGAACTGTTCATAAATTTAATCTAAATAATATGTGTACTATATGCAACTGTTTACAGAGTGACAACTTGTACCATTTCTTCATTACATGCCCTATATACGAGCCACCACGCAAAGCCCACCTGAGCAAACACCTACAACAACACACGAGCGGAGACAACTTCCCCAGGATTATCCTGCACCCCCTACCTATTAACAAAATGTATGACATCTATAATTATGTTATAACAGCTCTCCAAATAAGAGAATTTGCCATGAATAATTAAAAATGTCAATTTCATATACAAACAAACAGCAATGTAACCATACAAGTATTTAAGTACACATATTGTAAACATAACCTTCCAAATTTGTAACCTCTTTTGTATAGGCTTAGCCTTTTACAATAAATTACTATTATTATTATTGTTATATAAAACCATTTAAAATGTTACAAGTGCTTATGAATATAGGCTTTTTCAACTATAAATGATATTTTTTTTTGTTAAGTAAAACAAAAGGAAATAGCTATTTGGAGATTTTATCTTTATGCAAATAAATAAAATATATATTAATTACTGTATAAATGTTTTCTAAGGATGTATCGTAGGATGACCAAATGTACATAATATCCGTCATTGTCCGTCTATAAATAAGCCAGCATATATCATGCAAAAGAAATGGATTTTATGACTATTTAGAACAACGAAATATTTTTTACATATTGGAAATTAAAGTAGTACATATTATTAAATGATAATTCTAATTAAAAAGAAAATAGTTTACAAAATTAAAAATAAGAAGTGAACAAAAATACCACTGATCATTTCACACTTTTGACATGAAATTTTGCTGATTGCGTGTGATTTGCAAACAAAGTAATATAAAGACAAACAAATAAAAAATTGATAGAAATAAAAATAATATACGAGTATATTTCTAAATTTTTTGACACCTCATGTGTGTTTTTCATGAGCTACAATAATATTACAGTTAAAAAACAAAAATTAAATACAATCATGTGGAACTTACGTGAAAATTTTGAATTTGTAAAACATGGATAAATAATAAATAACATAAATTACATACAATGGTCGTCAAAATTTAAAAAAATAAATAAATACATTAAAAACTCATGTAGTCGTCAAATAAATTAAGATATACTTTTACAAAACATTGAATTAACAATGGCACCCTTTAACTGAATTAAGTTATAACTTGTTCTGAAGGTCGTTTCTCGAATTGCCGCTAGATTTTTAAGTCATTCCTCTTTTTAGTATTTATTAACCATACAGTAGTCGCGCACGGTCTGTGAGGTGAGACCATTGGGCACGAATATTACTTTGAATAATTTAAAAACCAGCGCCTTAAATAATATATTCTCCTTAGTATCTTCCTAACCAATATAACCGCCTTTGCAATGCTGTTTTCGTTTGTTTACGTTTAGTAGTGTCTTGCATATACGCATAAGGCATTACTCTCTGTCATGCCGGCGTGACTTCTGGTGCAACGTTTGTATCAACTGAAACTTCTTTCCTTTTTCGTTTCAAAAGGTATAAACATAGGCTATTTTAAGTAAATTTAATTGTAATGATGATGGTCGCATATAAACAAATTATTGGCACTTAAAGGCCTCATTTCCTTCTATTGTATTATTACACATATCCCAACACACAAATTTCAATCATTTTTACTCTAATAATACAGAAAATACAACAATATTTAGTATTTCCCTAAAATAAAACACATTTTCTGCCAATTTTCAACGTTTATTTTCATCCTTAAGTTTAAAGTACTATTTTTCCCAAAATATTTGTTTGAATTCAAACAGGTTCTGCTTTAAAATAATATTTTAATATATTTGATTTATGCTATTTACTGTTATTAAATTTGGCATTTCTCAAAACAGCGTTCTAAACCAAGGCTTGACATGATAACGTAAATCAAAGACTGCAAAATTAATAATTTTCTGCTAGCAAATAATAATTTTTATTTAAAAATAGTAAGGAATCTACAATTAGAAGATTTAAGACTTGATCTCCTTTCCTCTAAAATACGCCCTGAAGTTGAAAAAACACGTTCACTGGCAACTGAACTTGCAGGAATATGAAGAACTTTTTTTGCCAAAATTTTTAAATGAGGTAAATTATTGTTACTTGTACTAAATAAAGTTTATTTCATCTTCCACTGACTCTTTATCAGTGTCAGATGATTCAGATGTATTAACAAATTCTGAAAAATGATAAACTTTTGCCTGTTTCGAAGGAATTTCATCGGTGGATTCTTTAGTACTAGTTGTAGTTTTATTGTTTTTTAATATTTTCGTTTCTAATTTCAGTCAATACTCACGTTACTATTTCAATAATATTTTAACGTTCTTCTTTACTAACAAATTTTAAATTTTTAGAATTTGGATCCAAAAATAAAGCAATGCGATGTAAGACATCTATAATAAATCTTTCCTTTACTATTGTTCGCGTAATTCGTTTAATTTCAATTAATACTTCGGAATCATCTGTATCCTCTAAACAATGTTTTTCCAACTTAAGGTACCACAAAAAAAACCTAAATTAATTGTATTTTCGGCAAGTCGATGGAATTCTTTCGTTTCAATTAATATATGTTGGATTTCTTCGTACATTTCGTCCACACTCTGTATCATCAAATATATAAGGAGTTCCATCGTGTTGCAACGTCTTGTTTTAATGTCTTCGTTAGCTTACTATTAAAACTTGACTGCATGAAATACATCACTAATTTTTTTACTGTAATTATACTCTTATTAATTTCTTCTGGAAAATTATTAATTATATCATTCACTAGTGGATTTAAATTATGGCAAGACCAAGACACTTCGCATTAAAAATTCATCAGTATGTTTACATATGATTTTAAAATATTTATTACAAAATTTAAAATATTTTCACCAGTTTTTTTATTTTCAAATTCTTTATTTCCAAACACAAAACTTTTTAACACGAAATTGTCGCTTAATGTATGGCCTGTAAGTGTTAGAAAACTTCTTTTTTTGTGGTCATCCGTTCAAAGGTTCATTGTCAGGGCCACATAGTTGGCAGAAATTTCTTCAGTGATTTTTTGCTTAATTTTATCAACTTTTTCAGGTACAATAGTACGCATAATTGTTTTACTGCTACTTAAAACATCATCGATGTTAACTTTACCACAATCAGAGCCAATATTTATTAATGCCTGGCATAAATTTTTAACTCCTCCTTTTGTGGCATCCAAAGGCCTTAAATATCTGGCAACAAAATATAATTGTTTAACAGAAATTTCTTTACGTTTGTTTTCAGGCAATTTTACTTTTCTAGTAAATACGTCCATAATTTTTTGGGTATCTGATGCTGATGACTTTTAAATCGTGCAAAATTCTGAGATGTTCCTTTATACACAATCATTTCAAAAATTTTCCACACTTTGGTTGTAAAACCAGACTTTGTATTAAAATTAAAATGTTCTGCTCCCGATTTATTTTTCAATTTTTGTTCTAAATGAACTTTTGTTAGAAGTTCTGGATTTTTTTCGTTTTGAGCACTCATTTTAATAATTACCTTTGGAAGGTACTGTAAATGAGTTACAGTACCTTCCACGAACATTCATCTGAAACTGCTTTGAGAAAACTGAATGAAGATAAATAGTTATCCTCAGTGTTGCCAGATGGAAGACAAAGAAATTATCGTACCAACCTATGAAAATTATGTTTTTTTGAGAAAAATTATCGTATAAAATTATCGTATTTAAAAATAAATTATCGTATCCTCCAAAATCAACAAATAAATACAATTTTTTTTTCATTCAAGGTCAAATACCTTATAATTCAAGGTTATATTTTTTTCTAGGGATGGGAAAAGCGGCATATTTTTCCCCTTTCATGTACAAAAATAAATTGCCAGATCACAGAACAAGAATTTTTAAGGGGGGGGGGGGGGTGAACACCAACCCCCCCTAGCTACGTCACTGTATTTTTATGTGTAACAAAAAAAAATCATAGTAAGATAAAACGTTTGAAAGATATATTTTTTAAATAATGCAAACAAAACCAGTTTTTAAATACTGTATTAATAAACTTAAAAATACCTAGAAGTATATTATTGGTATGTATATACATAAATTAAAAAATTAAATGTTTTGTAAGGAGTATAGAATTCCTCGCTACTAAATCTATAATATCATTGTTGTCTATATTTTTAAGAATATCCTTTTCGATTGACATGAGCATAAAACTTGAAAAAAGCTCATGTGAAATAGTAGTCCGTAGTCGGTTTTTCACGTAGCGGAGTTTAGAGAAACTCCGTTCACAAGCTACCTGGGAAACCGACTGCGTCGCCAAGTATTTATACGCAAGGCCTGTTACCGAGTATGCCGTGGATATCATGTTATATTTTTCTAGTACAAAAAGACAGCAGATAATACAATTTTTGCAGTATGAAGATGAATTACACTTGAGATAGGAAGTAAATGGCTCATTGTCTTCCGCGTCCTCCAAGTCATTTTCCCATTCGGTATTGGCCCCTTTGTTGACTGCATCCGTTAAACTTTTCTTTAAATTATTCCAATTGTTTGAGAAATGAAGAAGTTCTCGTCTCAAATTGTCAGGCGTAGCTTCATCATCAAATTTCATTAGCAAATTGCTCAACTTTTCGAAAGTATTGAGTGATAAAGTTTTGACAGGTAATTCAGTCTCCAAGACAGAATCTATATTTTTCTCCTCCAAAATAGAATTTATACTATTGATTAAGTGTTCAGTGACACTTTTTACTTTTTGAAAGTCTCTGGAGAAGTCCGTGACTTTGTTTTTGAAATGATGTACAAAATCGTTACATTTCATAAAATCCAATCCAGAATTTTGAAGATATTTTGAGAGTGGAGCAGAGATTTCAAAAATTCGTAAATATACATGAGCTGTTAGAATTGTTTCGAATTTAAGTAAACTCTCTTTAAAATTGCGTGCTTTGAAACGAACATTGGGTGAAAAGTGACTGCTATTTTCTAATTCCAGGAGTGCTTTAATTAATGAAACATATAAGACATTTTCCACATTGGCGGCAAATTTTCCGAATTTTTTTTCCAAGGCCGTATGCTTGCTAGACCATCTGATTTCAATTATATTGGATAATGTTTTCTTACCATTAAATTTGCGCCAAACATTCATTCGCTGATATGATTCTTTGAAAAATACCGCAATTTCATTGAGAAGACCAAATAAACTAATTGAAGCCAAGGATTTTTTAGTGATATCAGAAATGAATAAATTCAGTTTATGAGCGTAACACCAAACATGTAACACCTCTGGTTCTTGTTGTAACCAAGCAGTAAAACCATTGTAGGCACCCTGCATATTTGCAGCTCCGTCAGTTGAACTTCCCACACACTTTTTTATGTCTATGTTATTTTTCAAGAGCACATTTTTAAGGATTTTACAAATATCTTGACCAGTTGATGAATCACATTCTACCACATCTATAAGTTTTTCTTTAATTTCTTCATCTTTTACATACCGAATAATAATAGCACATTGATCTTTAATAGATGCATCTTGAGTTGTATCCAGTTGCACTGAGAACATTCCAGCTTCTTTAATTTCATCACTTATCATTTTCTGCATTAATTTTCTGATAGCCAAAATAATGTAATTGACAGTCGTTTTAGAAATAAGAGTTAAAAAATTAGTTCGTCTTTTTAATCCATTTTCATTTGCTTTTTTACTGTCTGCGATAGCTTTATCCAAATGCGAATTTAAAGTAGTGTCATATTTTTTTAATAGTAAAAGTAATTCTAAGGAATTTCCATGGTTCAACTCAAAATTCTCTAAAAGATATGCTGCTTCGTTTCTTTTACCTCTATAGCTTAAGCCGCATTTCCCTATAAGCTTAACAACGTCAATAATTCTTTGAAGAACGTCTCTTCTAAACTGAACTTGTTGTTTTCTTACATTTATACTTTCATTCTGAAGTAAATACTGTACATTTGCATTATTTTGATCCAAAAAGAACGCATTCGCATTGACCGAATGTTCAGTACTATTTTCATGTTCACTAATCCGAGAATAATGATGACGGAAATCAGTTACACCCCGCATAAATACATTCTCATACTTATCGCTACTTCCATAAGCCATACATATATAGCAGTATAAAGCTTTTTTCTCTACAGAGTAAGTCAACCACTTTCTGTTTTTATTTTTAAATAAAAAAGTTTTATTCCAGTTGATGAATGCACCAGTAGGAGGTTGTTTTGGGTGATAATTTAAGAAGATCGATCGATTTGTCAAATCAGGTATTTTAAAATAATCGAAATTCATCTGATCAACAGCAGTCGCTGTTGAAACAATACATTCCGGAAGATTAATATCTCTAACAGATTCTATTTCTGAAATACCAGATAGATATACAATTTGCAGAATTGGGAATTTTAAAACACCAAATTATTTCATTTAATTAACAAACTTGCCTGCAGTGGAAGATGTTTCCGTAACATTGAATTCAAAATTTGTCTGATCAACTGTAGTGGATGCAGAAGCAATAGGTTCTGGGAGGTTAATATCACTAACAGATTCCATTTCTAAAATATTAGATTGATATACTTCAGTGATTTCTGAAGTTTAAAAGTTTAAGGGCTAATTTTTCAATCTGCTTAAAAACTTAAAATTTTAACTTCTATTTAAACAAACAAAATATATCTGTCATTTGACAGTTCATTTCATTTCAGTTTTGTTTATTTAATGGGCCTATAAACCATAACAAAAAATAATAAAAAGTACACATTATCCTTACAGTACTACTCAATAAATAACGATTAAGATAAAAAAAAACATTTTTTAATAATTACTTTGCGAGATATTTGAATTTGTTTCCAGGCCACACATGACGTCACACTATGGGGTATTCCACTCAATTTTTTTTTATTATTTTAAATAAAACTTCATTCAATTTTGAAGCAATTCATAGTATTAAAAAATCTTAATTGTTCCTAGTTTAAGAGTGTTTTATTTTCGAGAAATCAGTGTAACGTCGCATTCCCTCTATACTTGTCTTTCTCTCACACACTGCTCTGAGAACGCTATGAGAGGAAGATAACAATTGTATGACGTCAATCTCCCTTTTTAGCGAATGTAAAATATCTCGTAAAGTATTTATTTATAAAAAATGTTTTCATTGTTTTAACTATTATTTATTGAGCCATACTTTAAGTTAAAATGAAAATTTCTTTATTTTTTTGTTATGGTGGAATACCCCATTGGTATCTTTCTCGCGCGGCCTACTACAGAAACTGGTGTGAGAAAGATAGCTATAGGTTTCTTTAAAAAAGCATATCTTGCTTAATAATATAAGGTTATAAGGAATAAAGTTTCATAAAAACTAATAAAAAAAATTGGGTTATGGGCCCATTCCCAGTTAAAATTTTAACCAGATATTGAAAAAAACAGATTGGCACACCCAGCCGTGATGCAATATTTATTTATTTTATTTTTTTATTGAAAAACAGGCAATCAAAATTTTTATTTCATCCAAAGGCATACCTGTACTGGAAAATGTAGAATTTAGGGGAATAACAGTAAGTCCTGTTTCAGAAACACTTGATTTGAAATTTGTCTGATCAGCCTTAGTAGATGTGGAAGCAATAAGTTCCGGAAAATTTAAGTCACTGTTAACAGATTCTAATTCTGAAATACCAGAACCAGATTAATAGGCTTATACTTAAACAATTTGCCGAATAGAAAATTTTAAGGTACCATCAATATATGAACCCAAACCCAAATTTAGTCTCTCTGAATAAACTTACCTTCAGTAGAAGTAGTATTAAGATTATTGTTCCTAGAAGTAGAAAATAAGCATATATCAAGTTTCTGACAAAATTCTGCAGTCTTCTTTAAATTTTCTTGTTTTCTTAACCTAACTCTTTCGGCGCCACCCATTTTTGTCTTTTTCTTTGATTTTGATGCCATTGTGATATTTATAGTTTAAATGTTATAATAAGTCCGAATTTGTAATTTAAATAAACTAATTCACATAGAAAAAGAAACAGTGGATAAATTAACACGAATCGGCGTTGCACATTGCATGAGCATGACTCATGTCATACTCATGACTTGAGCATGACGTAGCGTGATGATGGGTTATGGCTTTCGGAGTTGGTATCATTGTGATTTCTTCAGTGTCGGTTATTTGTTTAGCTTGTTGGTCTGCCTCCTCGTTTCCTTTTATTCCCACGTGTGAGAGAATCCAAATTAGTGTGATGTCTATTTTCTTTTCTGCATATAATTTCTGCAGTAGTTCACGGATTTGTACTATAATTGTTTTTTGGGGGTAAAGTTCTTGTAGAGTTCTTAAAGTTCTGGCGGAGTCTGTGTGTATAATATATTTGTTATAGTTGTTATTTTGTTCGTTGTATATTACATCCAGAGTATATAGTATAGTATAGCTCTCTGAATTGTATATGCTTGTGCTTGATGGGAGTCGTCTTTTTATTATTTTTTCTTCTGATTTTATAGCTACACCTACGATGTCTCCTGTTTTGGCAGCGTCTGTGTATATTTTTTTTGTAATTTCTGTAGACATTCATGTTTTTTTGTAGTTCTTTTTTATACATATCAGCTGTCGTTTGATTTTTAGGAAAGTTTAATAGCTGTAGGAGTATCGATGGATGTCTAGAAATCCAGGGTGGGATGGTTGGAATATATTTAGTTGCGATGGGTGTTTGGTATAGGTTGTTGTTTTCTAGAAATGCTTGAGTGTGTTTTTGTGAGTGGGAGGTGTGGTTTAAGTGAGATGAAAGGAGGATTGTTTATAAGATGTTTAAATGTAGGGTGGTCTGATTGTGTTGCTATTTGTGTTATGTAGTTGGCCATAAGTTGTTGTCTCCTACTTTCTAGGCTAGGTTCTCTTATTCTCTCTTATTCTTATAGCACTATGGTGTATAGGGTCAATAAGTTTAAGTATATGTTTTTTTGGGTTTCCATAAGGCAATGTACCCGTAATTCAGTTTGGACCTTATTACTGCTTTATAAATTGTAAATAGCGATTTTCTATCGGCTCCCCAGTTGTGGTGTGGCAGGGTGTTAATTAAATTTAACCGTCGAAGATAACCCCCAGAAATTTTACTTACTTCTCGCTTCTTATTTCGCTCTTATCGATGGTAAGATTTGAATGGTTTTCAGTGTGGCGTAGTCTACAAATATGTATGGGTTTTTTTTGGTAGCTGATATTTTAAAACCCGATTGTTTGGTCTAGTTTTGGAGTTGGTTTATTGTTAACTGCAAGTTACCTTCTATTGAGTCTATGTTCTTCCCTCTACTGTATATGACGAGATCATCTGCAAACAGGGCTGCTTTGACTGGTGTTTTGCATTGGTCAGTTACTTTATTGATGGCTATTAGAAAAAGTGTCACTCTTATAATGGCACCCTGGGGGATTCCGTTTTCCAGAGTGTATTTCTGATAGGTATCCGTTACTTCTAGTTTTGAAAGTTCTATTAGTCAGGAAGTTTTTGATAAAATGAAGCATATGACCTTGAACTCCGTATTCTTGCAGGGTCTTAAATATGTGATGTCATATGCCTTTTCCATGTCAAATAATTATTATATCCCCAGCCCTGGCATCCCTCAAGGATCGAATCTTGGGCCTTTGCTTTTCAACTTATTCATTAATGATCTTGTTGATTGTTTGGAATATTCTGTTTGTTATATGCTGATGACATGAAAATTTTTAAAACCATAAATTGTGATGAAGACAGTTTTGAGTTACAGCGAGACAGAAAATATTATAGCCTGGTCTACAAAATTTAAATTATTCTTCAATGTAAATAAGTGTAAAGTTATGTTATACACAATGAAAAAGAATTACTTACAATCTAATTATTCAATGGATAACTTAGTACTCGAAAGAGTAAAACTGTATAAGGACCTGGGAGTTTGGTTTGATGAAAAATTAACATTTTCACATCATATACATATTACCATCAAAAGTTCATATAAATCTCTTGGATTTATTATTCGCTGTTCCAAACATTTTCACAAACTATCCACTCTCATCTCCTTGTTTAATTCATTTGTTCGCTGTAAAGTAGAATATTGTAACCTAATCTGGTATCCAATATATAAAAATCATGTACACGCCATTGAGGTTATTAAAAAAAAAAAAAATTGTTAAATTTTGCTGGCGTAAAACCAATGGATTTCCTACAATTATTGATAATTATTCTTACATTAATGTATTAGCAGAATTTGGAATTACATCTTTGGAAAATCGCCATAAATTACAGTCGGCCGTTTTTCTATATAAGCTTGTCAACAATATCGTTGATGACATCAACTTACTGGCTCGTGTTAATTTCTTTGTACCTAGAATTAACTCTAGGCATCGAATCCTGTTCAAGTCTACAATGGCTAAATTTAATTATAAACTAAAATCACCGATCCGTCGCCTATGTTTTTATTATGATGATAATATTATTTACAATAATCCTCAGGATATAGTCAATGCGTTTGCTCAAAGCTTTTCTAATTTCTTCAATAACAGTTCTTCTTTTGACGTTAATTCTAATGTGATTCATAATAATAATAATAATTCTTTTAACATTGAAATTATTTCTGAAGATGAACTTTTATCAATTATGGCAAAACTTCCAAATAAAACATCTTGTGGCGATGATAAGATTCCTGCATTTCTTATAAGAGATTGTAGATTTACTCTTGCTAGTCCTATGTCTAGAATTATAAATTTAGCAATAAAAACCAACACATTCCCAAAACAATGGAAGATTACACGCATTACACCAGTTTACAAAAAGGGCGACAAGTCTGAAATATCAAATTATCGACCTATTTCAATTTTAAATAACTTCGCAAAAATATTTGAGAAAGTAATTTATAATTCCTTACTTTTAAATACAAAATCCTTAATATCATTTGACCAACATGGCTTCATGCGTGGACGTTCCACAGTAACTAATTTGGCTTGCTTTTCCCAATATGTTAGTGAGGTTATTGATAAAAAAGGTCAAGTCGATGTTATTTACAGTGACTTTTCCAGAGCTTTTGACACTATTGATCACGGCTTACTACTTTCAAAAATTAGTTCATTTGGTTCTTCTTCTACATTTATATCTCTTTTAGCTTCTTATCTCTCTCATAGATCTTGTTATGTCTTTTATAATGGTTTTTCTTCCGTTTCATTTATCGCTACCTCCGGAGTACCTCAAGGGTCTAATTTAGGGCCTTTATTATTCATTTTGTTTATAAATGAATTGCTAGATTCTTTCACCCGTCCCACTTTGGCTTATGCTGATGATATCAAATTATTTTGTAAAATTTCCTCAATTACTGATGCAAATATTCTACAAGAAAATATTGACATCCTTGTTTCCTGGTGCAACGATAATAAACTCATCCTTAATGAAGATAAATGTAACATGGTATCATATAGTCGGAAAATAATCCTGTCATACACACATATGTTATTTGTGGTTCCATTCTTTGTCGTAGGAACTCTATTAAAGATCTAGGTGTTACATTCTCCAATAATTTTAGATTTAATGAACATATAGTAAATACTTGCTCTTCGGCCAACAAAACTATGGGTTTTATTTTCAGAACCTGCAAAATGTTTGAGGATATTTCTGCTATTAAAGCTTTGTATTTCTCATTCGTGGTTAGTAAATTAGAGTATGCCAGTTTAATATGGTACCCTTTTTATGCCACTCAAATTTCTCACCTTGACCGCATCCATAAAAGATTTATGAAATATATTTCATACAAAATTGACCATATATATCCCGATCGTGACACAGATTTCAATTCCTTACTAGAGCGTCATTCGTTACCATCTTTGAGTTACAGGCGAGAAGTTTCCAGCGCAAGATTCCTGTGGTCACTTCTTCATAACAGCATAGAATCACCCTTTTTGCTAGCACGCATCCCAATCTACGTACCCAGGATAGCATCGAGGCATAGTACCAGTTTTCATTTACCTACCGCTCGTACTGATGTTCTCCAGCGCTCGCCTATACATGTGATGTGTCGTAATGCAGACTCTTTATATGAAGATATTTTTGTTTAAATTTTGTCCTATGTTTTATCGTTAAATTTATATGTATTAATTTTTGTATATTTGATTGTATTGTGATTGTATAACTATCTTAATCTTTACCCTGTAATTGGAGATTCTGTTGGGTAATAAAGTTATTATTATTATTATTATTATTATTATTATTATTATTATAATACAGTTCATTCGCCACATAATTCCATTGATTTATTTTCAAATTCATTACCTATATTCAAAAACTTACTAACTTGTTACTTTTTGTGTAACTGAATTTCTCACTAGTGTCTCATTATATACTAACAATGTAAACAATAATCTATTGCTGTTTGTGTATATATCTGTTACTTTGATTGCTACTACTCCTCGATAAACTTTGTATTTAATTTGTAATAATTTTTCTAACCCTCAGTAATTGGGACTTTGTCCTGTTGAGTGGTTTCAAATAAATAAATAAATAAATAAATAGTACTGCAATAAGGTGTTGGCGATGTTGTATGGCTTTCTGGGCTTCAGATGTAAGATTCATTATATGGTCCATAGTTGAGCTTGCTCTTCTAAATCCACAGTGACTCTGCGTTATTATGTTGTTCTTCTCGAGGAACCAGATTAGTCTCTTGTTGATATTTTTTTCGAAAACCTTGCATAGTGAATTTGTTAGTGAAATAGGTCGGCAGTTGTCTGGGTTTGTGTTTGGTGTCCCTGTTTTGTGTATCGGGACAAGAATTGCTTCTCTCCATTTTTCCGGGAAAGTATTATGTTGCCATATATAGTTCAAGAGATCTAGGATATTATTTATTTTCTCTGGTAGCTGTTTGATAAATTCAAATGGAATGTTGTCTGGTCCGGGACTGCTTTTGTCTTTTGTTTCTTGTATAGCAGTTATTAGTTCCTCTGTTTTAATAGCTTCGTTGATTGGATTTTTCTTGTTTTCAAGTATGTTTAATTCAGTTTCTTCTGCTCTGATTTTCTTGGTGAGGAATTCGGGATCATACTGTAGATTGCTAGAGTTTTTCTCGAATACTTTGGCCATTGTTTCAGTTATTTCCTTTGGTGATGTGATTGTTTTATTGTCATACTCAAGTGTTAATTCCTATAGCTGGACGATTTATTTTCAATTTTCTAATTTTCGACTATATTTCCTTGATTGGTGTTGATGTGTTAATTGATGAGACATATTTTTCCCAGGACGTTTTCTTACTTTGTTTGATTGTCCTTCTGTCTATGTTTTTTTTCCTTTTGTAGTCTATGAGGTTTTCAAGTGTTTTGTTATTCCTATATTTGTTTAGCGGAGGTTTTGTGTCTTGCAGAGTTTTTTTGGCATTGCTCGTTCCAACAAGGTACACATTTTTTGGTGGCTTGTTTTTTATGTCCAATTGTATTTTCTGCGGGTTTGATAATCTGGTCTATTAGATGCTGTAGTGTAGTGTTGCAATCCGTAATATTTTTTGTATTAATGTAGCTTTGGTTCATTTCCTTGGTAAATTCTTCCCATGGTGCTTCGTTAAGTTTCCAATTTGTATTGCGAATTTTGAATTTGTGTCGATAGTGTCGTTTAGCGAGATTTTAATTGGGAAATGACCGCTTCCATACAAATGGGGTAGTATTTCCCAATTTAATATGGAGGTTATACTGGGATAACAGAAGGAGAGGTCGATGGTTGAGAAGGTTCCGTTTCTTAAACAGAAGTGGGTGGGTGAACCGTCATTAAGCAGAGTAAGATTGTCCATTGCATCTTCTATGGTTTTGCCCTTATTGTTTGTGTAGCTGGAGGCCTCGTAGCACCACATGGGGTTATGGGCGTTAAAATCTCCTATAATTGTAAATGGAGTTGGTAGCTGTTGAACTAATCTACGTATTTCTTGTGTTGTTGGATTCGTGTTAGGTGGTAGATATATGTTGCATATTGTTACATCTATGGGTTATTGAGTTTGTATTGCTATTGCTTCTAGTTTTGTTTGAAGTTTTATTTCATTAACATCTATCGAATCTTTCACGAGTATCGCCACTCCTCCTGCCGTATGCGTTGCATATTCTCTATCTTTTCTATAAATATTGTAATGTTTGATGTTACACGTTTTATTTTCCTTTAAGTTAGTTTCTTGGAGACCTATAAAGTCTGGATTATATTTATAAATAATTACTTGTAGTTTTTCTCTAAGGGTGTTTATTAATAGTTTTGTATTTGATATTATGGGAAAAAATGTAGTAGGCCAATTTTCTGATTTGGGTGAAAAAATGTGCATTTTCTTTAAAATTTCATTTTGAAAATCATATCGGTTTCTACTCTCAACACAACTACGGATTAAAAACTTTTGGCACTTATTATAAAACAAGAAAGATTCTTCTTGATTTAAATTTAATTGATTGATTTCTTGTAACACAGCTACACCTGAATACATGTTTTTTAAACGGGTAAACTTATCGGTTTGATTTGGATTAATATCACTAATGGTAGTTTTCTTTACATAATTGTTGTCTAAATAGATACATAACAATTCAATATAGGTTTCAGACATTCGAGTATGAACATCAGTTAACACAATTTTATCACTTTGAAAATATGAGTTCAGACGTGAATTTCGGCAAAACCCAATTTAAAAAAAAAGAAACAGTTTTGTGGTTTTGTTAAAAAATTCAGAATATACAATTTCACTTTGTTGGGAATTGTTTTTTTTTTTAAATCGGATATAAAAAATAATCTTAATAGATTCCACTGTTCTACAATTCTATTAACAGAACACAATGACAACCACCGTGTCTGTTATGGTCGTAAAATTTTGTGGGGTTCAGAGTTACAGAACTCTTGAAATTCAGTTAATTGTGCTTGTCGTTTACAGCCTAACTTAAAATAACTGTAAATGTTCCTCGCAAATAATTCAATATTTTCTGGGAGTTCCTTGCATGCTGAACTTGCACACAAATGTAGAGAGTGACAAATGTATGTCTGAACAAAAATTCTTGGAAAATCTTCTAACAATCTACTTATAACTGAGTTTTTATTTCCCATCATAGTGTTACAACCATCTGATGCAAATCCAACTATATTTTGTTTTGGTATATTTTGCAAGTTTTCAATTAATTTGGTATATAATTTTTCAGCTGTTGCTCCTTCATTTGCATCAGATGGTTGTAACACTTGAACAAGTTTCAAAAAAAAAAAACAATCTATTTTTCATTTTGCTTTGTCAAAAATTTTTATACAAATACATAATGATTTTACAGAACCAATGTCCGTAGACTCATCAATAATTAAACTAAATTTTTAATTGCATAAAATATTTTTTAAATTTGTTGCATAATTTTTTCCAATTACTTTTTTTATATAATTCCGGTACCTTTGGTACGACCAATATTCATACTTGCAGCAATTTTGGGATCGGGAAAACAATTACGCAAAAGTTCGCTCATATGATTTAAAGTATTAAAAGAAATATTATGTTCTGCGAGAAATGCTGCAATTTTTATTTCACCTGATTTAATTTGATGACTCAATGATGGCTCTATATTGAAAAAGGCATTTTCAACTCTCGTCTGATTTGGTGCAATTTTCTTTACTTTAGTTAAGTGTTTTTTATCCTTTACTGTGTGATTTAATTACATTCAACTCCGCTGTCATTTGCTGATTGCATGAAACACACTGGGCACGATATTTGTCTCCTAAAATATATAATTGAAATTCTATTTCTAGAAAAATTGTTAGAGTGCCTTGAAAAATGAAAAATAAAACAAGAAACCTAAATAAAAATCACTTCGACATTATAATTTCTGCCAGGTATAAATTCAATTTGCGTATATGAATATTAATGTTTAACAATGTCTCAATTAATAAATAATGAAAATTATGTTACTGGAAAAAAGTTTATTATGAGGAAAATACATTGCTAGGACTATTTAAACAAAAACAAATCTTATTTATTAGATATATTATATTTCATAATAAATATTCAAACAAATCTCTATTTAATGCTAAGCAGTGTCTTAATCTATCATAAAATGATTGGCGTACAGTACTTGTCTTTGTGTTACAGTTTCACATTCTCTTATGATTAACAGCTTTAAAGTTTCGATATTATTTTTATAATTTTTATCTTTTAAATATGGCTACAAGAAAAAGTCATTTGGTGCTAAATCCGGAGAACTAGCTGGCCAGTTGATAGGTTTTCCACGCCCAATCCACGAATTTGGGAAGCATTCGTCTAAATACAGGATGTTAAAATATAAGTGTCACAAATTATATTCCTCTTATATAAATAAGTAGTTGTGCCGTATCAGGTACGTCTGTACTCAAGAGCAATTGAGTAATAGTCAAATGATTCATCTATGTTCAGCTGTTGTTTATCAATATCTTCTCCAATATCTTCCGTTCTTCTCGTTATTGTCATTCTGGAGAGTGACGCGTTTTTAAACATTTCTATTTTATCTGGGCAAATTTGCTCAACTATTTTTAACACACACTCTTTAACAATATATCTGAAAAGGGCTTACATCTTGATGCCAAGATGTGTGCAACTTCATAGCTGGCTGTAAACGTAGATTTATTTTCATTTAACTTCTTTTTAAAAATGTTTTGTTATGCATTCAGTGATTCCAGTTTATGTTCTCTAATTTGCCCGATGAACTGGGAATATGTTTTTTTTTATGATTTGTATTGTAGTGTCTCGAAATATTGTATTCTTTAAAAACAGATATTGTTTCTCGACATATGAGACAAATTATTTTACTTCCGTATTCAATGCAAAAATAATCGAGACACCATTTTTCGTTGAAGATCCTGCACTCAGAATCGACTTTCCTTCTTTTGCCGAACTCATTTTATTCCACTGGTTATCACTTAAGACGCAATTTGTCAGACGTCATTTACACAAGAACAAGTCGTAGGTTATGTTTTTGTGCAAAAGTAAACCACGAACTACCCACCCGAATTTCGTTACGTTACATTCATTATACGCATATTTGTCACTAGATGGCGATGCAGGTAATGCATAATATTTTAAATACAGAGTAAAACCTGAAGATTTTGAATTATTTCTGAAAAATAAAATATATATTTATAACATAGTTTAATATTGCGGTATGAAATGGGGTATGTGACCATAATTGAATTTCAATATACAGGCTGGTTGATTTTTCATTGTTCAGCTTATATCTTCTGAAATATTAAAGATACAAGAAAAAGTTATATAGAAAAGTGATTTGATACAACCTGTTCTATAATTTAGCATAACCAATTTTTGTCCAAGACCTACCAATTTTCCAGAAAAATATTTAACTTTGATTTTTTAAATGTAAAACTCTGTATATTTTTACGGAATAAAAAATTCTAAATAAATTTCTCTTTACAATGATGTATAACAAGTAAGGGTTTACCTTTAAATTATATCTAATAAAGCAAATAGAAATACGATAAAAGGAGGCTGTGATATTCTATTGTTTATACCAGTAATATCTGTCAGATTTAATAATACTGATTATAATAGTGAGAAAGGTGTTAAGATTCTTATTTAACTAGGAAAAATGAACGTCGGTTATACAGTAATAGTGAAAAAGTTGATATTCTTTGCTGTTTTCACAAATCAAATAATAATAAACGTTGGGCTGCTATCCTGTATCAAAATTTATATCCTCATAGAAGACAGCCTTACGTAAATACTTTCCAAAATTTAGAAAATTCTCTGCGACAGACCGGTAATATAATTATACGTAGCCAATGTTCCTGTGTGACAGAAGTTACAGGTATAAACAATAGAATATCATAATTTAAAGGTAAATCCTTACTTGTTACACATAATTGTAAAAAGAAATTTATTAAGAATCTTATTCTGTCAAAATATACAGAATGTTTATGTTGAATTATAGATCAGAATGTATTAAACAACTTTTGTATTTAACTTTTTTTGTATCTTTAATATTTCAGAAGATGTAAGCTGGACAATGAAAAATCAACCACCCTGTATAAGTCTATAATATACAGAAACATACCTTTATAGCTTCTCATTATAATAATAAAAACTAAACATTAGTTTGTAATAATATTGTTATTAGCAATTTAATATTTTGGAGAAGGAATCTGTGGCGTCAGTAGGGTAGGATGGTAGAAGACAGTTAGACTGAGATAGATATGTTGTGATAGGTTATGGAATGGCGAAAGGACAGCTGCTGTCACTTTTGCCTATCACAATATATCTATTTAATCTGACTGTCTTCTTCTATCATTGTACTCTACTGACGTCACAGATCCCTTCTCCAAAGTTTTAATAATTATTTTCTCGTATTTTCTCGTAAACTACGAATAATTAATCAATTTAAAACAATACTGGTATTTTATTTTTTGGTCTAGTATCATATATGTAAAAATCAAAATTTAGTCACATACCCCATTGTTACGAGGGTCGGATCCGGCCCGCGGGCCGTATGTTGAGCACCACTGATCTAGCATTTCAACAGTAATATTGTTTTTAATGGTTAAAAGAACGCCTCCACCCCTTGTTAAATTTAATAATTGAAAATTGCGATCTTTCCTAATAACATTGTACATGGTTAAATTAGTAAATTCTGAACTATCAATGTCAGACGTATGCCATGTTTCAGTTAATATAATTATATCAAATTAATTATTTAGTGTACATAAATAAAACTGATTTAGTTTATTTTTCAAACTGCGGACGTTTTGATAGTAACAATTGATAGATGTACATGATTTATTACAACTAACGTTGGAACTTGTTATATTTATTTTTGGGATACTGGAGAGACCCCTAACAAATTCCTCTCAACGTTTCCCCTTTTTTTTAAAAAAAAAAAAATATATATTAAGGATTACCCCACATGGCCAGTTCGCAGCATCCAATACGGTATCCTTAAAATTACCAGCTACAATTATTTTAAATGAGCTATAAGAGTCATATTTTCAATTTAACACAAGAATACTCGTAGTTATTAATAGACAAATTGGCCTAGTGCTGATTAATAGAGTCGGTGTTAGATTAGGTTAGTCTTGATACGAAAATATTTTTGCACTGTTATTAAGTAGTTGTTGTAATAGAACTGCGCTTTTTATTGATCTTATTTCTCTTGCCTGTAACTTCGATGAAACCATCTTCATCCATCGTTTTACTTGGAACAGTTTCCTCAGCCGATAGATTTATTGGGATGGAAAGCGAATTAGAACTTGACTTAGATTCACTTATTTTTACATTATTGTTTTCATACTGGGTTTGGGATGTTGTTTTAATATTGTTAGCAGGGGATTTAAGATTGTTCACTGAGGCAACATATGATTTTTTATTATTTTTTAAAGTGGTAGTGATACCTGTAGTAATTTTTTGCACTATGTCCTCTTGTTTTAAAGTTCATAAGTTAGAAGGTGCTTGACCGGTGTTTACTAATTAAATAGCGATTGGTTTATGCATGACTTTTAAATCTTTAAGGTTATTATTTATATCATGTACACTTGACTTTAAATTTAAAACATCCTTTAAGGTGATTTATTATTATTTCTTGATTTTTAATGATATCAAAACAATTTAATAAGAAGGTACACTTTCCTTTTTATTTATATCAATTTTTGTATCACAAACATTTTTCATAAAACCAATTTATTTGCAAATTACCAGATATTCCGGACAATTTTTTTAAGGGAAGCACAAGCCATATGGAAGTTTTTATTACAATTTCCATAGCACTGCACAATTGCTTTATCTTTGGAATCGATAATTTCTTTATAAAAATTACACAACTATTACTTTCCGCCATTTTTACGCTTTTATAATTTTCATGTAACAAACTACATACATATACATATTTGAAATTTGCCAAAAAATATAATATACAGTTAATTATTAATATTTAATAACGATTTTCACATGTTAATTGAAACTAAATAGAAAATTGTTAAACGAATTATCTACTCCATGTGATTAAAAAAATGAAAACATTTAAAAGTACATCTGATTTCGTGCATTTCGCTTTTTAATTGCACATTTAAAAAAAATTTATAATAAGAAACTTATTATTTATAAACAATACCGATTGACATATATTTATACTAAGTAAATAGGCATTTGTTAAACAAATTATTTGTCTGTCAACAAAGTAGTAAAACTCAATTATTTAAGGATATGGTAACTCGAGGCTCATTATATTTTTAAACATTGTTCCATTTTTCATCTTTTAAGAATCGAATGATGAACAACAAGTGTTTAAAGGTGATTAGTTAGGCTCCTTTCACATTATACGGTTTTGATCGTGCGGCAGAAAACCGTACGAATTTTTGCCGTAACTGTGTTGTTTTCACATTGCACGGAATTGTGGCATGAGCAATTGTAGATATTTTTATTTAATTTGTTTAATGTGCGTGTCAAGATGAATCGTAAACAAATTATTGCTTTGTGGTTGCTTCATCGTCGCTGAAAAAGAGTAAAACATCGCCTTTTTTGGGTGCACCCCATTAAGGTGGCGGGGCAGGCGGATTAGTTTGTTTCTAAGACGAGAGATGGCACGGCAAACAGCTCCAAATAGGGTAGTAACCTTTTCTGATTTACAACTTTCCTCAAACCAATAACATTGCAGTTCATTACTTTATTACCCCCACGCCCCTGGAACCGCCGCAGCAGACAACTATCTCAAACCCTAAATCTCGCAAAACTAATAATTCCTTGTTGAATACTTATTACTGAACGATTTATATTGTTTTGACTGTGTGTTGTGATTTTGTGTTTAAATCTGTACCAATTTTTTTAAAACGCATTTTTTTAAAAAAAAAAAAAATGGCAAAAAGGTAAATATTTTCAAAATTTATATTAACTAAAATATTAATAAGGAAGGATGATGAAACATATGATACTGTGTCAAAATAATATTCGAAATTTTATAGTTTTAAATACTTAATTTGACTATTTGAGTATTATGAAAAATAACGATAATTGTTTGAAATTAATTTTATCATTAAAAGTGACATTTTTAATTTTGTTCAATGTTCACTATAAAAATTTTGTATTTATCTACTTTTTACTTCAAGCTAAAATGCAATTTTATCGGCTAGAAGACTTATATGCAACATCCATTCTTGAATTTTTTGATTTTAATATATACCTAGTTTCTAACGTTTTTTGACATTTTATTTGCTTATTGATTTTTTTCACGTTTGTACCTAATTATTGAGTTGATTTTAAACATACATAACTGTGAGGATTGAATAAGATTTCATATTATAGACCAGTGTTTCACAATAGGTAGTCCGCGGACCATCAGTGGTCCGCAGAAAAATTTTAGTGGTCCGCGAAAGATAATTAATAATCATTATTCTTTTACTAACAAACAAACAAATTTAACTAAACAATGAAATATTTTTTTTCGGAAGTTTCCTAGGCGACGCCTAAAAAACATTTCAATACATGAGTACAAAAAATGAATTTTACTCACAGAGAAAACTTCATAGCACTCTTATTATATACAGGGTGTTAATACTAAGTCGTTACACCCGAAAATGGTAGTTAGAACTCATTAAAACCAACAACTTTTCTTAGTTACAATTTTTTATTTTAAGCCCCTTTTCGTAGTTATTGGAGTTCTTTTGTTTTTCGAAAAAATCGTCATAACTCCCTTATCTCAAGGCATATTGAATTTTTTTTCTTCAAAAATTACCTTCCGGCCCTTTGAAACATTTGGCATTTACAATAATTTTTTTAATTTTTCAAATGACAAAATGGCGATCGAACAAAAATTTCAAAACATGAGTTTTTGATAACCACTCCATCGATTTTCGAAAGTAAAACATTTATAAAGCCTTAAACCATTGATTAAATAGTATGTATAGATTGGCAATGCTATAGTCAAACCGCGTAACACATTTTTATTCTGTAAGAATGAGAGCCATCTGTGTGGCGGTTGTCTACTATACATGTGTTTCACTCGCTACAAGATAGCAGCATGATAGAACTCGTCGGCGGGCGGGGCCTCAGGCGAAGCCAATTAATTTTATAATTAGAATTTGTTAAATTTATTTCGTCATTTCTTCAGAGAAATTTAATTTAATTATATATTTATTTTTAATACATACACATTACACATTCCATAACATTTTTAATATTTCTAATAAAATAAAAAAATCATTTATCATTGAATCGAGAAACAATTTAATATAAATTTACAGCGGTTATATCCATATATGTATTTGGAGGTTTGGACCACACTGCTTCACCAAATTAAATTGTCACTTTTAACATAAACATATTATAAATAGCTATTCTTTTTTAAATAAAGTGCTTACCAAGCGTCATTGAAACAGGATTCATTAGAATGGAACCCAGGTAGTTAAAATCACACACAATCACTTGACACACAAAGTTATTAATGTTTAAATTTCGGAAATGATTGTAATTCTAAGCAATCTTTTCCATATCTTCTTTGACCACCAATATATAATTAAAGAAAAAGTAATAATTGGAAAAAGGATTATATTTATTTAAAAACTATTGACCTAAAGATTTATTACACTTTTCAATAATTCAATAATTATTATTTGTTCTACAAAATATTTATTTTTCTTTTACAAGATTTTCTTGAAATATCTGCAATTTCCATTTTAAAGTTTTAAAACAAAACAAACTATAAAAATGTGAAATTTCAATTGTTAGCGGAAAGCGCTTCCAATATAACCGACAAAAATGCACCAAGTCATATTTTAGAAAAAAAAAAAAAATATGAAAGATATGTTTCATAAGGCTTGGTCACGTACGAGTCCAAGTTTAGAAAACGAACCACGAGGCGAGTTTGACAAAAGAAGAGATTTCCTTATGATACTTTTTTAAGTTTTATTTCTTTTTTACTTGATAAAATTGTAAAACCTCGTACAGACCTGCGAACCGTTCGGCGAACCACGTCCAGACCGGCGCAACAAAACGGCGATCCGAGCAAAGCACTGCAACACGTGCAACGTTTGCCTGCAACGTTTGTGCGATCCATCCGTTGTCGGTATTTTAACGAACGATCAAAGGATGTTGCGCGAACACGTTGCAGCTAGTCTGGACGCGACGGCGAACGGATACTTGCAACAAAATATTTTATTTCACTTTATGCCTTGGTTCAAATTAGATGTTTGCTCGTCATTAATTCTACATTTATCAAAAATGGAATGGTCTAAAGACAATACATTAAAATTTATCGAACTATATAGAAATCATGATATTATTTGGAATCCACAAAACAAAGACCATTTTAATAAAATACTAAAAAATGACTCATGGGACAAGATAGCAGCAGATATGTCACAAATTACTTCGTCTGAAATATCATCGGAACAATGTCGTAAAAAAATAGTTACCCTTTTGTCATCATTTAGAAGAGAACGATCTAAATATAATCAAAGTTTGGGAACTGGAAAAGGTATGTATTTTTACGAATATATTTATATTGGCTGTATAATCTAATTACTTGTTTTATTAATTCAAACATACATACAACTAAATAAATAACATTTTACTTTTAAGGAGCCGATGAAGTATACAAATCTCCATGGTTCGCATTTGAAAGCTTCCAGTTTTTGTTACATAAAGATACTCCTCGAAAACGACGATGCACGGTAAGCAATTAATTATTTAAGAATATTTAAAGACAAATAAAAGGGTATGTAGTTTACTGATCAAATTTGAAACAATTGTGGCTAAAAAAATTTTTTATAAAAGATAATGAAACAACTTTAATTTTATGCACATCATGAGATGTAATAAATGCCTTATACAACTTTCATAAATATAACAAAATAAATCTTTCGTGTCAACTAAAATGCAATATTAATTCAAGTATTGAAAATATGAATAAATAGTGTTAACTTTTGTTTTAAAATTATGCATATTGATCTTGCCAAGAAAGACGGCCGTTCGTAACACAATATTGTTTTAATTCTTCCCGGATTTGTATGGTACTTGAACCTGATTTTCGTGGCATGTTTCTAATTGATAGTAAAGATGTAGTTTCCGTGTTTTTCATTTGTCTCCATGTTCCTTCAACTAAATTTCCATCGATTTCACTGTCAAAAGTTCCTATTGGCGTGTATAAAGAGGCAGATCTTTTATTTCGTCTTAAAAAATTATGTAAATGAGCTGTAGCTAAAACTATGAGCTCCGCTTTCTCGGGCTGTAGGAGCATTGGTTTTCAAAGAACTCGAAATACAGAAGAAACAATGCCAAAAACATTTTCAACTGTTCTTCGTGCTCGAGAGAGACGATAGTTATAAATTCGTTCTGGTGTACCTTTCGCATGTAGTCCAGGAAATGGTTTCATTATATTCTCTGTTAACGGAAATGCTCCATCTCCAATAAAAAAATATGGCACTTTTCGGTGTCCTCCAGGTAATGTTTCTGGCGATGGTAGTACCAACGATTTATTTTGTAATTTTTTATTTAACTCACAATTTTGAAAAATACCACCATCTGATATACGTCCTTGGCAACCAGCATCCACAAAGATGAAATTATACTCAGCATCAACAACAGCAAATAAAACTATACTAAATGTAGATTTATAATTAAAAAATTCACTGCCGCTATTAAAAGGAGCCTGAAGAATAACATGTTTTCCATCCATAGCACCAAGTGTATGTGGAAAGTTCCAACTCTTGTTAAAATTTTCTGATATTTCTACCCATCTTTCTGGCGTAGTTGGTATCTACAAATAAATGATATTAAAATAATAGTAGTCATAGTGCATATAAATTGTTATTATGTTCTCATATATATGACAACTTATTCTAATTCTAGATACAAGACGATTCTCAAGAAACTGAGCAAGAAGATCCAGATATTGAACCACATGGAAGTAATGAACAGGAATCTCAGGATCCACCTTTGTCCACTACTCCACATCGTTCTAAAAAGCAAAAAAGATCAGACCTAGAAGATAAAAGATTAGACCAAGCTTTTCGTATTTTTCAAGACGCTGCTGGATCCGATGAATCTCAAACTTTTGGAATATTTGTGGGAAAAAAACTTAAGAACTACACTCCATACACAAAAAGCGCCGTCCAGCATGCAATAAGCAACATATTATTTCATGCCGACAGGGGATATTATGAGCAATCAACCCAAACTCAAAATGCTTATTCTGCTCCTGGATTACAAAACCCAAATCAATCATTTTTTGTATCAAATGCTTGTCAGCCACCATCTACTTCCGGAAGTTTATTTGTAGTTCCATCTCCATCTCCAGGTCCATCTACAGTTTCATCGCCAGCTCACTCTCAAATTAGTGATGATTTCGATATAACTGATTTATATTGAAAACAGTTTTTTTTTTTTATTTGAAATTATATATGTTTGTATCATTTTATATTAAATAAATTATAATTAAAATATCTACTGTACTTATACTATTACCATTACCACTTCCCAACATTTATATTATATACTTACCTTTATATTATCTTTTAAAACTGTTATTAGCGCTTCACAAACTTCTGGAACAATGGTGCTGATTAATTGTTTTGATATTTTAAATAAATATTGTAAGCTACTATAAGAATCACCAGTAGCTAAAAATCGCAGGGTCACTGCTAATCTCTCTTCGACGGATACTGCTTCGCGTAAAACAGTATCTTTTTTAGCAATTATTGGCCCAATTAAATTACGTAGTAGATCGAAATCATCAGGAGACATTCTTGTAAAATTGTGAAAATGTCCAGTTGAAGGTTGTAATCTTAAATCCGATATTAAAGGATTACCGCCATAATTTGATCTATTACTAAACATATGGCATTGCCATCAACGTCTAAATTATAAAATGCAACTCGTATTTAGAGTTTTTAAAAATTATAATTTATTTATTTGTTCGAAGAAGTTTATACAATAGTTGATACAGAAGAGAAGACTTGCTTCTAAGACGTTAACTCGGAGAATCGTATCTCCAATTGCTTTACACAGCAATTTATACTATTCAATACGTCATAATACATTAATATGATTGACATTCAAATAAATATTCTTAAAAAGGTTTTAAAAGATAATGCGTCTCATCATATTAATATAATTGACTTATAAATAAATATTCCTTAAAAGGTTTATATTAGTAAAGATATACATAAATGTTTATACTGCAGATTAATAAGAATGACTCAATTAATGATAAAGCGCAGTTTATAGAATCAAGGATATACATAACTCCTCCCCTGTTAAAACGTAGCTTTATCTTCTTGTAAATTTGAAATTTCTACAGATACATCTTTAGGAATTATTTTTCTTTTCTTAAATTTAAGCATACATACTCTTATAATTATAAATATAACAAATAGTGATATAATGCTTATAAAAGTAGAATTGATAGCAGAATGATTATTACTATTTATATCCAAATTTTCAATTTTTGGTATTTCATTAATTTTAATTTCTTGTTTATCAATTTGTTTCAGTTCTAGAGTTTTATTACTAAATTGTTTATTTTCTAGCTTGAAATTAACATTTTCAAATATTATTTCTTTATTATAATATGCATAAGTTTCCATGACATAATTATTAATTGCACAATTTTTATTAGTTATAAATTTATAAATACCAATTATATTTTTATGTTTTTCATAATTTTGACAATATATATCTAAGGATTGTTCTTCGTTAGCTGCTATAATTATTATATTTGAATTTTCAATTTTAATTACAACAAATGAATCATATATCTTATGATACATGCAATTTTTGTTTTTCTGATTTTTAATTATATCATATAAACATAAATTTACTTCTAAATAATTAGTTTTGCAAAAATATGTATTTTCGTTTCTTTTGCAGCTATTTGCTTTAAATAATTTCTGTTCTCTTTCTATTATCAATTCTTTATTAGTATCTAACATATACATTTTCTTATTGATATACATAGGAATTGGTGTAATTTGTAATAATTTATTAGGCCTATTTTCATATATTGGTATTTCCAATAAATACTCTATCATATTATTTTCTAGTTTACAATGGCTTGTTATTTGGGCGGATATATCCCAAAAGTTTAATTTTGAAACTTCTTTAGTAATTTTCTTCAAATCTTCCAGACTTATTATTGATGAATGAATCTGATTTAAATTACAAAACGTTAAACTAGTTTCAATTTCAGAAACGATTTCTATTAAGTTTACACTTAATAAAATTAGCTGGTTTAAAACATCTTTGATTATTAATAAGTTTTGCCAATTTACACTTATTTTTAGCATATCCTCTATTTGCATAATTCTAGATTTTAAAAGAAGTTCATTATGTCTTATATTTTCTAACTGGGTATTGAATTTTGAAATCATTATTTTATTTATTCTAATGGTTTCTAGATTTTGTTTTTGTAATATTTCTTGATTTTTATTAATTTCATCGAATAATTGTTCATAACGTTGCCCATCTGCGGCGTCTAAATTACCAGTAATTGATTTTATAACGGTACCTAAGCCATCTAATAGACTTCTTTTGTTTCGTTTTTTATTGAAAATAGTTTCTAATTTATCTTCTAATCTATTACAGTTGAATTCTAATATTTTCATATATGTTTCCAATTCTCTATGATATGAATCATTATTTTTAATATGGTTAAATATATTATTTTTATGAGATATAATTTTATAATATTCTATATTTATACTAGTCAGATTATATCGGTAATAATTATATTGAGAATTTATATACAAGTGAACTTTACCTAGGTCTAGGATATTAAGTCCAGGGTTATTGTTAATCTCCTCTAATTCGTCTAATCCGTTTGTGCATCTGCAACAAACAGACGAGGTTTTTTAATTTTGTCTATTTTGTGTTTCTTATTATTATTTATTTTAATGACTCCTAATCTGGGATTATAATCTTCAATTTTATGAATTTTGAATAAGGGCTTTTTAATTTTTTGAATACGTCTTTTACCTTCTTTTATAAATACTTTGTTAGGTATATTTTCAGGTCTGTTATATTGTTCCTTATATCTTTTGTTCTTTTCTGCTTGCAAATTTTCCTTAACTGTATTGTGAATAATTTTTAACTTATTTTCATAATCATTTAAATAATCTTCTTCTGTAGATTTTGTTTCGAAAGGACTTTTGTATTTATCTTTTCCATATAATACTTCTAAAGGTGTTAATTTGGTTACATGATTGATTGAATTATTATAACCTATTAGTGCAAAATTTATTTTTCTTTCTTTAGTTTCATTTTTAAATTCATCTCTTTGATTTATTATTCTCAAATGTTCTATTATAGTGGAATGAAATCTTTCTATACATCCATTGCTTTTAGGATTATCTACGCAAGTCATTTGTATTTTAATTTTGTACATGTTTAATAAATTTTTAACTAAATTGTTATTGAATTCGGTCCCAGAGTCATGAATTATTTGGTCAGGTATTTTATAATTCTTAAAATATCTTGCTAATGCGTCTACTATGGTTGTAGCATTTAAATCTTTCAAACGATAAATTTGGGCGAATTTTGAAAATTGATCAATTATTGTCAAATATTTTTCTTTTTCTAAAGTTAACGTATCAATATTAATTATTTGAAATGGTTTATCTGGAGTTTTTGTTAGATTGTCTTTTAATTGAAATGGATTTCTCTCATACTTATTTAGTTGGCAAATTTGACAATTATTTATATATTTTTGAATATCTTGATACATATTGGGCCAATAATATTTCTGTTTAAGCTTTTGATATGTTTCTAAAATTCCTCTGTGGTTTGTTTTTCCTAAATGATAATTATTTATTACTTGTAATTGATCGTCAATTGTTTCAATATCTTCTAATATATATTCACATTTAATTAGCTGGTAAGAATTCTTTACAAAATTTTGTGATAATACTTCGTTGAATTTTAAATGTAAATCTTTTTCAAATAAACAATAATATTTACAGTTTGGTACTAAATATTCTTTTATGAATTTATTTATTTCATAATCTAAATTTTGATCATTTAATTGAATGACTAGACGTTGTTTTTGTGTATTGAATAATCTATACAGGGTAACTTTTGTTTCATTATTATGTGTAGAAATTACTAGTTGATTTTTTCCTAAATTTATTGCTATTTCTTTATAAGTAATTCCATTTATTTCGTTTTCGTTATCAGAATGAATAGTTTCAAAATCTGATTCATCTACTTGAGCTATAATACTTTCATTGTCGTTTAAATTGATTTCTTCTGGCATGACATGTATATAAATTTGTAAATGTGTTTCCTGGAATATATTATTTATTATACTTTTTATTTCTTCAAAATTTTGTTTATCCGAACCACAACATATTTTTGGCATATGTAATTCTGTTATATCGTTTTGAATGCAAAAGTCTCTAAGTTTATTTAAACATTTCTTAATATTTTCGATTGTTGGTTTATCAAAATAATTTTGTTTTGTTATTAAATGAAATAAAATTTTATTGTTATAAATTGGTTGGTTAAGTATGTCAGCTTTATTTTTGTCTTTATTATTTAAATAATTTTTACAATGAAATTTTTCGTCAATTTGTTTAGCAAAACCTTTACTCATCTTTTTATCTGCTGATATGCAATGTACTAAATTGTGATATTTGTCAAATATATTGTCATTAGTTTCAATGATTTTGAATTTTGGTTTTATTCTTGATAATGCATCTGCATTACTGTTTAATTTTCCTTGTTTATATTCAATATCGAAATTGAATTCATCTAATTTGATTTTCCATCTCATTAATTTTGAATTAGGGTCTTTAAGTGACATTAGCCAAACTAATGGTCTATGATCGGTACGAATTTTGAATTTCGTTCCGTATAAATATGGTCTAAAGTATTTTGTTGCCCACACAATACTTAATAATTCTTTTTCGGTGGTTGAGTAATGAATTTCGTGACTATTCAAAGTTCTCGAAGCATAAGCGATAGGTAAATCTTTACCTTCGTAATTTTGGCTGAGTACTGCACCTAAGGCATAATTACTAGAATCTGTAGTAAGAATAAATTGTTTAGAAAAATCAGGATATTGTAATATTGGAGAATTAATTAATAATTTTTTACTTTGTTCAAAACTTTCACGATAATCTTTATCATTTATATCAATTTTGTTGTTTTTCTTTAGACAATTGGTTAAAGGTTTAGTTAATTTTGCAAAATTTGGAATGAATTTACGATAATATCCAAGTAATCCTAAATAGGTTTTGATTTCTTTTTGGGTTTTTGGAATTGGATATTCCTTAACGGCTTTAATTTTATTAGGGTTAGGTTTTACTCCCTCTTCTGAAACTATGTGTCCAAGATAAGCGACTTCTTTCATTAAAAATTCTGATTTATCTAATTGTATTTTTAAATTATGTTCTCTGAGTTTTTCAAAAATTTTCTTTATATTTTCGATATGTTCTTGTAAGCTAGTTCCAAGTATTATTATATCATCCATGTATACTAAGCAAATTTTGTTAACATAATCACGTAAAACATAGTTCATTAATCTTTGGAAAGTGGACGGTGCATTCTTAAGTCCAAATGGCATTCTCTTAAATTCATAATGACCATCTTCTGTACTAAACGCTGTCTTTTGAATACTATTTTCATGCATTTCAATTTGATGGAAACCCGATGCTAAGTCTAAGGTTGTATAATACATATTTTTACCTAATTTGTCCAATACATCTGTGATGTTGGGTATGGGGAATTTGTCATCTATTGTTTTTGAATTTAGTTTTCTGTAATCTATAACCAATCTGAATTTACGTTTACCAGAAGCATCTAATTTTTTCGGTACTATCCATACTGGTGAATTCCAAGGGGAATAACTTTCTTGAATAATTTTTTCTTTCAAAAGTTTATTAACTTCGGTTTTAATTTCGTTTTTGTAACACTCTGGATAGCGATATGATTTTGTATATATGGGTGTTTCGTCAGTAGTTCTTATTTCATGTTTTATTGTTGAGGTATAAGTCAATGGTTGATTTTCTTTTGGAAAAATGTCATGATATTCTCTAATTAATTTAATAAGTTTTGACTTTTCTTCATTGTTTAAATGATCTGCTCGAATTTTGATTTCATCGACCTCAGTAACGTTTATTTCATTTTTATTAAAGTATTGTAATTTGAAAATTTTATCTTTAATCTTTACAGTATTATTTCCAAGATTTATTTGTGCTTGTAATTGTATTAATGCAGGAGTTCCTAATAATACATTAAAATTTTTATGAAAGTCAAAAAGAAAACATTTAATTTCTTGTTTTTCTATTTCTAGGATAATGTATTCATTACCGCAAGTTTTTCCTAACGCTGTAGTGAATGAAAATTTTTCTTTATAAATTTTGAATCGATTTTTATTTTTCATTACAAAATTTTTATTTATTAAGTTTATTGATGATCCTGTGTCTAATAATATTATATAGTCTCTTTCTTTTAAAAATGGTAATTTGCTATTACAGTTAATGTTTAAAATTTCTCCTGTATTTCGAGGCTTGTTAAATCTAAAAAAGAATTTTGGCGTGAAATATCATTATCAAAATTTTCGAAATTTTGATCGATATTGTTTTCATGATGATTTTCGAAATTTTCTTGAGTTTCATAATTTTCATCTTGATTATTACATTCCTCATTATTATATAATTCTTCAGATATGTAATTGGGTGAATACTGAGTTCTCGGTTGGAAATGATTTTGTGATCTAGGTTGAAAATTTTGTCGTGTCTGAATTGACATAGGGATAGGCTTAATACCTTCAGCATTTCTTATTTGTTGACGAGGTGCGAATGGTTTCTGTACTGTTTTATTTTGATTTGTATTTAATTTTATTGGACCTCGGGGAAAATTAGAATTTTGAAATTTTGGTTGTATGTTCACAGGTTTCTGAATATATTGGGGTTTTTGATTTGAACGTAAATATTGGAAATCATTTGTTAATAATTCCTCAATTTCGCATAAAGTTTTTGGATTACGCGTTGCCAAATTATTTCTATAAGGATCGCTGCAATTACTAATGAAATGTGTAGTAATTATTACTTCTTGAAATTGTATTAGACAGGCTTTATTTTCTCCTGTTAAGTCTAGTAAAACTACTTTAGCTTTAAATAATTCAAATTTTTCTTTAATTATTTTCAAATAGTTAAATATGTCTTTATTTGAATTCATTCTTAAAATATCTATAATGATGCTAGCAGGATTTTGCTTATCATCAAAGTTATTCATCAAGTGTAACTTTAAATCGTTCCATGATTCAAACGTAGTATTTTTTAACGTTTCTGCGGCTTTGCCGATAATTTTATTTTTAATATACTGAATAGTAACTATTTTTTGAAAGTCTGTAAGAGGTGGTTCCAAAGTACTGAATGTACGTTGAATTACTTCAACTGACTTGATAAAATGGGATAATGTTTTTGCATTGCCATCGTAACTTGGAATGGTTTCAAGTGCAAATTTGATATTAGCAGTATTATTTTCCGCCATTGTTAATTATTAATTCAAAGAATGATAGAATATTTATAAAAAATATTACTTACAATAAAATGCACAACACTATGTTGAGAATTGCAATCTTCATTTGTTGCTTTCACTTCTCTGCAAATGGAATTGTTGTCTCGATGGACGAAGTGGATTGTTGTTCCAATGAACTGGATTGTTGTTCCCAATGAACTGGATTGTTGTTCGCAATGAACTGCCTTGTTGTTCCCAATGAACTGGATTGTTGTTCGCAATGAACTGCCTTGTTGTTCCCAATGAACTGCTTGGACGGCTCTCGATCTACGGGCTCTGTTGTCCTGGTGATAACGACCACGGGCTCTACACTTGGTGGCTCTTTGTGACCGGGATTCTCTGACTTCTGTATCGGTGTCTGCTTCTTTATCACAGGCTCTACACTTGGTGGCTCTATGTGACTGTTGATCAGCGAAGACGTTGTTTTAACTTCTTTGGCTTCACAAGTAAATGTTGAAACAACCGAAATTATTACTTTAACGAATTAATTCTTTTACACAGAATTTCGATAATAATTCGTCTTGTGGTATCCTACCAAGACTGCGCCAATTATAAAATGCAACTCGTATTTAGAGTTTTTAAAAATTATAATTTATTTATTTGTTCGAAGAAGTTTATACAATAGTTGATACAGAAGAGAAGACTTGCTTCTAAGACGTTAACTCGGAGAATCGTATCTCCAATTGCTTTACACAGCAATTTATACTATTCAATACGTCATAATACATTAATATGATTGACATTCAAATAAATATTCTTAAAAAGGTTTTAAAAGATAATGCGTCTCATCATATTAATATAATTGACTTATAAATAAATATTCCTTAAAAGGTTTATATTAGTAAAGATATACATAAATGTTTATACTGCAGATTAATAAGAATGACTCAATTAATGATAAAGCGCAGTTTATAGAATCAAGGATATACATAACTTCTACGACTCCTTTTTTTATTTTTATTTTTTAAATGCAAATGTATATAAATGTATGCTGCTGCCACGGCTTGAATATCCATTTTAAAGCAAAACATACATACATGTTCTGCAACAATAATGGAAAAGAGACGAACATTCCCCCACCATCATCTGCTAGTGCTCGTCGAACCGTTCGACGAACGGTTCGGCGAACGGTTCGGCGTACGGTTCGCCGAACGGTTCGTCGAACGGTTCGCAGGTCTGTACGAGGCTTAAGAATTATAAAATTTTACATTATGTATGTACCTATCTGTAAATCCATAAAAAAACATATATACATAGTACAGTTGGAATTTGAAAATTTTTCAAAAAAGTAATTGTCCAAAAATAAAATTAACGTATGCCATTAGATATTTTATATGTATTTATTTGATAAAATAGCTTAATTTATTTCATGCATATATAGTACATTATAAAAGGGTAAAAAATTGAGAATATAAAAATATTTTTTTCATAATTCACAAAATTCTTGAAGTTCATTTTTAGTGTCCGTAAAAATAATAATTAATTAATTTATTTGTTATTCAAAAACAGTTACGTGATTAAATATCTAATTATTTTTTATTAACAATTTCGTGTCTCCGACTCCAACCGACTTCACGCGAATACATCCGAACATAATTACCGCCAGTCTTATCGAATGTTAGTACGGCCAAATAATAAAATTATTAAAGGTGGCAGCATAATACGTCGCTGTACAGTGCGCTACGTAAATGCCCATAAGGTTGCCAATCTATATACATTATTTAATCAATGCTTAAACTATCTACTGCAACATTTGTCCTAAACATTTTTTTCAATCTATCCCAAAAATTCATTTAATTGACTTGTAAGTACAATGGGTTAGATTCAGTGGGTTAAATGAATAAATACTTTTTTTGGATAGATTGAAAAAAAATGTTTATGACAAGTATTGTAGTAGACAGTTTAAGGATTTTATAAATGTTTTACTGTTGAAAATCGATGGAGTGGTTATCGAAAAATCATGTATTGAAATTTTTGATCGATCATATGTTCACCATCACAATATTTATTATGTATAGTATTATGTAACTATAGCGAAATACATTTTTTCTAGATCTGATAAAGTAGCTACTCTATCTATTGTAGATAATAACCAAATTTCCTCTCAACAGGATGGAAATAGTTTGGATAATAAAACAATTACTCCCGATAATGCGTAAGTATCTACGAAATATAAGTACAGAACATAAGTGTGAAACATTTTTATACCGATACCCGATCTGAATTTGATTACCGTTGTTCGCTTTATTTAAATAACGCTTAGTTTCTAATTATCGTGAAAATATATATGGCTACTTCCACTTAGAAAACTTTAATATTAAGCTGGTTTCAATACACAAATAATTGCACTTTTAAATTTTGTTAGTATAAGTAGCCATAAGAGAAATCATCTGTATACGGAGCGAGAAAACTAATTATATATTTCTAGAAATCTACCTGTTTTAATAAGATAAATTGAAAACCCATCCAGAGAATTGAATATCTGTATTTGTATAAACAAGTAATTTTAGTAACTTGATTGTAGTATAACGGTATTTTTAATCTCTGCCGGACTTAACATACACGCGTATAATGAATTTACCTGTTTTATTAAGGTATCGTGACAACCCAATTAGAGAATTGATAATTGAATCTACCTGTTACAATAAGGTGTCGTGAAACCCCAATACCTGCATTTGTTTAAACAAGTATTTCAAAAACTAGATTATAGACCGGTCTTTTTAATCTCTTTCGATGCTAAACGTACGCGTGTATAATGCAATTATTATATTTAAGTATTATATTATTTTAGAAGTGCCTCTACGTCGACATGTAATGTTGATTTTCAATTTATCCCGGAAGATGAAATGCGAGACATTGAAAATCATCAACTAATTATAGAAGCGAGTGACAAATCCTTTGATAATGAAACTATTATTGAAGGAAATAGAGTAGTTCAGTTGGGCTATGTTCTGAATTGGGCACTTTCTTTGCAAGATTTTCATAGAAGGGAGTGTGTATTTGGAAATTTAACTCTACTCATGGAAATAAGAAAAGGTCTCGTAAGTACTTTGTATTTCCAATGTTCTATGTGCAAAAAAGTAGTACATAAATGTACTGAGGATCCCAATAAACCAAAATCAACAATCAATGTTGGTTTAGTTTGGGGAACCGACACGTCTGGCAGTACATTTATACACACTGAACACCTAATGAATACTATAAATGTTCCCATGATGTCTCACAATACTTTCGTGAAACAAGAAAGACTGCTTGGTGATGTATGGGAAAAACAAAAGATAGAAAGTATAATTCTTGCAGGTAATATTAATAGTTGTCATTTTTTTTTTTTCAATAATTGCTATAATAAACATGTTTTTATTACAGGAAAACTCGAGTTGGAAATTGCCCAATCAAGTAATCAAGTAAATAACGGAATTGGGCAAATATGTGTACTCGTGGACGGGGGTTGGAGCAAAAGATCGTACGGCCACAACTATAATGCTTCTTCCGGCGTCGTAAGTAAACATATACTACACATATTTTTGCAAACATAAATTTTTATATAATTTTATTTTTATTTTAGGCATGTATAATTGGGAAGGCAACAAAAGAACTTCTTTTTATTGGCGTGCGCAATAAATATTGTAGTATTTGTCAGGTAGCCAAATATAAAGATGTCCCGCCAAAACAGCATTTATGCTATAAAAATTGGAATGGCTCATCAACAGCAATGGAAGCTGACATAATAGTAGAAGGTTTCAATTCCAGTGAAGAAATGCATAATTTGCAGTATGTAACTTTTATTGGCGACGGTGATTCGAGTGTTTTTGCACGTATCCGTGAAAAAGTTACGTATGGCAAGTCAGTAACAAAAATTGAGTGCTTGAACCATGTAATTAAAAATTACTCGTCCGCTTTACATAAGGTAATATTTTTTTTATTTTTAAAATTCTTCTTACTTATAATTTGAATCCATTTTTTTCTACATAATTGCAAATACAAAATTGCCGCTAAAATGCCGAAGCGAAGTGAAAGCTAATGTACTACGATTGACTATGGCTGTAAGAGCTGCTGTGCGACACAATAAAGGAAAACCGGTAGATAATTTGAGACAAGATCTCAAAAACGGGCCATACCATGTCTTCGGATTTCATGCTAATTGCAGGGAATATTTTTGTAAAAATGAAAAAATCAATACTCCCTATGAATCTGAACTAATTAAGTCTGGAGTTTTTGATTTAATTTCTGGTTCTCTACAAAATATTATCAGAAAAGCAGATCGACTTATTGAGGGTGAAGAAACTAGTAACTTGGCTGAACTTCACATGAATTATGTTGCCAAATATAATGCCGGAAAAAGGTTAAATTTAACGCAAAGGGATAATTTCCAAAGAAAATGCAATGTAGCGGCTCTGAATTTTAATTACGGTCGTAAATGGCATTATACGCCTTGGAAGTCATATATGGAGTTCAGCCCCGGAAAATATTTCAAGAGAAATTTGGCAATAAAAAAAAGAGGCAAGAATTGGAGAAAACCGAGAAGGAATTAAAAAAATTGTGTGACGAAAAATTACAGACTTTTCAGGTAGTACATTTGACGTCTAATAATTTATTCATGTGATATTATATAATATGAATATTTTACAGGTTTCTTTAGCTGAAATCGAAGACATTGAGGCGCAATCAGTTGGCCAGCATGGTAATACTGTTTACGATTTCAATAGGGCTGAACGACTGACCGCTTCACTCTTTGGAAAGGTGTGCAAGAGATTACCGTACACTTCGTGTCACAATATAGTAAAAGAATGTATATATAGCTCATCATTGTCCAATACCTACACTAGATATGGTATAGAAAATGAATCTGTAGCCATTGAGCGTTTCCAGCGGGAGAATAATCTCTCTGTGAGACAATGCGGCATATTTATTGATGCTACATACGGATTTTTGGCTGCAAGTCCAGATGGCGTAGTAGAAGACGGGAGTATAATTGAGGTGAAGTGTGTTCCTTCCCTACTAAAAAAAAATCTCATAATAGAGGAAGCAGCCGCAACAATAAAAACATTTTGCCTTGAAATGGTTGGAAAAAAATTGCAATTGAAAAGAAATCATAACTACTATTATCAAGTGAGTATACAGAATTTATATAAAATGTATTATCCAAAATTAACTTGCCGATATAATTTCAGGTCCAGGGACAACTGCATATTACAAACCCCAGTGCCATTTCATAGTGTTCTTGGACAACAATAGTAATATGTTTACGGAAATAATTAAAAAAGACAACGATTTTTGGTGTAATAAAATGGAAAATAAATTAGTAAATTTTTATAAAAAATGCATGCTACCAGAACTAATTTTAAAAAGAGTACCAAAGGGACAAAGATGTAGAGATTCGGAGGATATACTGTCAGCTCAGTTGCGCAGAAAAAACAATAAAGATTAATTTAACAAATCTGAATAATAATTTATTTTTTCCCTTGTTTCCGTATTATTTATAGTTTACATTTGTGTCGCTTGAATTTCTGGTCGCGAATCTAGGAACCCGGGGTTCGATCCCGACCGACGCCAAAAGTTACATCGATTTTTAATGGCACAAAATTGACCCCTGTGGCACACTCTCCACGTCAGCTATGAGTGCCCGTGAGGTAACGCCTGGTAAACGCCCGTACGGTACAAATATATTCATCATTACCGAAATCTGTATAAAGCAGATTGGCGCACCCTCAATGGGTAATATGCCGTGATGATATATTTATTTATTTATTTATTTACATTGTTTAAGTAAATCGTCACGCCTTTTACCCATTACTGAGAGTAGCAATACGCTTCTGTTGATCTCGATAAATTATAGATATACTTACGTAAAATATCTTTTATTAATGAAACAATGAAATACTAAGTTATTACTATTTGAATTTATACTCATTTTTATTTCTGTATAAATAGTCACAGATCATTTATGATATTTAATAAATTCCAATTTTTACTAGTAATGAAAATAGATAGAATTTCAAATTGCACAGAATTGTGAGCACAAGCAGTACGGCAGTCCTTTCTTTCCCTCGTTTCCTATGCGCCCTTACCGATAAGGCAAGCCAAAGATAATAAATTATGCCTACTGAGAACATTGCTCTCAAGTGTAATAGTGGTGGGGTACCTAGAGCCATCCTTCTGAAAACTGACAGCTCGACCATTATGCGACAATGCAGTGGCAAAAAGTTGTACTAAATTTAACATATAAAGGTATAGGAATAATAGAAAATTAAGTACCACTCCTCTTTAAAGCCACTAAAGCCATTGAAAAAAATGGTTGGAATTGTAAGGTAACAATTTAGATACTCCTATATTTATTTTTCAAATAATATTTACCCAAGAAGAGAAAAAAATTAAATAAATCTTACTTGGTTATACCGTTTCAAATATTTATTTTTTTTTAAGTACTAAACAAATTAAAAAAATAATTATGACAGCTTCTTACAGATATTCTCAGCTACATTATTCATAAAAAATATTCAATAAATCTTTGATTATAAACGAATTATATTCTTTTTACCTCCCGCTACCCTTGGTAAGGGAGGTATAGGGATCGTGCTAAAAATCTCATATCGAGATTTTAGTAAATGACCACGTTTTAAGTTCCCTAGAATCCATTTTTAACATTTTCACGATGATGTCTGTATGTGTGTATGTGTGTATGTGTGTGTGTATGTGTGTATGTATGTGTGTATGTGTAGGGATTTTGTCTTCACTCTAACTCAAATACTATCGTTCAGAAAATTCTGAAACCTTGTATTTCCATCCCATTCTAATATGAATAGAAGCCATTAGATTTTGGTGTAAATCGGATAACCGGAAATGGCACTTTACCTGAAGCTCATTATGGTTTTTCTTCAAAAAATACCATTAAATGCCATTTTTTCGCATTTTATGTCTTATGAAAATTAAAGATTATTGAATTTTCTACTGGAATACATTAATACTTTTTCTATATATTTTACACATAAATTTAAAAATAATTTTTTTTATTAGTCGCGAAGCCTAAGAGAAACACAATAATTCGTTTGTTACACAGTTCATATTTCAAATGAATGTAACTGACAGTTAATGTCACTGTCAAAAAACTAATCACTTCAAATTAATAATAGTGACATTTTAAAAAGAAAATAGTAAATAAAGCAATAGTTTTCTGCAATGGAACAGTTCGCAGCGGTAGTAAATACGTAAGTATATATTTAAATTAATAAAAATTCAATAGCGGGAGGTTTTGTGTTGGCCACATCAGATTTTTTCTTTTACGTATAATGATTACAAATGTACATATTTGATAATTTTTATCTCACTTAGTTATCATATTTCGATTTTGAAATTTACACGGTATATCGGACAATATTTAATCTTTCTTAGGTATAAATTTAAATTTTCTACTATGGGTAGTTTTGAAATTACGGAATAGTAAACATGAACGAAAATGCGAGTTTTGCCTATCCCACCACCTTAATCAGAGAAGAGAGGAAATAGGATTATTTTATACACTCTTTTGAAGATTTGAGAAACGGCGGAAATAAATTCTTCAACTATTTCCAAATGTCTATTGCCTCTTTTGACGAATTACACAGAAAACTTGAGGATGTGTTACAACGATAAAACATACAATTCCGCAATTGCATAAAACCTGTTCAAATTCTGGCTATCATGTTAAGGTAAGAATACATAAAAATCAATTCTATTTATTTATTTATTTGTTTTTTACATTCCGATTCCACTCAAATCATGAGGTAGAAAAGTCAATATCAGCGGTTGAATCTGAAGAATTTGTAGCAGGACTGACTGTATTATAACTTTGTGACGAAAGGCTATCCGCGAAAAGCTGGTAAAACTGCGTTGTTGACAGGCCCGAACTTAGAGACCCAGGGCCCCTAGGTACTTGACATTTGCTCCCCCCCCCCTCCATCTCGAAGCTATTTTGGAAATAGCAAATTATATGCACTAGTACAGAACATTATAATTTTTATAATCGACTTTAATGACTTTACTAAGCTTCAGAATAACGCAGTCTATGTTACTATAGTTACGTTAATCTATAAAATTTATAGAATCATACGACGAACTTTCTTCTGTGCAAAAGAACGAATGACGTCATCATAGTCAATTGACTGCATTATTTCTGACTCTATGTACATTACAGAGAGTGAATTGAGCCTGTTCTCTCCTATGTTAGATCTTAAGTAATTCTTTACTCTCTTTAGCGCTGAAAAATACCGTTTTGCTGAGTAGTTTGACTCTGGTGTACACAACAGCATTCGGAGCGCAATTCCTACGTTTGGATAAATGTCCAAAAAACCTTTTTCCCATAAGTATTTGTATAGCTTCAGTGACGATAAATCCATAACTTCATCATTCGTCGACAAATGAGCTTGCAGGTGCAGGTACTCGTTTTCCAAAGTCCTATCCAAATCCCCCTGATAAAAAGTTATAAGGTTTCTGGCTCCTTCACGGATGTCTTTAGATTCCAAACGATGTAGTTTCGTAATCTATAATGACTTTAAAAATGGTAACTCTGAATCTGTCTCTGCCAGAGAGTTCGGTGTCGTTTCCTTTTACTTTGTCGAACTGGACTTTACGCTTACGTTTCTTCTGCATATCATATGCATAGCTATTTTCACCGGATAACTTTCGACTCATAATGATCAAAGGTACTGGGTTTCCTTAAGTGTTCTAGGTATATTACCAAAGACTGATACAGTTCAACGATCGTACCCAGGTCGATGTTAACAGATTGGAGAGATTTGCTTACTTTGTTGAACCTTTCCAAGATGTCATTCCACAGAAGTGACAAAAAGCAAGTTTCCATCGAGTCTAATGAATTCCTAAGACCTGAAGCCTTAGAGCGCGTAGATAGTTTTTCATTTGTATTATTGGCAATTATCTGAAGAGCTGCCATCTCATCCCAGGAGCAACATAGACTTCGGCATGCGTCAGCTCGAGCAGACCATCTTGTCTGAGAAAATCTCTTCACGACTGTTGAATTTGACTTCAGTTTCGACAGCAGAATTTCCCATCTGTGTATTGATGCCGAAAAAAAATTATACGATGACTGCAAAATACCGAAGAAAGATACAGCAGCTTGACAAGACTTGGCCACACAGGATCCAACAAGATTCAGTGAGTGAGCCGAACAGGGAACGAAATCTATCAGAGGGTTCACTTGTTTTATTCTCGCTTGAAGACCAGAATATACACCCGATATATTGCCAGCATTGTCATAAGACTGCCCCCGGCATTCGGCGATATCCAAGTCGTGATTTTTCAATGTCTCTAGGACGACTTTAGCCAGGTCTTCCGCTTTATGGCCACAATTTGGAATGAATTTCAAAAATCTTTCGACAGGACATCCGTCTTTAGAGACATAGCTCACTATGAAAGACAGTTGATCTACATGAGAAATGTCCGAAGTAGAGTCCACAGAGATAGAAAAATATTTGGCATGTTTTATTTCAGTCACGATCGTATTTATTACCTTTTCTGCAATGATATTGATCAATTCATCGCATATTTTTGACGAAAGATATGATGTGCCACTTTCTTTGTTACCGTGGCGTTTTATGTGTAAGTCCAGGAAAGGATCGAACTCAACCAAAAGTTCTAAGGTCATAACATAGTTCCCACTGTTTTTTGATCCAAATCTCTCATGGGAACCTCTAAACGGCAATCCGCGTACAGAAAGTGACCTCACAACAGCCACAATGCGCCTCATAACCTCATGCCAATATTTTATTTCTTCTTCCGTTTGAAGAACAAGACTCTTGCTGACTTGTGTTCGTCCGAATTCTCATGTTCCTTCATTCTTTGAACTGCATTTTTCCAGTCGTTGTACCCTTCATTAGCTAGCGACTCCAATTTCCCAAACATCTTACAAGGGGCGCAAAACACTGCACCCTTGCTCTTCGAAAATATGAGCCAAGGTCGAGGTCGTGTTTCACCATTGCTTAATGTTTGGCTAAAAAGTGACAGCGATAGATATCTGGTTTTATTTGTGTACTGACGCCTTGAAGAAGAAAAGTCGGCATCAATATTTTGTTTCACGCCATTTTGAACAAGGTACTTCAATGTAACTTCGTCTAGCATCCACTCAGCAGGATCGTCACTTAAAGAAGAATTAGATTCAGGATTTTCTAAAGAATCGTTTTTTTTGTATGTAAATGTTACGGGGTTTTCAGAAATAATGATTTCAGGTAGCTTGTTGTAGTCAGATACGTTTGTTGGAGTTGCCTGTTGACGGTCATCAGCAGCATCAGTGCAACTACCACTGTATAATGCTCTAGTACTATTACTACTAGCACTAGAGCCAGAACTAGGTCTAGACGTAGACGAGACGAAAAATGTGTTTAACTTAGGAACATTACGAAGAAGCACTTTTTCTTTCTCGAATTTTTCTTTATTCCGTTTTCTTCTCTGGAACCCGCTTAGTTTTTTATTGAAGTCAGACATTGCGACATCGTTAATTTCTATAACGAATATAAAAGGAAAGGGTCATTATACAATAGGAACATTGTTTAATTATTTGGAATAATGTTTTTATGTTTCAATTTGTTATTTATTTGTTAATTTGTTCAAGACAATTTCGATTTTTCTCAAATTTTCTTAATTCAAGAATTTTTCTCTTGGTTCAAGTAAATCTTTTTTTCTGTGTATACTTACATATCGACATACAACCATACGATTAATTTAACAAATGACAAAAATATGAAAAGAAAATTGTAACCCGGCGTGACGCGTCACAGACAGTAGCGGGGATCACTACAAATGTCATATTAATATTACTAGGTAACTTACCTACTCTACTGATATCGCACTGCTCTCGCTCGTCCGATGTCGTGTTGTATGCTAGCTGCGAGCGAGATGAACGACCGTATCTCAACCATCGACACAAGAAGACTAGAGACAGGAGAGTAAACTCGTGTGGAGGGGGTAGGCTAAAATATTACAGTCCTAAGTAGGCGGATCTAGCGTACGCGTACACTACGCAGTGGAACGAAATTTGCTTTCTGCGCAATGTTTGAAGCTTGACAGTTGTTAAAACAATTTTTCTCTAACTATCATAATAAATAAATAATGAGATATTTTCGAAATGAGCGAAAAACAAGTTCTTAGAAACAAAAGAACGTCGAAAATTTGTGTGGTGACTATTGAACTTTTCTCAAAAAGTTGACTCTGGAATGTGTAAACGATTTTGCTCTATCAGCAATATTTCCCGAGATACCCTACAGAAACATCGAAAATGAGACATCCTGTACTTAAAAATAATAAAAATGTTTAATCCCCATTAGCAGAAGTATTTTTAGACAAATTAAAAAGTATGACGTAAATTGTTTAAACAATGTCAGTTTTGTAGCATAAACACTTCAGCTATATTCACTAAGATCACCTAATGAAATACATATGCTAGTGTTCAATAAGTCTTTATGTCGTGGTTGGCTATGGTCTGTGAAACTAAATTCAAACGCAAACGTCATAGTTTAATATAAATCAAATTAAACAGAAATATATTTTTGAAATGTTTTACAGCAAAATGATTATTCAGGAATAAAAAAATAACATTTATAGTGAAGTCATATTTTTGTAAGGATCAACAAAATGAAGTCGGCAATTAGATTTATTCTGTAAATACTTGAAAACAAAAATTTCTGCAAAAGATTTCCAAATTTCGTTCATGATGACCAACTTAAATGGTTACTTCGAACAAAATTCTGATAGACCACATATTGCACAAGCTTAAGGTGGCCATATAGTAGAAATAAAATAAAAAAAACATTTTTCTAATAACAAATGAATATATTCTTATATATATATATATATATATATATATATAAACAAAATCGGAAGGATTGTCCATTATATTAAATGTGTATATTAAATAATTACTATTAACCACTTTTGAGATATGATATACAATTTTTTTACTTACAAATATTAATTTATATAAAGAATAATGTGATAACAGATAATAATGATATTTGAAGAAAAATATATATTAATGATAGATATCAGGCCACTGCAACTCGTCAATGATGGGAGTGGTCGGAGCCGGTAAATAAAATACTCTATGAATATAAATAATTTAGTGAGTAGTACAGATGTGGTTAATATTACTAAATCTTAAATATAATTAATTAAATAACAAACATTCTCATAACAGTCACTGATCAGTGGTTACAGCTAAATCCGTCAATGTACTAGGGAGCACCGCAATTTACGTTTCCCACGTTGGATCTCGATAGGAAGCCCGAGATTGGATAACATACGAATCGGAGTAGGGTTGCCATCTTTAATTAAAGTATCGATATTTGGTATCCGAATCGGTATCGATATTAGTTTTAGCATCGACGAAAAAGTATCTATACTTTCAAGTATCGAACCTAAACATATATCTTATTGCAGGACAAATGTAATAGGCAATGAGTTTTTAAAACGATTTGTAGCAGGTTGTATCAACAAAACTGAAATTCTAAACTTAGTTTAAATACTCAAATTCGAATGAAATATTTGACATTCAAACAAAATGTTCCATATTTATGACATTTAGATTTAATATGCTTTTGTATGTTTAAAAATTTTGGTTCAACCGACCATTAGACAATATATCACTAACGAGTATTCATACAATAAAATTTATTCTACATCCGTTTCTTCTGAGCGACTTTTCTCAAAGGCAGAAGAAAATGTATCTAGGTTGAGAAATAAACTTTTGGGAAAGAGACTCAGTAAAATGTTGTCCCGGAGTGGTTGTTCCGAACATGAATGGTTCTAACAATAATATTGTTTTTTTTTTTTTACATTAAATGTATTTAAAAAAAAAACTAGTTTACAATGATTGTAATATAGCAATTTTATTTAAAATTAAGTTTTGTATTTTCTTTTTATTTTGAACGTTTTAAACACAGAAGAAAATAGAAATGTATGTTACTTCGGTTTATTTGGTATGAAAAAGAAAACATACTATGCCTAAAAAGTTGAAAATACAATAAAAATACAAAACAATTTAGCAAAAAATATTATTTCATTCATTCATCTTCGGAACAACCACTCAGGGACAACATTTTACTGAGTCTCTTTCCCAAAAGTTTTTCTCAGCCTAGATACATTTTCTTTTGCCTTTGAGAAAAGTCGCTCAGAAGAAACGGATGTAGCAACAACTGTCAGATATTTTCTGGATTAGACGAAATACTCGCCAAAGGATTGTTTAGATATATAGGCAATTCATCGTTTATATTGTGTTGCCTGTTATTCCCTGATTTCTTATGAACATGGGCATGATGAAGATGTTTGTTGTTACTCCAGAGGTCATATGTTTATATAGATTGGGATATACAGTCTTCATTTATACCCACACTTCAAGTAGATTAGACGAAATGCTCGCCAAGGGATTGTTTAGATATATTGACAATTCATCGTTTACATTGTGTTGCCTGTTAAAATTGTAATTGCTTGGGCTGAATCGTGGATCAAGTAGGGTAGCAATCGCAATAATTACATTTTTCTCTACAGAACCAAATCTATACGCTATTTCCGTTTCCAGTTTAACCTGTTTTAATTCCTCGATTTCGGTCGAAAAGCCAGATATGTCTTCTGTTAAACAATTTACCATAGGTAAGATTTTAGAAACTGTCACTTCTCTTATAACAAATTCTAGTGGCCGTAGCAATTGCAGAAATTGTTTTAAAGTTACCAAATGGACTGCAGTGGGCATTGCCGGAGCTCTTGGTTTATCCATTAACATAATATTAAGATATTTAGATAATTGCAGAAAATGATCCAGCATGTAGTAAGTTGAATTCCACCGGGTTTTAACGTCCAAAATTAGTTTACTTACTTTTCCTTCTGGGTAAAGTTAAGTTTAACAAGGATTGTAGAAATTTATATTGATGGTTATATATAGTTGCTAAACCATTAAAAACATTAAATACCACAATAATTTTAGTGCGGAAAGCAATATTTATAGCGATTTTGGCATTTTTTCTGAAAAAAAAAAAAATTAGGTTAGATCAAGAAGTATATATATTTCTATGTTTAAGTACGTACTTACGCTTTCATAGGAATAATACTGTTTCAATTAATGTATATTTGCAAAATTATGTCTTATTTCCCTTCTTTTTATAACATTTTTTATTTATAATTTTCGTTCATCTGTCAAAATATTGTAAACTAACATGAAGATAGTGGATATACAGTGGTACTTAAACAGTTTTTTTTTTTTTCGATTCAAAAGTCTGTAATACCGCCATTTTAACTTTTGTTTCTTTAAATAGTAACTTAAGTCAGTTGTTTTTCTTCATTCTTGTCATTCGCTATGGAGGTTGTTAATTTGTTGTCGCTTCACAAGTTGTGTGAGAACAAAGTGGCTCTTTTGGGGAAACTGAAAGATTGGAATTTGATTCCACGGACCTTGCAGTGTCGAAAATGTGGGGGCAGCCTTACGTTAAGTGACCATTCTGGTCCTAACGGCTGGATTTGGAGATGTCGTAACAAAACTACCCAGAGGAAACAAAAAGCGAAGTTTTGTGGAAATGAGGTGAGTCTGAGAACTGGCACATTTTTTGCTCGTTCACACCTCCCTATTTTCAAAATACTCGCTTTTGTTAACTTATGGGTTGGAAATATTCCGCTTCTTGTAATTCAAGAGCAACTCGAGATCAGTAATCCGACTAGTGTTGACTGGTCCTCGTTTTGCCGCGAGGTTTTGCTTACGCATTTTATTGGGAATAAAACTAAGCTAGGAGGACCTGGAGTTATTGTTGAGATCGACGAGTCCAAGTTCGGGAAGCGGAAGTACCATAGGGGAAAACGTGTCGAAAGGTCACTGGGTCTTTGGCGGGTACGCACGAGGGACGGGCAGAGTTTTTTTGGTCCCGGTTGAAGATCTCGGTAAGGACACCGTCGTTCCTCTAATTCAGGACCATACAACCATACAATTAATTTTGTGGATCCTGTCAGTGGTGTTCATACCAATAGTATTGAGGGATCGTGGAGAGCTGCCAAAGCAGTCATGACGTCTGCGGGAAGGAAGAAAACACATACCTGGTAATTTGGCCAGGTATATGTTTAACAAGAAGTGTGCTGAGCTGCAGCTAAACAGAACGCTAGAATTCTATCGCATAGCTGGTGAAGTATATGATGCTTCTCGTCCTGTCCCGGAAGAAGAAGAAGAAGAAGAAGAAGTAGATATTGAGGACTTAGAGTTCTAAGTTCTTTTTATTTTACTTTTTTTAAAATCGGTTCTTTTCAGAACCACCAATTTTATTTATTGAAAAAGAATTTTTTGACCTCAGTATTATGCGATTTCACTCAAAATGTGTTAGGTGTATTACTGTAAATGCCAGCTTTTGCCAAATTGAGTTCTGTGGCTTAGGTTAATGTTGCAGTCAGTTTCTTTTTAAATTTGCCAGCGGCCCAGTTTTCTCGTGTACTTGATTACTGCCAATGTCGGCTTTTGCCTAATTGAGTTCTGTGCGTTAGGTTAATGTTTCAGTCAGGATTTTTTTTATTTGCAAGCAAGCGACAAAGTTTTTTCATATACTTTACACAAAACAAAAGCGTCCAGTCGCTCGCGGTAACAAATCGCTCTGAGAACCGAGCGATGCCGAATGCGTATGCCTGATGTAAGTTAGGTATTGTTTTTGTCAGGATTTAAAGACATAAAGAAGTAGCGCGCGCGCCCATTCGAACACGAACGCGGCGTGAAAATAAATCATATAAAAAATAATTCATAAATAAAAAAGTAGCGCTCGTGTTCGAAGGGGCGCGGCAGTATCGTAATCAAATTTTCATCGTTGTAATCAGGGACTCTTTGTTGTAATCAAATATATTTTTAAAAAAAACCTGTAGGAATATAATTAGAGAAACATATTTTCATGAAATTACTTTACTCTTGAAACTCTTGATACACATTCTTTACTTTAAACAATAATTTCATTGTTGTAATCAATTTTTTTTATTTAACTCCCTAAAGGTAGATAATTAGTGAACATATTTTCATTAAATTACCTGTAAGATAATGCCCGGATTGGAACAAAACCATCCAATTTAACAAAGGTAACCACTGTTTTAGTGTCACTGGTTCACCCTAAATTACTGACTTTCTATTTGAACGATGTTCGTGTTCTTACGTTTTCATATCATTTTAGGTTAAGTTGCATTTTCCCTTAAATATCTATTAATAATTACTTTTCTACCCCACTTTTGTGTTTTCATGTAGTATTTTACTGAAAAGTGTACTGTGTCTTAATAACAAGCATATCCAGTGTTCATTTCGTTACAAAAAACACAACTTTAATATAGGTAAAATTAGACTTTATTTTTACAAAATATTATATAAATACCTGTTTCCGCACTCTCATTCTGTCTTTTCTTATTATATTTTAGCTAAAAGAAGACATTACAAAAAAAAAATGGAATTTCTACAATCCTTGTTAAACTTAATTCCAGCCAAAAACAAATGCTTTTTGAAGATCTGCAGGAACAAATAATCCATTTTCTCTGTTTGTAGAGATATCACTATTCTTTTTACATTCTTGTCTGGCTGCAGTATATTTGGCTTTGTGCTTTAACCAAGTGTTACATAAATCGCATTCATCAATTTCATTGATCATGTTTAGTTTCTATTTCATTGAAAGCATTCTTCGCAACCTAACTTTGCAAAAGATATATTAAGACGTTGAAATGCTTCCGATTAACTTCACAGCTTAATTTTAAATTTGAATGTTTTTGCAGAAAGTCTTTGTATATAAGTGTTACAGAAATGTCACTAGGTAAATGTAGCTTATTGGGCGCATGTTCTCTACGATAATGAGATATTATCGGATTAAATGTTAGAATGTGTTGCGTAATACTATGCCTGCCAACCTTCGATTTATTTACATATATAATGCCCTCTACCGTCAGTTTTAGGAGTGAAAGATTGTGAATCAACATTTCGAACGGTTTTTAATATCCTTTAATAATATGATTTGTTGCCTCGTATCCTAAAGTTGCAAGAATAAATACCTTATATACACGAACAATTTCGCCATTATCGTTTTTTAAATAATACTCGAATGTATTCTTCCGAGTAGGCTTTGAACCTTGCAGCAGTTGTATTCCTTTTTTTGGGGTATCGTTCGATACAACTTGGTAAAAAGGCTTTTCTTACATCATTACTTAACGACTGGAACTGCTCATTAATAGCCAATTGTCTCTTTTCATTTATAAGTGTAGTACACTTGTGCTTACAGGCTTCATTGCAAGCTTGCTTAATTTTATTGAATTTCTTTACACTTTCAAATTTATGTTTTTTCTTTCAGCTAATGGTAAATATTTTTTTTAGCGTTTGCGAATTGTTCCTTTCTTGATACACAGTTTATTTCGCTCATTGTCCTATGCACATTGCGGCTGTATTTTCTACTATGCTTTTTACATTATCTGTTTCGTCATCCGTAGAGTTGTTAGGATTCGAAACCTTTTGATCACATATTGGTAAGTTACTTGGTATATCAATAACGCTGTTCGTGGATTCACAATCTATATATATCAAACAAAGTCGGGTTAGTTACACCATTTATAACTCAAGAACGGCTGGACCGATTTTGATGATCTCTGATTTGTTGGATTCGTCTCCGCCCCGAATAGCAGAATAACTATTAAAATATTGATTTACGTTTAAAAAAATACATACATTCTGTGTGAAATTAGTACGCAGACAATTTAGCGACATCTATCCACATAGTGGAAAAGTAAAAGTACAACGTGTTCTCACCCCTGCTCCCCCTCCCGCTGTCTGACAGTATTCTTATTCTTCTTAATATATAAAACAAAGACGGGTTAGTTACACCATTTATAACTCAAGAACGGCTGGACCGATTTTGATGATCTCTGATTTGTTGGATTCGTCTCCGCCCCGAATAGCAGAATAACTATTAAAATATTGAATTACGTTAAAAAAAAATACATACATTCTGTGTGAAATTAGTACGCAGCCAATTTAGCGACATCTATCCACATAGTGGAAAAGTAAAAGTACAACGTGTTCTCACCCCTGCTCCCCCTCCCGCTGTCTGACAGTATATAACCAATAAAGGTTACCTGTCAAATTATTATTAAAAATGCCGCGACCCAGAAGATCTAATCTTTTCCAACGAAGCCGTAATGCAATTCGTCTTCGTAATACTGCGAATCAATCCACTGAAGAAGAACGAGAAATCGCACGAGAAGAGCGCCGCGTTAGTATGGCCCGACTTCGTGCATCTCAAACACAAGAGCAAGTAGAGGCAGCCCGTGAAACAGCTCGGTTGGCAATGAGAAATCGTCGAGCCTATCGCACAGATCAACAACGAGATAATCTCCGACGCGCAAGAAGAAATGCTTTAACTGTTGATTTAAATCGAGCAGCGTTTCTGTACGATTGCACAATTGATTACAGCTCGCATCCTTTCGTTCGCATTGGTCCAATGGACGTTGTTTGCGGGCATTGTGGCGCATTGAAGTTTGCTGGAGAAACGCCTGGATTGTGTTGCCTTAATGGCAAAGTGAAATTGCCATTATTAACTCCGCCACCTGAGCCATTGCATTCATTGCTTCGTGGCGAAACACCAGAATCACGACATTTTCTAGCGAATACTCAAAAATACAATGGCTGCTTTCAAATGACTTCATTTGGGGCAGACATTATTGAAGAACGTGGATTTAATCCGACATTCAAGGTAATTTATGTTGAACAGAGTAAATGTTCATTTTCTTTAAAAGATAAGATTTAAGACAAAAAATTTGCTCAAATGTAGTTTGTTAGGTCTCTGTATTTGTCTCTCAAATAAATAAGGCATGCTAACATTTAAAAAAGTCAAAATAAATAAAACGAAGTCGGGTTAGTTACAACATTTATAAATCAGTAATATTGACTTCGCTTTCGACTATACAGATTCAAGGCCAGATTCACCATCGAATTGGATCATTGCAACCTGTTGAAGATGCACAGTCTAAATTCTTACAAATATACTTCATGGGCAATATGGAGGAACAACTTGATCGGCGTCAAGAGATCAACCCAGCAATGAAAAGAGAAATTCTTCATAATCTCCAGCAACTACTTCATGAACATCATGCATTGGTCAGGCTGTTCAAGACTGCGTTAGAGCGCATGCCAAATGATGACTACAAAGTCGTTATCAGAGCGGATAAACGACCAGCTGGAACGCACGAACGCAGATTTAACGCTCCAACAATAGATGAAGTTGCAATCCTGATTGTTGGTGAAAACTTGGAATCACGCGATATTGTGCTTACACGTCGCGATACTGGGCAACTGCAACAAATAAATGAAACACACCGTTCATATGATACGTTGCAATACCCGCTGATGTTTTGTCAAGGAGACGATGGATATCACTTCAATATCAATATGATAAATCCGTTGAATGGTGAGCATTAATATCATATTTTTCATTTCAACATTACAAACATTTTGCTCGGTTTAGTTTTGATTAAAAAAAAAAAATTAAACCACTTCTAATTCCCAGGAAGTCGTAAAAGTCGACTAAGAGATTAGGGGCTGTTTGTTTAGAGAATATTGGGCAAAGGGCTGGCAACCAATCTTAAATCATTTATGTTAACGCTTTTTAAATATGTGAAAAATGACTTTCAGGGATTCAGTGATCACACGGTTCTGTTCACCCCTTCATAGAATACGGACGTAAGTTTTACTACTGAGATACTAATTTCACAGTTTTTATTTAAGGTGAGGAAACTACCAAGAAGGTTAGCTCGATGAATTATTACGCGTATCGTTTGATGATTCGTCAAAATGCGGACAACTATTTGCTGCGATTTCGCCGATTGCTTCAGCAATATTGCGTTGACATGTACGTCAAAATCGAAACAGAGCGCCTAAATTTCATTCGGTTTAATCAAGCCAAACTGCATTCGGAGGAGTATATCCATTTACGCGATGCAATTAGCACCGAAGGAGATGCAGTTAATGTTGGTCGATTGACTATTCTACCGGCGACGTACACAGGAAGCCCGCGACATATGCATGAATATGCACAAGATGGAATGACATATGTTCGTCATTACGGTCGGCCAGATCTATTCATTACCTTTACGTGCAATCCGAAATGGACAGACATTATTCAAATACTACTTCCCGGACAAACATCAAGTGATCGGCACGACATCACCGCACGTGTCTTCAAGCAAAAAATCCGCTCGCTGATGAACTACATTGTTAAGCAACGAGTCTTTGGGGATACTCGATGCTGGATGTATTCAATCGAATGGCAAAAACGAGGCTTGCCGCATGCACACATTCTTATTTGGTTAGTGGAGAAAATTCGACCAGACCAAGTAGATGATATCATATGTGCCGAAATTCCTGATCCCGAAGCCGATCCAGACCTACATGATGTTATAATTACGAATATGATTCATGGACCGTGTGGCGCCATCAACCTTGCATGGTCGACGACAAGTGTTCCAAACGTTATCCACGAAAAATGACGGCGGAGACCATCACTGGCAATGATGGTTATCCACTGTATCGGCGTCGATCACCCGATGATAACGGTCGAACTATCACAACGAAAGTGAAAGGAAACGATTTCGTGGTCGACAACAGTTGGATTGTTCCATATTCACCTCTACTTTCAAAAACATTCAAGACACATTGCAACGTTGAGTATTGCAATTCGGTGAAGTCGATCAAATACATCTGTAAATATGTCACGAAAGGCAGCGATATGGCGGTTTTTGGCATAGAAACCTCCAATACCACTGATGAAATTACGCGTTATCAAATTGGTCGATACGTTAACTGCAATGAGGCGATTTGGCGTATATTCTCATTCCCTATTCACGAACGTCATCCAACTGTTGTACATTTAGCAGTGCATCTGGAAAATGGTCAACGAGTATATTTCACCGCGTCGAATGTTGCTCAACGTGCTGAAACACCTCCAGCAACAACATTGATCAGTTTCTTTGCGATTTGCCAAAGCGATCCTTTTGCACGAACGTTGCTTTACTCGGAGATGCCACGTTATTACACTTGGAACGCTTCATCAAAAAAATTTCAACGTCGGAAGCAAGGCGATGCGGTTCCTGGTCATCCGGATGTGCGTTCTACTGATGCACTAGGACGTATTTACACAGTTCATCCCAGTCAAGACGAGTGTTTTTATTTACGTTTACTTTTAGTCAATGTTCGTGGCCCAACATCATTCCAACATCTGCGAACTGTTAATGGTGTATTGTGCGGCACATACAGAGAAGCCTGTCAACGTTTGGGATTGCTAGAGAATGACACTCATTGGGACCAAACTCTCGAAGATGCTGTGATTTCGTCAAATGCTAAACAAATACGAACATTGTTTTCTATAATTTTGTCTACATGCTTTCCATCAACACCGATTGACTTATGGAACAAATATAAAGATCACATGGCCGAAGATATATTACATCAGATGCGTCTTAGAACATCGAATGCAGATTTGCAAATGAACGAAGAAATTCAAAATGAAGCATTAATTTTAATTGAGGACATGTGCTTGATGCTTACCAATAAAGGATTAATACAATTAGGAATGACAACGCCCAATCGCCCAATGCACGAGGTATTTAATCAAGAGTTAAGACGCGAAACCCAATACGATACCGAGGCATTAAGAGAAACCGTTCAAAGAAACATTCCCCTTTTAAATCAGCAACAAAAATATGCCTACGATACGCTCATAAAAGTAGTGAACGATGGAACTGGCGGAATTTTTTTCTTAGATGCTCCCGGTGGAACTGGAAAAACGTTTTTAATATCATTGATTTTGGCAACGATTCGATCGCAAAATGGAATTGCACTTGCAATTGCTTCATCAGGTATTGCAGCTACGTTGTTGGAAGGCGGTCGAACAGCTCATTCCGCACTCAAGTTGCCATTGAACATGCAAATTAATGAAACTCCAACGTGCAACCTTTCGAGGAATTCTGCGATGGCCAAAGTGTTGCAGCGAACCAGATTGATCGTTTGGGATGAATGCACGATGGCACACAAAAAATCTTTGGAGGCATTAGACCGCACGATGCAAGATTTACGAAATAACCAAAACCGGTTTGGTGGTGCGATGATTCTATTAGCAGGTGATTTTCGACAAACATTGCCAGTGATTCCACGATCAACACCAGCTGACGAACTTAATGCATGCTTGAAGTCGTCCATTTTATGGAAATACGTCAAAACACTCAAATTAAATATGAACATGCGAGTCGAATTGCAGAACGAACGATCTGGAGAAGTTTTTTCCAAACAATTGCTCGATATTGGTAATGGCAAAATTCCTGTTGACTCATTGTCTGGATACATTACATTCCCTACCAATTTTTGTCACTTTACTGAATCAAAGACCGAACTCATCGAGAAGGTTTTCCCAAACATTGCTCAAAATTACAAAAATCGTGATTGGTTGAGCGAACGTGTTATATTGGCTGCAAAAAATGTTGATGTCATCGAAATGAATTTTCAGATTCAAAATAAGATAGCCGGCGAATTGATGACATACAAATCGGTTGATTCCGTTACTAACCAAGATGATGTTGTCAACTATCCAACAGAATTCTTAAATTCGCTGGAATTGCCCGGATTACCACCTCATAATCTGCTGTTAAAAATCGGATCGGTAATCATTATGTTGCGGAACATAAACCAGCCACGTCTTTATAATGGCACCCGGCTTACGGTGAAAAAATTAATGAACAACGTCATCGAAGCCACAATTTTGAAAGGGAAGTACAAAGGCGAAGACGTTTTGATTCCACGTATTCCTATGATTCCAAACGACATGCCATTCGACTTTAAACGGTTACAATTGCCAGTGCGGCTTGCATTTGCAATGTCGATAAATAAATCGCAAGGACAGTCGTTAAGTGTTTGTGGCATAAATCTTGAAAATCCATGTTTTTCACATGGCCAGCTGTATGTCGCCTGTTCCCGTGTCGGAAAACCATCAACATTATTTATTTACGCGCCACAAAACAAAACTAAAAATGTTGTGTATCAAAAAGCATTACAATAAACACTATGTTTTCGAAATAATTATTTTTTTATCATTTATTCCACTTCGAATTGAATATTCAAGACAGGACAACGTCTGTCGGGTCAGCTAGTAGTTAGTATAAATTTCATCATCAGAAATAGCGTCATCGTTTGAGGAATGCTCATTTTCAGATTCGTAATCTTAATCTGAATCAACACAATTTTTGTTTAGGGTCGAACAGCCTTAATATAAAAATGTTACATGTTGTCCCTCTGTTACGCCTGAATCCTGACTGAAATTCAGCAAGGATCTTATGTTCTTCACACCAGTATTGAATTCTGTCATAAAAGTATCTGTGTAAAAAGTTTAGTGATTCAGTTAAAGAGAGCTATACCTCTATAATTTAGGGGGTCTTGTTTGTTCCCTTTTTTTTAGTAGAAATAATATTATAGATGACCATGCTTCTGGTGCTTTTAGTATTAGTAAGGATTTTATGGAAGAGGTTTAGTATGTATTAAATTGTGCTATTTTGTAAATATTTAAAGAATTCATTACTTAAACAATAAATTCCAGGGGCTTTGTTGTCTTTACATTTTGAAATACATTTAGAATTTCATTATAAGTAATTTATTGGTCAAAATATGGGAGAATACAATCAATATAAATTACTTGTTTATTAATCTGTGTAGTGTATTGCAGTTTGTAAAAATTTTCCCAAGCTACTATACCTATTTCATTAAGGCTTTTTGATTTTAGTGTTCCAGAATTCTACGTTATTGCTTGTGTCAGAAATTTTTATTTGCATATTTATATTATATGTTTTTTTTTGTGCTTTGCTAAAGTTTGTAAATATTCCTTTTTAAGAGATAAATAGCATGGTAGATCCCTTTCAGAGCGATATTTGTGATAATTCTTTAAACTACCTCTACATTGTTTCTTAATTGTCTTACATTCTTTAGAAACCAAGGTTTTGAGTCTCTACATAGATTATGATTGGGCTTTTTTGTAATCTTTATTATGTTTGTCTAGCATGCCGCTACTTAAAATGCTCTATTAATTCATTATTTAAACTATTTACATCCTTGTCATTACTGTATTTTAATTGAGAACTTTCAAAAAAGTTTTTTGATAACATTTTCAATTATTTGAATCAAATTTAAAAGCAATTGAATGGTTAATAGAGTGTGAATTTTGTGTTATGTCATCAAAGTGTGAAGTTTGTTGGTCACCAATATTAATACAACAAATTGCATGTTCAGCCCTTGTAAGAGTATGTAGAATTTCAAATTTTGTGATGGTGTCTACACATTCAAGATTGCACTAAGTAAGGTCGATAATGCTATTGCCATTATTGTTAATAAATGTGAAATCACCTGACAAATCTCCTCTTAATCGTCCGTTGAGAACACATGAACCATGTAATTCCATAATATGAACCAATTTTTTACCTTTATCATTATGTGATGTAAGTATGGGATCAGCTATTTGATTTAAGAGTCCTAAATGGGCATTGAAGTCCCCGACTACTAAAATTTTATATTCCGAAAACGCATCTAAAAAATTAGAATGTAGATCATCCAACTTTTCAATACAAATCCGTAAGTAATGGGGGTATATCGCATTCTCCTTTAATTAAGCCATTGGCTGTTGGTTGGATTGTCGACGATTTCCGATGAATTTATCTGATTTCTGATTTTAACATTAATGTACCTCGATTTAAAATATCTTGTTTTTGTAGTCGGTCTAAATAATTTGGAATTATGTGATGTAAGTATGGGATCAGCTATTTGATTTAAGAGTCTTAAATGGGCATTGAAGTCCCCGACTACCAAAATTTTATATTCCGAAAACGCATCTAAAAAATTAGAATGTAGGATCATCCAACTTTTCAATACAAACAACAATAAACAGTGACATTTCTTAACTTTAATGATTTTAAAACAAACAACAATAGTGAGCAATATTGCTGCACATAATTCAAGTCGAGGAATACTTTGAACTTTTAGAGATGCTACTTTAGTATTAGCACGAAGTAGTGAAACATGTGAACATTTCATATTAGAACTAACACGTAGAAAAACAACAGCTGCATACGCCTTGTCTGATGCATCTGAAAAACCATGAATTTCCACTGTTTGATTTAATTCATTAAAACCCATTATGTCCTTTTAGACATTTGATATATGTCCATTATGTTCTATTGAACCTAATTTACTTATAAAAATAATATGATTGTTAAATTTTCATTATTAACAGTTTTAAAAAATAATTAAAGTTTGCAAAAATATTGTAGTTAGTGTTGCCACAAGACCAAGACCAGTCTTGGTCTTGGTCTCGTCTCGTCTTGGTCTTGTCGAGACGAGACCATCATTTGGTCTCGACTAGAAAAGTCGAGACGAGACGAGACTAGCATCAAGTCTTGTCGAGAAAGTCTTGAGTCTCGACAAGACTCTCGACTTCAGATTAAAGGTATTTTTTTAAACATATACCTATTCTAAAAGTGCTTCAAAAACTGAGAGTATTGCTGTAAATACTGATTGAAAATTCGAATAAATAAGAGAGATATTAATTTTTGAAATTTTGTAATTTTCTACTTTCATAATTGTGTCCCAGAAACATTAATTTATGTAAATAAGATGTATTCCTTATTCATCTAAATAATCCAAATATAAGTTTTAAATAAATTTAAATTACAATGTAAGTGGGATGAAATGAAAGAAGTATCAATTTAGAATTCTTATGTTATTTTAATGCACCAATATTTTTTATTAAATTAAGTTCAACCTTTATTTTATACTACACACGTTGATTTTAATTTAATTTTTGTTTAATTCTCAATTAATACATTGGTACAACTGGGTATATGAAATACTGACTACATCTTCAAAAATATTTCCAATTTTCAAATAGCACACAAAAGTTACATCTGTGGTGCATTCTGCAAGTTAGCAATGTACTTCAGTTTTATTTATTAAATTAATATATTATAACAAAAGTAACGTTCCCTTCAAATATACATTATTTCTCTTTTATTTTTAAAGAATCTATTGTGATTCTTAGAATTTTACGAAAATGCACACAAAGATTTTACGATCTTAGGAAAATTCCCGTTTTAAAATAACCATATTCTACATTTTCAACGGATGTACTTCTTATTCACCTAAATAATTCTTCCATTGAAACATATAAATACATATCGCATGTAGAAATAAGAATATATTAATTGCAAATAATGTAAACTATTAATACTAACAAATCAGTTACATAATTATTTTGTAAAGAAACAGTAAAAATATAAAAAATACATTTACAACGGATGTATTCACCTAAATAATTCTTCCATTGAAATATATGAATAATATCGCATGTAGAAATAGGAATACATTAATTGCAAATAATGTAAACTATTAATACTAACAAATCAGTTACATAATTATTTTTTAAAGAAGCAGTAAAAATATAAAAAAACGAAGATTTAATTCTTCTCAAACTTTGTATTCATAATTTATACAAAAATACTTTTCCAACCAATGAAAATAAAACATTTTCTAGTATTATCATTAAAAACTAACAAAAAAATCATAATGTATCATTTAGTAAAAAAAAATTGGAAAATATGTGCTTCAAAAGATAAAAGTTTATGTATCTTTTATGTGATGTATAATGAAAGTAAAACTTTATCTCAACAAAGTGAAATGTAAGGGACATTGTTAAAATATGTAGTTACAGGTATAACAATTTGGGAAAATTGGTATCAGATATTCTAAGAAACTGGTATTAAGCATTTCTCGTAAGAACACATGCAAAATGCAAGTACACTCGCCCGGTGCCCATGGGCGTATTCAGGGGGGCCAGGGGGGGGGGGGGCGCTCGCGCCCCCTGAGAAAATTAAAATACATTGTATAAATTCATTCATATAAAAAAATTGAAAACAATAATCAACGGTTACTTAAAGCCTTAAAAAAAATAGAAATATAAAAGTAATGTACAAGCCCTTCTTTAACAATTTTCTTAAAACTTTGTATGCACAAATGTGTAAAACAAACTGTTTTTCCAATTCCCTAATATAACACAACATTTCTTTTCTTGTAAAAATCCAATAATGTAACAATAAATTTTACAACGGCCTGTGCTATAAATGCTGCATATTACCAGACAATAACAACCACTTTTAGACATCTGCTAGTAATAAAAGTAGGTAGGTTTGCCCAACCCAAATCCAAATATTTCCGAATACAATACTTTAGTCAATCTAACAATTTTGCATCCTAAAAATATAAAACCATGTAATAAAAAAAGTATAAACGTATGATAAAAAATTAAATGAAACATAACATAGACAATTTTTATGAGGAATCATTATTATGGTTTCATAAGTGGAAAGAGGAACCTCTTGAGAAAGAAATACCATATGAAGAATTATTAGATATCTCCAAAAAATTCTATCCATTTTTACTCCATGGCTTGATTTTATTTTTAACTCTACCTTCTACAACATGTAAAAGAAGTTTTAGTAGGTACATAAAAAATCTGTTGTGACTAGCACAAGACCTTCCGTCAATTTGATGTATTTTGTACCAATCCCACATCAAAAGTTCCCTAGAAAAGATTCTATATATTCAATAAAATTATAACACGAACATATACTATTTTTTACAAATTCCATACCGAACGTTCTTTGGAAAAAAATCTATAAATCCAATACAATTATAACACGAACGATCATTATGTATATTGTACTTGACACTGACATCTGTCAATTACAATTTTTTGAATATATCAGCTGTTTCTATGATTATAGTAAAGCTGACTGATTTTGGAAAGTTAATCTAAATTTTATAAATTTAAGCACGTTTATTATATTTATTTATTTTTCAAATAAGTGTTTTTTTTTGTTAGAGAATTGTGTTTATTTAACTACCTACAGTTTTTATTGAATATACCATTATTATTCTAAATACGTTTTTGGAATAAGTGTATTTTTTTGGCAAATAAATAACATAAATATATGACTAACTATATTTTTATTCGTCAAAATTTTGATATAAAGCAGAAGTTCTCAACCTGTGGTACGCGTACTAGGGGATACGCGAAAGGCTAAGTTTTTGTTATCTACTTATTTAACATTTATTTAGAAGAATATAAAAAAAATAGAGAAAGAAGTTACTTTTTTGGGGATTTTTGTCCATTTACTTACTGCTTCATTTAAACATATACATACATATCTATTTAACTATTGCTAATAATAGAAATGCATTGCTGTGATTTATTCTGTAGCTAAGGAATTGAAATTATATATTTTATGTTTATTAATAAGAAACAACACTCGGTATGTATGTATATTTTCATATTAATTATTTCAAGAGCTCAAGTATCAAGTTGATGATATTTACAGAAAAAATAATAAATATCTCAAATATTATTTGGAATTTTTGAATCGCGATTGTACTGCTGTTCTTAGAATTTTATGTACTATTAGATGGGATTATAAAAAAGATGTTAATGGAAGCAAAGTCGAGAGTCTTGTCGAGACTCGAGACGAGACGAGACTGATATCAAGTCTCGTCTCGACAAGACCAAGACGAGACCACTCTAGTCGAGACCAAGTCAAGACCAAGACAAGACCGGCCCCAAGTCTCGTCTCGTCTCGACTTCTGGCAACACTAATTGTAGTATAACAGGCTTTCATAAAAGTTATTTTATTATTGGCACGATTTCAAAAATAAAATATTTTCTAATATAACTTTATTTATAAATAATAGACAAATATTTACCTGAATTTTATTTACAATTAAATTTTATATTTTGCCTCACAACCCTTGTTTGAATTTGCTGATCTCATATGAGATCACTGGGAACATTCATCTTGATTTGTTGCAACAAGTTGAATGTCATTTATAGTGCTAGTCTATAACTCCGCTCAGTGCAAAGACGTGCTTTGATTATTAGTTAACCTCTTTTGTGTGTAAAAATGAGTTCATGTGTGCGAAAGGCTTTAACTCTTGAAGAATTAGAGGCGGTAGTCAATGATGAAGAATTTTGGAGTGCGAAGCCCCAGTGAACATTGTTACTTTACAACCTGAACCGGACGAATTAATAGATGAAGACGAGGCTAACGATGAAGAACTCGGTATTGTGAATGTAGCTGATGTTCCAGGCACACTAGAAGTCCATTGTATGCTCAACAAAGAACAAGAAATAGGAGAATCATCTTCAAACAAAAGAAGAAAACAAACCATTACAGCCACTTGGAGAAAAACCGAACCTATTTACACTAAGTGGGATAACCCAGGTTCTAAATCGAGCGAAAATTTATCTACATTGAAACAAAAGTTGTCAGGGAAAACACCTGTAGAATATTTTGAAACATTATTTTCGGCTGAAATATACTCTCATATCCTCTGTGAAACTTTAAGGTATGCAAAAGAAATAAAAAATGATATAAATTTCAGCGTTACAATTGATGATTTAAAAGGTTTTATTGGTATACTATTATTTACTAGATACAAAATGATGCCATCAGAAAAACATTATTGGTCCGAAGACATAGATTTGGGTGAAGAAATAGTGAGAAATGCAATGTCTAGAAATAAATTTCAAAAACTTAAGTCATACTTTTATTTTAACGATAATAAATTAGCAAATGATAATAAGGAAGATAAAGGGTTTAAAATTAGGCCACTTATAGACATTTAAAAAAAATTTCTCCCAGTTCGGAGTTTTTGAAGAAAATGTTGCTGTCGATGAAATGATAATAAAATATTTTGGACACAATAGTTTGAAGCAATTTATTAAAGGGAAGCCCATACGTTTCGGCTATAAATTTTGGGCTTTATGTGGACCAAGTGGCTATTGTTATAATTTTAATTTATATTGCGGCAAAGATATTACTAGAGATCCAGGAGTGCCTCTAGGGACAAAAGTTGTGTTAGATATGATAAACATTATTGACGACCCATGCAGCTACACAGTTTATTTTGACAACTTTTTTACAAATAATAATTTACTTATTGAACTAGCCGAAATGAAATTCAGAGCAACCGGAACTATGAGGGAAAACCGCGCGGGAACTTGTACCATTACTTCAACTAAAATTCTACAAAAACAAAATCGTGGTAGCCTTGATTACAGATTTGATACAAATAATGAAATATTGATAACAAAATGGAACGATAACAAATGTGTAATGGTAGGATCTAATTTTGATACAGTGGAGCCATTCGAAAATGTTTCTCGCTGGGATAAACATAAAAAATAAAAATCTCAAGTTAGACAACCCAGAGTATTGAAAAATTATAACAAATTTATGGGTGGTGTGGATCACCACGATTGGCTAGCTGGTAAATATTCTACCAAAATACGCGGTAAAAAATGGTACTGGCCACTATTTACTAGGTTTATAGATATGGTCACAGTAAATTCGTGGATATTATATAAAAAGGTGAATGGTCCTAATGCTATGAATTTGCTTGACTTTAGACGATTTGTGACTCAATTTTATTTGAAAATATCATCAAAACCAAAAATTGGTCGTCCTGTAAATAGTGGGAAGAAAGATGTAAATTTTGACATACGTACGGATAAAAAATGACCTAGGACCTACTGCGAAAAATGTAATGTAACTTTGTGTATGCCATGTTTCAAACCTTTTCATATTTCGTAATAATATATGAGTTCATTTTTTATTAATTTTTTAATTTATAGAGTTGTTTGACATGTTTACTAGTAAATACAATAAAAATAATTTTGTGAAATACCTATCTACATAAAAATGTTTTTTTAAATATATGTTCCCAGTGATCTCATATGAGATCACCCGATATCCCAACTGCTATAAATAAAAAAAAAAATTATTTTGCAAATTCTGTTTCAGTACTTACTGGTAAGTAAATTTTTATATAAAAATGTTTAATTTATAATTAAAAAATAAGTTGGGACTTAATGGGTTAACCAAACCTAACTATCTTGGAACTTGTAAACAACTTAATTCATTTATTTCGTTGCAAAATTCAGTACAGTTGTTCCTGATGTCACCTGAAAACTCATCATCCCATCCACATTTGTTTAATCAGAGCAACTGGATTATAATTTTACCATTAATAAGAAAAGGTGAGGCCCAACCCAAAGGATCAAAAATCTTTGCAACAAGGGAAAGGAAGGACCTTATAGTAAAAGATGAAATTATTGGCATAGAAACCATATAAGAAAATGAATCCGAAGAAGGATTCCATGTTACACCCAGCACTTTCATTGTATTAGTGTTATATATTTTTATCAAAACAAGACTACGATCTTCTGATATATAATATAATAACATATTGGATAATTACTTGCCCATTTACAAAGGCGAAATCCGCCCGCCATAACTTTGGAGCTGAATTTAAATTTCTGTTAAGAGAGGTGGATCATCGGCCCGAAACAGAGCATCATCAACATAAAAATTATCAGTTAGCACTGATTTTGCTAAAGGATAATTATGCCCGTCATCTTGAGCTAATTGTTTGAGAACACGATTAGCTAAATAAGGAGCACAAGTTGTACCATATGTTACTGTTAACGATCGATAAGAAACAGGAATATCTTATGGCTTCTCTCGCCGAAAAATCACTTGATACGCTGTATCAGGAGCAGAAATAATAATTTGTCTGAACATTTTTGCAATGTCAGCAGTATGCACAAATTTGTATCTACGCCAGATTAGTATAAGACTAAATAAATCCGCCTGCAGCTTGGGACCAGGTAATGAATTAAATACAACTCACATTTTCGTTGCTTTGCTTTCTTCGCGAATTACAGGATGTTTTCATGAACAACCTTTTGGCAATATGTGAAGTATCCCCAATGGGTAGAGGGGGACCCTTTCTAAAAGGAAGTAAAACTTGATACCTACCATCTGCTAATCTGTGATGAGTATCAATGAAAAACTGTTCGCATTTGTTTTCTTCCTCAATATTCCAGAAATTTTATAGTTCCTCATTTAATGATTTCACAGAAAGATGATTAACACAAACTGAAGAAGAATGAGAACCTGAATTGCAAGAACCTTATATAACCCAACCAAAAATAGTTTCCTGTGCCATAGGACTATTTGGAATACCTTTATGTAGACCATTAAGAATAACATGGCTGTAATCACCAGCACCAATAATAAGATCAATTGTACTGTTGTCTTTAAAGTTTGAATCAGCCAAATTCAAATTTAACAATGTTTCATTTAAAACAAATTGCAGTAGGCGGTGGATCATATGAAGTTAAGGAAGAAATCACCAAAGCTTGAGATGAAATAACAGGATGAGAATTATGACAACAAGAGATTTTGAGTACTATTGATTAATTAATTATATTAGTAACTGAATTACCTACACCTGAAATATTTACAGTAGTAGCATTGATTAAATAATGTATATAGATTGGCAACCTTATGGGCATTTACGTAGCGCACTGTACAGCGACGTATTATGCTGCCACCTTTAATAATTTTATTATTTGGCCGTACTAACATTCGATAAGACTGGCGGTAATTATGTTCGGATGTATTCGCGTGAAGTCGGTTGGAGTCGGAGACACGAAATTGTTAATAAAAAATAATTAGATATTTAATCACGTAACTGTTTTTGAATAACAAATAAATTAATTAATTATTATTTTTACGGACACTAAAAATGAACTTCAAGAATTTTGTGAATTATGAAAAAAATATTTTTATATTCTCAATTTTTTACCCTTTTATAATGTACTATATATGCATGAAATAAATTAAGCTATTTTATCAAATAAATACATATAAAATATCTAATGGCATACGTTAATTTTATTTTTGGACAATTACTTTTTTGAAAAATTTTCAAATTCCAACTGTACTATGTATATATGTTTTTTTATGGATTTACAGATAGGTACATACATAATGTAAAATTTTATAATTCTTAAGCCTCGTACAGACCTGCGAACCGTTCGACGAACCGTTCGGCGAACCGTACGCCGAACTGTTCGCCGAACCGTTCGTCGAACGGTTCGACGAGCACTAGCAGATGATGGTGGGGGAATGTTCGTCTCTTTTCCATTATTGTTGCAGAACATGTATGTATGTTTTGCTTTAAAATGGATATTCAAGCCGTGGCAGCAGCATACATTTATATACATTTGCATTTAAAAAATAAAAATAAAAAAAGGAGTCGTAGACGTTGATGGCAATGCCATATGTTTAGTAATAGATCAAATTATGGCGGTAATCCTTTAATATCGGATTTAAGATTACAACCTTCAACTGGACATTTTCACAATTTTACAAGAATGTCTCCTGATGATTTCGATCTACTACGTAATTTAATTGGGCCAATAATTGCTAAAAAAGATACTGTTTTACGCGAAGCAGTATCCGTCGAAGAGAGATTAGCAGTGACCCTGCGATTTTTAGCTACTGGTGATTCTTATAGTAGCTTACAATATTTATTTAAAATATCAAAACAATTAATCAGCACCATTGTTCCAGAAGTTTGTGAAGCGCTAATAACAGTTTTAAAAGATAATATAAAGGTAAGTATATAATATAAATGTTGGGAAGTGGTAATGGTAATAGTATAAGTACAGTAGATATTTTAATTATAATTTATTTAATATAAAATGATACAAACATATATAATTTCAAATAAAAAAAAAAAACTGTTTTCAATATAAATCAGTTATATCGAAATCATCACTAATTTGAGAGTGAGCTGGCGATGAAACTGTAGATGGACCTGGAGATGGAGATGGAACTACAAATAAACTTCCGGAAGTAGATGGTGGCTGACAAGCATTTGATACAAAAAATGATTGATTTGGGTTTTGTAATCCAGGAGCAGAATAAGCATTTTGAGTTTGGGTTGATTGCTCATAATATCCCCTGTCGGCATGAAATAATATGTTGCTTATTGCATGCTGGACGGCGCTTTTTGTGTATGGAGTGTAGTTCTTAAGTTTTTTTCCCACAAATATTCCAAAAGTTTGAGATTCATCGGATCCAGCAGCGTCTTGAAAAATACGAAAAGCTTGGTCTAATCTTTTATCTTCTAGGTCTGATCTTTTTTGCTTTTTAGAACGATGTGGAGTAGTGGACAAAGGTGGATCCTGAGATTCCTGTTCATTACTTCCATGTGGTTCAATATCTGGATCTTCTTGCTCAGTTTCTTGAGAATCGTCTTGTATCTAGAATTAGAATAAGTTGTCATATATATGAGAACATAATAACAATTTATATGCACTATGACTACTATTATTTTAATATCATTTATTTGTAGATACCAACTACGCCAGAAAGATGGGTAGAAATATCAGAAAATTTTAACAAGAGTTGGAACTTTCCACATACACTTGGTGCTATGGATGGAAAACATGTTATTCTTCAGGCTCCTTTTAATAGCGGCAGTGAATTTTTTAATTATAAATCTACATTTAGTATAGTTTTATTTGCTGTTGTTGATGCTGAGTATAATTTCATCTTTGTGGATGCTGGTTGCCAAGGACGTATATCAGATGGTGGTATTTTTCAAAATTGTGAGTTAAATAAAAAATTACAAAATAAATCGTTGGTACTACCATCGCCAGAAACATTACCTGGAGGACACCGAAAAGTGCCATATTTTTTTATTGGAGATGGAGCATTTCCGTTAACAGAGAATATAATGAAACCATTTCCTGGACTACATGCGAAAGGTACACCAGAACGAATTTATAACTATCGTCTCTCTCGAGCACGAAGAACAGTTGAAAATGTTTTTGGCATTGTTTCTTCTGTATTTCGAGTTCTTTGAAAACCAATGCTCCTACAGCCCGAGAAAGCGGAGCTCATAGTTTTAGCTACAGCTCATTTACATAATTTTTTAAGACGAAATAAAAGATCTGCCTCTTTATACACGCCAATAGGAACTTTTGACAGTGAAATCGATGGAAATTTAGTTGAAGGAACATGGAGACAAATGAAAAACACGGAAACTACATCTTTACTATCAATTAGAAACATGCCACGAAAATCAGGTTCAAGTACCATACAAATCCGGGAAGAATTAAAACAATATTGTGTTACGAACGGCCGTCTTTCTTGGCAAGATCAATATGCATAATTTTAAAACAAAAGTTAACACTATTTATTCATATTTTCAATACTTGAATTAATATTGCATTTTAGTTGACACGAAAGATTTATTTTGTTATATTTATGAAAGTTGTATAAGGCATTTATTACATCTCATGATGTGCATAAAATTAAAGTTGTTTCATTATCTTTTATAAAAAATTTTTTTAGCCACAATTGTTTCAAATTTGATCAGTAAACTACATACCCTTTTATTTGTATTTAAATATTCTTAAATAATTAATTGCTTACCGTGCATCGTCTTTTTCGAGGAGTATCTTTATGTAACAAAAACTGGAAGCTTTCAAATGCGAACCATGGAGATTTGTATACTTCATCGGCTCCTTAAAAGTAAAATGTTATTTATTTAGTTGTATGTATGTTTGAATTAATAAAACAAGTAATTAGATTATACAGCCAATATAAATATATTCGTAAAAATACATACCTTTTCCAGTTCCCAAACTTTGATTATATTTAGATCGTTCTCTTCTAAATGATGACAAAAGGGTAACTATTTTTTTACGACATTGTTCCGATGATATTTCAGACGAAGTAATTTGTGACATATCTGCTGCTATCTTGTCCCATGAGTCATTTTTTAGTATTTTATTAAAATGGTCTTTGTTTTGTGGATTCCAAATAATATCATGATTTCTATATAGTTCGATAAATTTTAATGTATTGTCTTTAGACCATTCCATTTTTGATAAATGTAGAATTAATGACGAGCAAACATCTAATTTGAACCAAGGCATAAAGTGAAATAAAATATTTTGTTGCAAGTATCCGTTCGCCGTCGCGTCCAGACTAGCTGCAACGTGTTCGCGCAACATCCTTTGATCGTTCGTTAAAATACCGACAACGGATGGATCGCACAAACGTTGCAGGCAAACGTTGCACGTGTTGCAGTGCTTTGCTCGGATCGCCGTTTTGTTGCGCCGGTCTGGACGTGGTTCGCCGAACGGTTCGCAGGTCTGTACGAGGTTTTACAATTTTATCAAGTAAAAAAGAAATAAAACTTAAAAAAGTATCATAAGGAAATCTCTTCTTTTGTCAAACTCGCCTCGTGGTTCGTTTTCTAAACTTGGACTCGTACGTGACCAAGCCTTATGAAACATATCTTTCATAATTTTTTTTTTTTTCTAAAATATGACTTGGTGCATTTTTGTCGGTTATATTGGAAGCGCTTTCCGCTAACAATTGAAATTTCACATTTTTATAGTTTGTTTTGTTTTAAAACTTTAAAATGGAAATTGCAGATATTTCAAGAAAATCTTGTAAAAGAAAAATAAATATTTTGTAGAACAAATAATAATTATTGAATTATTGAAAAGTGTAATAAATCTTTAGGTCAATAGTTTTTAAATAAATATAATCCTTTTTCCAATTATTACTTTTTCTTTAATTATATATTGGTGGTCAAAGAAGATATGGAAAAGATTGCTTAGAATTACAATCATTTCCGAAATTTAAACATTAATAACTTTGTGTGTCAAGTGATTGTGTGTGATTTTAACTACCTGGGTTCCATTCTAATGAATCCTGTTTCAATGACGCTTGGTAAGCACTTTATTTAAAAAAGAATAGCTATTTATAATATGTTTATGTTAAAAGTGACAATTTAATTTGGTGAAGCAGTGTGGTCCAAACCTCCAAATACATATATGGATATAACCGCTGTAAATTTATATTAAATTGTGTCTCGATTCAATGATAAATGATTTTTTTATTTTATTAGAAATATTAAAAATGTTATGGAATGTGTAATGTGTATGTATTAAAAATAAATATATAATTAAATTAAATTTCTCTGAAGAAATGACGAAATAAATTTAACAAATTCTAATTATAAAATTAATTGGCTTCGCCTGAGGCCCCGCCCGCCGACGAGTTCTATCATGCTGCTATCTTGTAGCGAGTGAAACACATGTATAGTAGACAACCGCCACACAGATGGCTCTCATTCTTACAGAATAAAAATGTGTTACGCGGTTTGACTATAGCATTGCCAATCTATACATACTATTTAATCAATGGTAGTAGGGCGTCGCTTAGCTTTAAGTAAGGTAGCATTTCTTTCGGTAATACAGGTTAGGTACTTGAGATCCTTGATCTAATAAAGCTCTTACTATAATACATATACCAACTTCAGACTGCAACTTTACTAACGCAGTGGATAATAAATTTTGTGTTTCAATAATATCTGAAACATAAGTATTACTAACGGTGTTGACACTTTTGTCAGGTTCATTGGCAGCAGGATTTTTAACGTCTAAATTTGGTACAGTGTGATCTAAATGAAGCATTGTATGATGTTTAAATTTACAAATAGTACAGCAGTTTTTTTATTTACAATGTGATGATAAAGGTCCTGCTTTCAAACAATTAAAACATGGTTTTTTTCTGAAATGCAAAATTACGCTTCTCTTTTCCTTTTCTATGTTAAACACAGAAAGAGATGATGGCTGGGATTCTATAACTCATGCGATACTTATCGCACTTGCGATATATTCGCACAATAATTTTCGCAAGTTATGTTATCTAGTGATTCTGCAACTTGTTGCAATAACTAAGTTGCGATAAAAATACTTGCGAAAACGAACATAAGTGTTTCAATTTGACAACACTGTTTTTTCGTGCTTTTCACGTCATGTTGATTAAACCTAACCTTGATTAACCAATTTGACAGCTTTTGACAGCTCGTGTTTTATATTTTGTGTTTTAATTTTAAAGTTATTAATCGTTGGTAATTTTAGTTACTGTTCTTTATAAGTACTAGTTTTTCTCTTTCACTTTGTTTAATTATTTGTTTATTTGTCATAAGTTTTCATATTCGTCATTATTTAAAAAGGTAAGCTATTCTTATTAGTTAAATATATAATTTTATTGTAATGACAATTTTTTAATATTTTTAGATGGATAATTTGATTATCGCTGCAGTTTTTCAGAGACGAGATATTACGTCGCCGCCGATTACGACTAATTCGAAGAAGACTGCGGGATACCACCAATGTTATGGAGTTACCTGTAAACAGATTTGTAGAACTTTTTAGATTTCCACAAAATTGGGTTCAGGTTTTAGTAGAGATGTTGACACCATTTTTACCTGAAGCAACAAGAAGAACAGCTGTACATCCATTAATTAAAATACTTGCTGCATTATCATTTTATGCAACAGGGTCCTATCAGAGAACTACAGGCGAAGATTTTAATTTAGGATTGAGTCAGACAATGGTTTCGCGAGCAATACATCAGACTACTGAGGCTATTGAAAATCATCTACTGGAACACTGGATAAAATTTCCCATCTCTGAAAATGAGAAAACTACAATCAAACAAAAATTTGTGCAGTTATCTGGTTTTCCAGGAGTAATTGGAGCTATTGACTGTACTCACGTGAAAATATTAAGACCTTTGAATGAGGACCAAAATTATCTGAATCGAAAAGGCTACTATTCCAAAAATGTACAAATAATTTGCGATCCAAACCTTAAAATATTAAATATTAATGCAAGACATGCTGGTAGCAGTCATGACAGCCATATCTGGCGCTTAAGTGGTATCAGACAGCATTTACAAGATCAATACAGTACTGGAACTAGAGGATCCTGGCTTCTAGGTGATTCTGGTTACCCACTGGAACCATGGTTCATGACCCCTGTAGCAAATGCTGCAATTGGAAGTCCAGAAGAACGGTTTAATGCTAGTCATATACGAACCAGAGTAATCGTCGAAAGATGCAATGGTTTATTAAAGGCCGTTTTCAGATGTTTAGGAGACGACAGATCTCTTCGATATGATCCAAGAATAGCCGGTGCCATCATAAATTCGTGTGCAGTATTGCACAATATGAGACTACATTTAAATTTAGCTGAAGTAGATGAATTACCAAGAAATGAACCACTTGTGATGCCAGCAGCTGATGACAATAATGTTAATAATGATCTGTTTAACGATGCACAAAGGATTAGATACAGACTTATTCGTCAGTTTTAATACCTACTTTATTTCTATACACTTTTTCCGTTTTTAGTTCTATAGTAAGAAGAGTAAATTTCACTTAAATTAATATAAAAACAAACTAATTCCTTGACCCTTGTCGCCATTTGCTTTAGTTTGGGGCGTGGTTCCATTCCTACTCTATAGTGCGACCAAGCCATATGTGCCCCTGGCCTAGACTTGGGAGGTGTAGTCTATCATTAAGGGCACATTCGGAGACAGAAGTTTTCTGTACAAATTTTAGTGGTTCATTTATGAAATGGATTTAATTAGTACACAAATGAAATATATACGCATTTCTTTAAATGTCATTTATTATATGCATATGCATATTATACCCTCTCCATAATTATAATTCATTTATTAGTATGCCTGTCGCCGCCGCCACTACGCGTCTACTTTTATTCTGTATGTACTTACGCGTTCGCGGCAAAATTCTCAAATGTTATTGGTAGAGTATTTACCCCAGCGCGTGCCTTCCGCGTCAAGGCCAGGGACACATATCATTTGGTCGCACAATATTCACATTTATTCTTGGTGGCGGAAAATTTAAAAATCAAACGCAAAACTAGAATAGTTTAACATATTTGTATATCCATCTATTGCGTGTTTAATTTGCATAGAAAATATCAATAATTGTTTTAATTATTTGACATTTTTGTATTGTGGCGTGCACAATTGCATCTACTGATTTAGTTTATATATGTACATTTCATATATTTGCATACATTTATGCATGAAATGTGTATATGTACAAAATAATAAAAAATATGTATTAAAATATCAATTGGCCAAACTTATTTATTTTCTGTTAGTACATTAAGTAATTTTTCTAATAAATTATTTTGTCTTTCTAATTCTTTGCTAATTTTGTTCACATTGTCAGATAATGAATTTAATATGGAATTAATTTTAACTGTTTCGTTTGATTCTGTAAAATATCCTCGTCTTCTAACAATTTCCTTTTTTTATTTTTCTTGGTTGAAGGTTGTGGCTTGTGTTGGATTGCAGGTTCGGGTTCGAGTGGTTCGGATGCGAATTCTGGTTCATGTTGAATCATTTCTACATCAGCTGATGTAGCAATTATTTCAACTGGTATATCCAGTAATTCGTTATACTCAACAGGAACAGGAATGGGAATATTAGTAAGGACCTACACATAAAATAGTTTATGATTATCAGGGCTTAGTGTTAAAACAACTATAATAAAAATATACGTGTGCAATTCCAGCTTCCGGAGTTTTTCCATCTCCTTCAATAGCACTATGTCCAATAATTGCTAATAATCTTTCATTAGTAGGTGAAAGAACAACCTTTACTGGATCTGCACCACCAGTCTTTTTCATTTCCGCATATTTCACTCTCCACTTCTTTTTTACAATACTTTTCCAGTCATTCCAGGTCTGAAGGAATAGGAATAATACATGTTTAAGAAACAATTCTTTATTAAAATAAAATAATCCCAGAATGGCGAGTACATTAACAGAATAAAGGCTTATTTATAATATATCAATAATATTTTGTATGTAATTGTATTCTATTAAATAAAAAATATAGAAATTAATGTTCATTTATTGTTAGTACTTACCGACTGCCATTGTTTGATTTCTTTGTGGGGGCCTGCCTCACAATTTAATATTCCTGCAATTTCTTGCCAAAGTTGTTTGGTTTTCTCTTTACCGTGTATTCCGACGTATTTATTTCGTGCCAAGTCTGGATGTTCTTCCATAAAATTTAACAGCTTTTCAAACTGTAAAGCAGTGGTTCTGCATATTCGTTTTGTCACTAAAATTTTATTAATTTGAAATATTTACAAAATAATATATTAATAATAATAATATATTATTATTACATTGGTTCTATTCCTATTACACTTGTAAAAACTTAAAACATTTATATTCTAATAATATAACCTCAATCGTCATTTCATTTCTTTTTATAAAAGTAAAAGTAATGAAATAGGTATATATATATATATATATATATATATATATATATATATATATATATATATATATATATAAATAAATATAAAATATACTTACTTGTAATGATAGAAAGAATATTTTTTATCTTAATATTCTAAATATTTCTTTAAATTATAATACAACAGTTGTTCCGCATATTGATTTCAATATGGCGATAACTTTATCGTTGGTTACATAGCATGCGATAACTCTGGTCGCAAGTTACGTTAGTTATCGCATGTCAAATGTCCTACAGAATCGCATGAAAGTGTTAGAGTGCGATAACTATCGCAAGTTGCGAAAACTACGTGCGATAACTAGTTACAGAATCCCAGCCGATGTTTATCATCACAACAAATACATAAATTGTCATTATTTGAATTAATAGAAACCTGGTGGGACTTGAAACTTTTAATGTTAGCTTTCTTATTTTTCAATTTGACAGGTTTAGCATCATTACAGAATTTTTAAATTGATTCTAAAACATGTATTCGCGTAGAAAAAAATCATCAATTTCATCAAATGTAGGCAATTCTTTCTTAGCTCCAAGTTTCAACTCCCAAGCTTGAATTGACTCTTTATTTAATTTCTTTGTCATAAGAAATATGTACAAATCATCCCATTCTTTATTAGGAAGTTTAATATAAATAAGTGATGATCGTATGTCATTTGACTTGTCGCGCAAAACCTAGTGTTTGCATAATGTTTTTCCAATATTTCCCAAGCTGGCTGATAATTAGCTCCTCTTATAGTTACATGTTTGACAATTAAACCTGCTTCACCCTTTAGGCTTGACTTTAAATAATGAAGTTTTTGTTCGTCACAAACTAGAATTACTGTCAACTAATGAATTGAAAAGATATCGGAAACTTTCCAATTCTTGAAAATTGTCAGTAAAACTAGGTAATATGTAGTAAACGAATGTGGGTACTCTGATCATCTGCTACACCAGAAACGTGTGTAGAATCATCATGTGAATGTTCAATTAAAGGACCAGAAGCGGAAGAAAATAAATCTGACACAAAATACCCATCAGTTTGACGAATTTCTTCACTAACTGTAGTCTCAATTTTTGCATGATTACGCATGCATTTCTCCCAGTATCCTCGCAGATTAACTAGTCGGCTGCGAATTGTAGCTGAGGTCCTCTGCGCCTGGGCAACCATACTGTAGTTGGTTTTAGCACGTTCAATCAGGGCAAACACACTTCTTTATTCTGCTAGAAGCTCAGATAGAGATTCAGTCATGTTGAATAGTTTTAGAACTACGTAGACTTCAAATAACTAATTGAATTAAAATCAGTAGCGATGTCACTCTATGATACTCCTTCACAGTAAAAATGGCAATTATACCACACCAGCTTACAAAGCATAAAATCCTGCTCGAAGGACCATGATATTGTTTGCAAAGAATTATAAACTGAAATAATTATGCAAACTAAAAAATAATCATACTAGTTCGAAGACATTATTTTTTCCTTTACCACTAGATTACAAACTCAAACAGTATTTTATTATACAATTCTAATTCGAATACTGGTGGAAATTTCATTAACTACATCTTGTTCAGGAGTGTTGCTAGTTGAAGGTCCGTCTGCTACATTTTCTTCAGGATTATTGCTTGTTGAAGGTTCGTCCGCTATGTTTCCTTCCTGAGTGATGTCGATTGGGTTTTCAGAATCGTTATTTGTATCACTTATGTCTTGAAATATGATACCTATGTTACCATGTAGAGTATCTTTTCCGCTAGCAGCATCAACATACCTATCATAATTATCGTACGCTACTTCTGTACATAAATCTTTGGAACGGATAATAGCTTCTGGACAAATATCGTTTTGTATTGAAGATGCAATCGTCGGTCCGGTTTCTAACTCTTCTAAAACTGTGTAACTACAACAATGCCCGTACTTATTAATTATTTTTTTACTATTTGTCAAACCTTTAAGTGCCATTCCTAACACAATATGCTTGGAAGGCCTTATTCTTGCTCTTGATACTGCATAAATTACATCTGCAGAAAAAGATTGAGCAATCCTTTCAACATTTTTATTATTCTTGCGTCAAAAACTTGAACATACTAATTTTGAATAGAAATCCGTAAGTAATGGGGGTATATCGCATTCTCCTTTAATTAAGCCATTGGCTGTTGGTTGGATTGTCGACGATTTCCGATGAATTTATCTGATTTCTGATTTTAACATTAATGTACCTCGATTTAAAATATCTTGTTTTTGTAGTCGGTCTAAATAATTTGGAATTAAATGTCCGTTGTAAGGTTTAACATATTTCTTTTCATTGACAATCACGAAATTTACTTTTTTGAGAACTTCTCTAATAATCTACTTTCTAAATTATGTTTGCATAACGCTGCACGTTTACAAGACCTTTGTTATTTCCTTTTGCGTGATCAGTGAATAATGTTTCCAAAATTGATAAGTAAAAACATTGAATTCTCTTGACAATATTTTCAGACGCAAAACGGTATACTTCTGCAAAGTCTGTTTTTATGGATGTTGCGAGATTGATGCCATTGAGTTTTCTCGGAGGTAATCGCAGTATATATGACTGTGCTGCATTTTTATAGCTTAATTTGCAGTATTTATGATCATAGTTGGTGAAGTTATTCGCCTAGAAGTAATTGATTTTATTTGATAATTTTTTATCGTCAATATCTCCGAATTCATTTCTTATGGCGTCAATAGCGCTTTCCTTTAATAGAGTGTATAATTTTAGTTCGCGACCGCGTTTTTTTTTTCGTTTTTTATCGCAAAAAATGCATACGCAACCTGACTGTTTAGTGACGCTATCATTCATGCATTCCTCTGTCTCCGACTTTTCCGCGTCATCTTCTATCGAAGTACATATGACAATCGTTTGCTCTCTCGCTTCAACATTGATTTGAATTGCTCATCTTCGACGGCAGGTCGCATGTACCTGCATTCTCACAATTTTGTCGGGTGCAACAATTAAATTTTCCCCATTGGAAGTGAAAAAAATCTCTAGTTCTCCGTATTTTTAGTAACTAATTTATCCCTAGTTTTCCCTACTATGAACATATTTCAAAAATTTATAAAAAGATTCAAATTTCTATTTGCATGTTTTATTTATCATTATATACTTACATATGCTAATAAGTATTATTATAAAAAGGAGTAGAAACATCATATTCGATGATGTATTATTGCACAAAGATAATGTATACATATTGGCTGCTAGTATGAACAAAAGATGAAGTGATTAGCGAGCAATTAAATAGCATTATTTTTTTTCCTGTAAATCGCTTATGAATTATTCTAGAAATTCAAATAACAGTTAAGAAAAAATAATTATACGCAATTTTTATTTGAAGTACTTTTCTCCAAAATAATTCATAAACAATGACATAAAATAATTCTAGTCAATTGCTCGCTAATCACCGGTAATGAGATGTTCATACTAACGGTGATTATGTATAAATATTAGCATAATATAATATCCATAATCCTTCTTTAATAGCTTCACTCGTAGAAACATATTCAGATCCACATGTAAATAAACTCATTGTTTCTTGTTTTTGAGATTTCCAGCTATTTATTTTCTTCATAGGGTTTTAATTTCTATGATTCCGGGATGGCCTTAGTGAGCTGCTTGTAAAACTGTTTGCGTAGTTAAAAAAAAAAACAATTCTTCTGATATATTTTTAAATTGTTTTACTGATGTACCCCATAAACTTTGATAAATTCCCTTTTTCACTTTTAGAATTTCTTTGTCATATATGCTTCCATATGTGTGCTCTATTGGCACTGCGACTGATTTTGCAAGTTGTACTAATTGATGGATATCAGTATCGAATGCATTATCATTCTCTGAATTGCATAGCCTCGATAATGGGTCTGCTATATTTCTTTATCTTGGACGGTATGATTTCTTTTTGGAGCTGGTGGCAATTTTGTGTATCTCTCGTGATTCGTTTTCTTTTCCAATTTTTTCGAAATTTTCTAATTGTCTGTTTGCCGCTTCTAATGCATTTGCTTTTGTTTCCTAGTGTTCAGTGTAACAGAATCTCCTGTTGCTGAAATGTTCTTTCGTAAATCTGCTGAAAGGCATTTTTCAAATATTTGACCGATGTCTGTGGTAAAGCAGATTGGTACATCTAGATGTGGGTAATATGCGGTGATATATTTTTTATTTTTTTCAGGTGTTCTTCGTTTGAAAATTTCATTTTGCTACTGGGATAATGGAAAGTTTGTAAGGCGCGACAACATGACCGCTCGGCAATTTTCGCTCCTCTTTGTTCAGATTCTTCTTCGCTGCTTTATTTATTGGTACAGTGGAAAGTAATGCAATGTTTTAGTGATTTTAGTGAAATAAAAACTCTTTATTACCTTTTTACAAAAAACATCACAATTCGATGAACAGAAAAAGACAAGAAATACTTATTTTGAATTTTTTTAACAATTTTGAGAAATTAAGGTAAATTTTAAATTAAAGTTACCGCTGACTTACATCACCTTTTCGACTTATTACTGCCTCAATACGTTTCGAGATTGTGTTTACCAAGTCTTGACATTCATCGGGTGTGAAATTATCCCAAAATTCTTGTAAACTGGCGCGCAACTCAGGAATCGTTCTTGTAGGTTGTGCCTGTAGCCTTTTCTTCATGATGTGCCACAAAATTTAGATAGATGTCCATTCCTAAAGAGGAATATCGTTTTCAGAAATCTATTGTTTCATTTTTTTGCTGTATGGCACGTAGCACCATCTTGTTGGAAGGTATAATCAACTTTATCCAGTCGCAATTCTTCAAGTACTGGCTTCAAATAATTGTGACGTATGTTGATGTATTAATCAGCATTTAATATTCCTCCCAAAATGTGTAGTTTACCTACTCTTCTTGCTGACATATATCCCCATATCATCACAGGGGCGGGAAATTTAACTTTTTTTTTAAAGACACTCATTATTATAAACCTCATGTTTGGTTCTTATAACTTTTATTTCAGCTCTGTGGCATGTTGCTCTTGAAAATTGTTCACCAGTTGCGGTATTCCATAAAACATTCAACTCTCCATAGTTAGCCTGACGATTTTGCATTATAATTCTCCTTAGAGCTTTTAAGTTTGTGTCTGAAAAACTACATTTGCTTCCAATTCTGCGATTTTTAGTTACCGAACTAGTGGTTTTATATTATTTAATAATATTTCTAATTGTATTCGATATACAATTAATAAATTTATAATTTGAGCAATTTGTGCAGCGGATTTATTTGTTTTAGATGAATGAATGATAATTTTTCTTACTTCTTCTGAAATGGCTTTAATTATTAACAACTAAGTAAGCTTAAGAAAGCATGGAAATAATACTTTTAGCCTACTTATTTGCACGTAAACGTCAAACATTATTATTTGTTTCAAAGTAGCATTCTTGATTTAAAAATAGATTATTAATGCTTTATTATTTTCACTCTAAATTTCTTGAGACTGCACTATTTTGTTGTAAGGTCATTTCTAAACGAAAAATTGATGAAATTGTTTTTAAGAACTATTCTAATAATATATATTAAACTAAAAACCATGTCCCGTTAATGTTTTATATTTGTATATTTTAAATAAGACACCATACAAATATAATATAAATATTTTATTAAGTGAAAGACTGTATTGTGTTCTTTGAAAAACGTGTGCTAGATGTATTCTATCAACAACTAAAAGTGTTGCCAAATGTTATAATATTAATAATGAATAATCCTAACAGCTCCCTTATTATAATTATTATTACTTATTACTAGGTAATAATTTAACTTATTAATATAATATATAATCATTAAACCGAGCTGGTGGCTTTGTAACTCTTTTTGGTAATGAATGAGTAGCAGTAATTTCAGTTGATCCACCAGATTGGACTATTACAGGATTTTCTACAATCTCTTGTTCATTTTCAATATTTTTAAATAAACATTTATTTAAAGAAGACCTTAAATAATTAGAATTTCGCCTTAAACATTTATTGTGTGAGTCTTTAACTATATAAGATCTTGGAGAAGTATGTTTATTAATTACAATACCTTTTTCCCAGATCTTATCTTTCTTTATGGTAGCATTTTCTCCTTCTTGAAAATCAGGTCTTTCTTTGGCTGTCCGGTCGTAATACAGCTTAGCAAGCCAGTGTTTTTTTTATCTAAGGATTCTTTAATTTCTTTATTGTTGATAGGTTTAGGAATGAATAACTTTAAACTTATAGGTAATTTTGATCTGATTTTCCTACTAAACAATATTTCAGCTGGTGATAAACCGATTCCAACAATTGGAAGTGATCGATAGTTTAGTAGTGCAGAATCTAAATCATTAGATATTTTTAGTAGACTTTTTGCAATTTTTACTGCACTTTCAGCCATTCCATTGGACTTAGGATATAAGTGGCTACTAGTTATAATTTCAAATCCCCACTCTCTTGCAAATTTATTAGATTCGAATGAATTGAAAGGCATATTATCAGCTATAATTTTTTGCGGGATTCCGTGTGTTGCAAATAAGTTTTACAATTTATTTATTATTTGGGATGACGTTTTATTTTGCAAGGGCAATATTTCTAACCACTTTGAAAAATAGTCAATTACTACTAAATAATCTTTACTACCGTAATAGCAAATATCCATAGCTATTTTTTGAAATGGTAAATTGGGAATGTCGTGACATATCATAGGTTCTTTTGGACAAACGGGTTTATATTTTTCAAAAATATTACAACTTTTTATATAGTTTTCGATATCGTTATACATTTCAGGCCAGAAAAATATTTCACGAGCGAGCGCTTTGACTTTATTTAAACCGAAATTGCCCTTATGGAGTTTACTTAATATTTGTTTCCGCAACGATTTAGGGACTATTAGCCGAAAATTGAAATATAAAAGTTCATCTGAAACAGTCATATCTTTTTTTAAACTAAAGTAACGTTTTTTTTAATATCAAAAGGAACATTATTTGACCATCCTTTCAAATAACATAGCTTTAATATTTTTAATTCGGGATCATTTAGAGTTTCCCGTTGATAAAGTTGTTTAGTTTTTTCAGTAAATTATAAGAAAGGGGTTACTTAATGTACAATGTCGTGTAAAAATTCACTTTCAACAACTGGATCTTTTAAAAATGCTCTTGAAAGCGTATCAGCAACATATAATTTCTTTCTTGGTAAATAAATTAAGTCTATATAATATTCCAACAATTTTAATTTAAGACGTTGCAATCGCACAGATGCAATATCAGAAATATTCGTTTTCATTATTGCTACCAAAGGTTTACAATCAGTAATTATTTTTACTTTTCTCCCATAAATAAAATTATGGAACTTTTTTGTAGCGAATACCTATCCTAAAAACTCTTTTTCGTTTGCTGCAAAATTTTGTTCATTTGGCGTTAAATTTCTCGATACAAAATATACTGGTTTATTGTTCTGTAATAAACAACAACCCAATCCGTCTTTCGAGGCATCAGATTGTATGACTATCTCTTTAGACTCATCAAAACTAGTTAAAATTGGAGGAGAAGCTATTTTATTTTAATTATATTTAAAGCATCAATGTGAGATTGTAGTCACTTAAATTCGTCTTTATCTTTTAATAATAATCTCAAACCACTAGTTAACTCTGAAAGGTTAGGTATAAAGTTTCTGAAATAATTTATTAGACCTAATATTCTTTGTAATTCTTTACGATTTTTGGGTGATTCTAATTTTATTACAGCTTTACTACGTTCTGGGTGGGGGCTTATTCCCTCTTTGGTAAAAATATGTCCTAGGAATTTAACTTTTTCAACTTTATGCTGAAATTTATTTTTATTAAACTTAATATTTAAAGAACGTGCCCTTTCTAGAACTTTATTTAATATTTCATCATGCTCTTTGCTAGTTTCTGCAGCTATTAAAAAATCGTGAAAATAAATTAATACACCAGGAATATCACCAAAATTTTTAATATTTAGTTTTTGAAAATATTCGGGTGCTAAGTTTATTCCGAACAGAAGCCTAAGAAATCTATATTAACCAAAGGCTGTGCTAAACATTCATAATTTACTAGACTGTTCATCAAGGTGTAATTGATAAAATCCATCCTTTAAATCTAATACATTAAAGTACTTCTTTCCTGATAATTTAGCCAACATTTCATCTATAGATGGAATCAAATAAAAATCACGCTGTACATATTTATTGAGATCTTGGGGATCCAAACATAATCTTAAGCTTTTATCGAGTTTTTCTATAATAACTAGGTTGCTTACCCACTCAGCAGGTGCTGTTGTCTTTACTATTATTTTAGATTTTACTAAATTATCTAATTTATCGTTAAGTTTGTCTCTAATTATAAAACTAAAATGGAGTCTTAAGGTAAAGTTATAACTAAAGAAAAAACCCCTTAACCTTAACAATAAATTTAACTAAATACGTATTTCGAGAACTAAGTTCTCATCATCAGTAGAAACTACAAAGTGAAAACAGAGAAGTTAAGATTACTCAGCATGTAAACCATGCCAGAGGTCAAAACAGCTCTGAGGAATAAGGAAGAGAACACGGGTTATATAGGGACAGGAGTCATAGGTGAATGGATACCTAATTGGGTAACTAAGATTAAACAGAGTAATTGTCTTATATTAACTCATATAATTTAGAATTTGGGATGGGACCTAGGTCCGCGTTCATCAATTTATCTTTAAATTTATGTATTATCAAACTCTCATGTGCGTCTAAATATCTATTATTATCAACTTGTTTCAATAATTTTATATTAGAATTGTCAATTTTATGATTATTAATAAACATATGTTGTGCTACACTAGATTTATCAGGATTACCGCTTTTTAAATGATAGAAATGTTCTTTAAACCGAGTATCAATTTGTCTTTTAGTTTGCCCGATATAAACTTTATTACAATCTTTACAGTCAATTTTATAAACACCGGATTTTTTATTATTATCTATTTTATCTTTAGGGTTACCTAATAATGATTTAATGGTGTTATTTGATTTATAAGTTACCGTTAAATTTTGATTTTTAAAAATTTTGTTTAAACCTTTGGTGGCATTATCAAATGGTAATGTTATATATTTATTATTTTTATTATTAGTTGGCGTTAAAGTTGTGAAATCTAATACGGATTGACGATTTTTAAATTTATGGACTAGTTTATCTATAATTTTAACCGGGAATCCATTATATTTAGCTATTTCTTTAATATATTTCAATTCATTTTCAAAACGTGTTTTGTTTAACGGAAATTTGGTAAGTCTATTAATTAAAAAGTTAAACGCTGCTAATTATATATAACCCGTGTTCTCTTCCTTATTCCTCAGAGCTGTTTTGACCTCTGGCATGGTTTACATGCTGAGTAATCTTAACTTCTCTGTTTTCACTTTGTAGTTTCTACTGATGATGAGAACTTAGTTCTCGAAATACGTATTTAGTTAAATTTATTGTTAAGGTTAAGGGGTTTTTTCTTTAGTTATAACTTTACCTTAAGACTCCATTTTAGTTTTATAATTAAGATGACTTCCCGGTCAACGGAGATAAATAACTACTTTAAACTTAAAACTAAGATTAAATTGATAGGTGCGGACATTTTGTTTCTTAAAAATTGTAAAATAAATTCTGTTTTTCCAAAATTTATGAAAGTTACAACCTCCAATAATTGCAAAAATTCTGAAAATATAATAAAAGTCGCTAAAAATAAATGGCTAGAATCCGAAATTAAAAATCATTACGTTAATAGAAGTAAACTAGAAATTAAAGCTTATGAATTACATCTTAAATTAACTAAAAACTTAAATAATTTTGAATTTAATGAATGGTCGGTTTTCGAGAACAAAATGTATGAAGTAATTAATCATAAATTTACAAATAAAATAAAAATCCAAAATAAAAAATTAAAACAGCTAATACCCAAAAATACAGAAAATAACACTATTATTAATGAAAACATCGTTATTAATCAATCTTCGGAATCATTTAATACAGATGAACTTAACTTGTTAAATAAAGGTTTAAAATACTCCCTTAATAATAAACACACACCGTTAGAAGATATAATAGCTAGCATTGAAACCAGTATTAAATATTTCGATAACAGCACTAAAGAATATATAAGAAACGCTTGTAAAATTCAAATATCTAATCATTTAAACCATTTCAAAAACAAACCAAATAACAGTGAATTTAAAATTATAAATAATCTTAAAAAACGTGATGTATTTTATTTAAAAGCGGATAAAGGAAATAAAATTGTAATTTTAAATAAATCGGAATATTTTGACAGAGCAAATAAATTACTAAACAACGGCCCTTATATACAAATTAATAAAAATCCACTACCTAAAATGATTAAGAACTTTAAAAATACTCTTAAAGATTGTCCAAATTTAATTACAAAAAACATAAATTTTAAAATTAATGTTTCAAATCCAACGGTTCCAAAAATGTATGGTTTGCCAAAAATTCATAAACAGGATAATTCGGTAAGACCAATAGTTTCAGGTATAAATTCTCCAACTTATTTGCTTTCAAAATGGTTAGTTAAAGAATTTAGTAATTTTCCAAATCAACCGCAAACTTTTTCTGTTGAAAATTCGTTACAATTTATTGACAAAATTAAAGATATTACTTTAGATAAAAACGAATTATTGGTTTCTTTTGATGTCAGCTCCTTATTTCCAAGTGTACCTATTCCACAAACTTTAGAATATTTAAAAATCTTTTTAGAAAACAACGATTTAAATTCAGAAAAAATAAATGAGTATTTAAAACTAACTGAACTTTGTATGAACCAAAATTATTTTCAAATAAACAATAAATTTTATCATCAAAAAGAAGGTACAGTTATGGGCAATAGTTTATCACCATTTTTGGCTAACTTATTCATGAGTCACTTTGAAATTGAATTTAAGAAAAATAATAAAGATTTTCCTAGAGTTTGGATTCGATATGTTGATGATATTTTTGCTATTATTAATACCGAAACTTGCGATTTAGATAACTTTTTAGCTAGATTAAATTCAGTTTTCCCATCAATTAAATTTACGATTGAAAAAGAAACCAATAAACAATTACCATTTTTGGACACACTGGTTATTAGAAACAAAACTAAATTAGAATTTGACATATATAGGAAACCTACGAATACTAATCGATTTATAACAGCTGACTCGAATCATTTTTGGCAACATAAATTAGCAGCGTTTAACTTTTTAATTAATAGACTTACCAAATTTCCGTTAAACAAAACACGTTTTGAAAATGAATTGAAATATATTAAAGAAATAGCTAAATATAATGGATTCCCGGTTAAAATTATAGATAAACTAGTCCATAAATTTAAAAATCGTCAATCCGTATTAGATTTCACAACTTTAACGCCAACTAATAATAAAAATAATAAATATATAACATTACCATTTGATAATGCCACCAAAGGTTTAAACAAAATTTTTAAAAATCAAAATTTAACGGTAACTTATAAATCAAATAACACCATTAAATCATTATTAGGTAACCCTAAAGATAAAATAGATAATAATAAAAAATCCGGTGTTTATAAAATTGACTGTAAAGATTGTAATAAAGTTTATATCGGGCAAACTAAAAGACAAATTGATACTCGGTTTAAAGAACATTTCTATCATTTAAAAAGCGGTAATCCTGATAAATCTAGTGTAGCACAACATATGTTTATTAATAATCATAAAATTGACAATTCTAATATAAAATTATTGAAACAAGTTGATAATAATAGATATTTAGACGCACATGAGAGTTTGATAATACATAAATTTAAAGATAAATTGATGAACGCGGACCTAGGTCCCATCCCAAATTCTAAATTATATGAGTTAATATAAGACAATTACTCTGTTTAATCTTAGTTACCCAATTAGGTATCCATTCACCTATGACTCCTGTCCCTATATAACCCGTGTTCTCTTCCTTATTCCTCAGAGCTGTTTTGACCTCTGGCATGGTTTACATGCTGAGTAATCTTAACTTCTCTGTTTTCACTTTGTAGTTTCTACTGATGATGAGAACTTAGTTCTCGAAATACGTATTTAGTTAAATTTATTGTTAAGGTTAAGGGGTTTTTTCTTTAGTTATAACTTTACCTTAAGACTCCATTTTAGTTTTATAATTAAGATGACTTCCCGGTCAACGGAGATAAATAACTACTTTAAACTTAAAACTAAGATTAAATTGATAGGTGCGGACATTTTGTTTCTTAAAAATTGTAAAATAAATTCTGTTTTTCCAAAATTTATGAAAGTTACAACCTCCAATAATTGCAAAAATTCTGAAAATATAATAAAAGTCGCTAAAAATAAATGGCTAGAATCCGAAATTAAAAATCATTACGTTAATAGAAGTAAACTAGAAATTAAAGCTTATGAATTACATCTTAAATTAACTAAAAACTTAAATAATTTTGAATTTAATGAATGGTCGGTTTTCGAGAACAAAATGTATGAAGTAATTAATCATAAATTTACAAATAAAATAAAAATCCAAAATAAAAAATTAAAACAGCTAATACCCAAAAATACAGAAAATAACACTATTATTAATGAAAACATCGTTATTAATCAATCTTCGGAATCATTTAATACAGATGAACTTAACTTGTTAAATAAAGGTTTAAAATACTCCCTTAATAATAAACACACACCGTTAGAAGATATAATAGCTAGCATTGAAACCAGTATTAAATATTTCGATAACAGCACTAAAGAATATATAAGAAACGCTTGTAAAATTCAAATATCTAATCATTTAAACCATTTCAAAAACAAACCAAATAACAGTGAATTTAAAATTATAAATAATCTTAAAAAACGTGATGTATTTTATTTAAAAGCGGATAAAGGAAATAAAATTGTAATTTTAAATAAATCGGAATATTTTGACAGAGCAAATAAATTACTAAACAACGGCCCTTATATACAAATTAATAAAAATCCACTACCTAAAATGATTAAGAACTTTAAAAATACTCTTAAAGATTGTCCAAATTTAATTACAAAAAACATAAATTTTAAAATTAATGTTTCAAATCCAACGGTTCCAAAAATGTATTGTTTGCCAAAAATTCATAAACAGGATAATTCGGTAAGACCAATAGTTTCAGGTATAAATTCTCCAACTTATTTGCTTTCAAAATGGTTAGTTAAAGAATTTAGTAATTTTCCAAATCAACCGCAAACTTTTTCTGTTGAAAATTCGTTACAATTTATTGACAAAATTAAAGATATTACTTTAGATAAAAACGAATTATTGGTTTCTTTTGATGTCAGCTCCTTATTTCCAAGTGTACCTATTCCACAAACTTTAGAATATTTAAAAATCTTTTTAGAAAACAACGATTTAAATTCAGAAAAAATATATGAGTATTTAAAACTAACTGAACTTTGTATGAACCAAAATTATTTTCAAATAAACAATAAATTTTATCATCAAAAAGAAGGTACAGTTATGGGCAATAGTTTATCACCATTTTTGGCTAACTTATTCATGAGTCACTTTGAAATTGAATTTAAGAAAAATAATAAAGATTTTCCTAGAGTTTGGATTCGATATGTTGATGATATTTTTGCTATTATTAATACCGAAACTTGCGATTTAGATAACTTTTTAGCTAGATTAAATTCAGTTTTCCCATCAATTAAATTTACGATTGAAAAAGAAACCAATAAACAATTACCATTTTTGGACACACTGGTTATTAGAAACAAAACTAAATTAGAATTTGACATATATAGGAAACCTACGAATACTAATCGATTTATAACAGCTGACTCGAATCATTTTTGGCAACATAAATTAGCAGCGTTTAACTTTTTAATTAATAGACTTACCAAATTTCCGTTAAACAAAACACGTTTTGAAAATGAATTGAAATATATTAAAGAAATAGCTAAATATAATGGATTCCCGGTTAAAATTATAGATAAACTAGTCCATAAATTTAAAAATCGTCAATCCGTATTAGATTTCACAACTTTAACGCCAACTAATAATAAAAATAATAAATATATAACATTACCATTTGATAATGCCACCAAAGGTTTAAACAAAATTTTTAAAAATCAAAATTTAACGGTAACTTATAAATCAAATAACACCATTAAATCATTATTAGGTAACCCTAAAGATAAAATAGATAATAATAAAAAATCCGGTGTTTATAAAATTGACTGTAAAGATTGTAATAAAGTTTATATCGGGCAAACTAAAAGACAAATTGATACTCGGTTTAAAGAACATTTCTATCATTTAAAAAGCGGTAATCCTGATAAATCTAGTGTAGCACAACATATGTTTATTAATAATCATAAAATTGACAATTCTAATATAAAATTATTGAAACAAGTTGATAATAATAGATATTTAGACGCACATGAGAGTTTGATAATACATAAATTTAAAGATAAATTGATGAACGCGGACCTAGGTCCCATCCCAAATTCTAAATTATATGAGTTAATATAAGACAATTACTCTGTTTAATCTTAGTTACCCAATTAGGTATCCATTCACCTATGACTCCTGTCCCTATATAACCCGTGTTCTCTTCCTTATTCCTCAGAGCTGTTTTGACCTCTGGCATGGTTTACATGCTGAGTAATCTTAACTTCTCTGTTTTCACTTTGTAGTTTCTACTGATGATGAGAACTTAGTTCTCGAAATACGTATTTAGTTAAATTTATTGTTAAGGTTAAGGGGTTTTTTCTTTAGTTATAACTTTACCTTAAGACTCCATTTTAGTTTTATAATTAAGATGACTTCCCGGTCAACGGAGATAAATAACTACTTTAAACTTAAAACTAAGATTAAATTGATAGGTGCGGACATTTTGTTTCTTAAAAATTGTAAAATAAATTCTGTTTTTCCAAAATTTATGAAAGTTACAACCTCCAATAATTGCAAAAATTCTGAAAATATAATAAAAGTCGCTAAAAATAAATGGCTAGAATCCGAAATTAAAAATCATTACGTTAATAGAAGTAAACTAGAAATTAAAGCTTATGAATTACATCTTAAATTAACTAAAAACTTAAATAATTTTGAATTTAATGAATGGTCGGTTTTCGAGAACAAAATGTATGAAGTAATTAATCATAAATTTACAAATAAAATAAAAATCCAAAATAAAAAATTAAAACAGCTAATACCCAAAAATACAGAAAATAACACTATTATTAATGAAAACATCGTTATTAATCAATCTTCGGAATCATTTAATACAGATGAACTTAACTTGTTAAATAAAGGTTTAAAATACTCCCTTAATAATAAACACACACCGTTAGAAGATATAATAGCTAGCATTGAAACCAGTATTAAATATTTCGATAACAGCACTAAAGAATATATAAGAAACGCTTGTAAAATTCAAATATCTAATCATTTAAACCATTTCAAAAACAAACCAAATAACAGTGAATTTAAAATTATAAATAATCTTAAAAAACGTGATGTATTTTATTTAAAAGCGGATAAAGGAAATAAAATTGTAATTTTAAATAAATCGGAATATTTTGACAGAGCAAATAAATTACTAAACAACGGCCCTTATATACAAATTAATAAAAATCCACTACCTAAAATGATTAAGAACTTTAAAAATACTCTTAAAGATTGTCCAAATTTAATTACAAAAAACATAAATTTTAAAATTAATGTTTCAAATCCAACGGTTCCAAAAATGTATTGTTTGCCAAAAATTCATAAACAGGATAATTCGGTAAGACCAATAGTTTCAGGTATAAATTCTCCAACTTATTTGCTTTCAAAATGGTTAGTTAAAGAATTTAGTAATTTTCCAAATCAACCGCAAACTTTTTCTGTTGAAAATTCGTTACAATTTATTGACAAAATTAAAGATATTACTTTAGATAAAAACGAATTATTGGTTTCTTTTGATGTCAGCTCCTTATTTCCAAGTGTACCTATTCCACAAACTTTAGAATATTTAAAAATCTTTTTAGAAAACAACGATTTAAATTCAGAAAAAATAAATGAGTATTTAAAACTAACTGAACTTTGTATGAACCAAAATTATTTTCAAATAAACAATAAATTTTATCATCAAAAAGAAGGTACAGTTATGGGCAATAGTTTATCACCATTTTTGGCTAACTTATTCATGAGTCACTTTGAAATTGAATTTAAGAAAAATAATAAAGATTTTCCTAGAGTTTGGATTCGATATGTTGATGATATTTTTGCTATTATTAATACCGAAACTTGCGATTTAGATAACTTTTTAGCTAGATTAAATTCAGTTTTCCCATCAATTAAATTTACGATTGAAAAAGAAACCAATAAACAATTACCATTTTTGGACACACTGGTTATTAGAAACAAAACTAAATTAGAATTTGACATATATAGGAAACCTACGAATACTAATCGATTTATAACAGCTGACTCGAATCATTTTTGGCAACATAAATTAGCAGCGTTTAACTTTTTAATTAATAGACTTACCAAATTTCCGTTAAACAAAACACGTTTTGAAAATGAATTGAAATATATTAAAGAAATAGCTAAATATAATGGATTTCCCGGTTAAAATTATAGATAAACTAGTCCATAAATTTAAAAATCGTCAATCCGTATTAGATTTCACAACTTTAACGCCAACTAATAATAAAAATAATAAATATATAACATTACCATTTGATAATGCCACCAAAGGTTTAAACAAAATTTTTAAAAATCAAAATTTAACGGTAACTTATAAATCAAATAACACCATTAAATCATTATTAGGTAACCCTAAAGATAAAATAGATAATAATAAAAAATCCGGTGTTTATAAAATTGACTGTAAAGATTGTAATAAAGTTTATATCGGGCAAACTAAAAGACAAATTGATACTCGGTTTTAAAGAACATTTCTATCATTTAAAAAGCGGTAATCCTGATAAATCTAGTGTAGCACAACATATGTTTATTAATAATCATAAAATTGACAATTCTAATATAAAATTATTGAAACAAGTTGATAATAATAGATATTTAGACGCACATGAGAGTTTGATAATACATAAATTTAAAGATAAATTGATGAACGCGGACCTAGGTCCCATCCCAAATTCTAAATTATATGAGTTAATATAAGACAATTACTCTGTTTAATCTTAGTTACCCAATTAGGTATCCATTCACCTATGACTCCTGTCCCTATATAACCCGTGTTCTCTTCCTTATTCCTCAGAGCTGTTTTGACCTCTGGCATGGTTTACATGCTGAGTAATCTTAACTTCTCTGTTTTCACTTTGTAGTTTCTACTGATGATGAGAACTTAGTTCTCGAAATACGTATTTAGTTAAATTTATTGTTAAGGTTAAGGGGTTTTTTCTTTAGTTGTCTCTAATTGCTAGCGGCACTCTTCGGGGTGGCCTCGCAACAGGTACTGCATGTTTGGATAACACTATTGTCAACTTATCTTTAAATTTTCGTAATCCAGTGAAAAGATCTTTATTATACATAATAATCTTATCTTTATCTGTACTATTCACTTTTACATCATCAATTCTTTTTATTAACCCTAACTCAAGACATGTTTGAAGTCCCAGTAGTGGTTTCGACTGTACATTATGTTATTCATATATTTGCATTCTAAATTAACTATACCAAGTGGTTTTGTTTTAAATCTGCCATAGGACTCAAGCATAACCTGTGATGGTTCAATTTCTTTATTTTTAAAACTATGATTAATATAATTTAATGGCAGTACATTTACCTTGGCCCCAGTGTCTAATTTGAAAACTATGTCTTTATTACCGCAATTTATAGTATCGTACCACGCCCTGGAGACCTCTTACTTTTTTGACCTTCTGGGCTCCTGTGACCTGAAGTGACCCCATAAATAAATTTTCTTCATTATCCTCAGTCGATTCTTGAGACGCTTCATTTTCTTGGTCTTCTTTTAAATTTCTTAAGCGGCACGCCTTTGCAAAGTGATTTAACTTGCCACATTTTCTGCAGGTCTTACCATAGGCTGTACACGATCTTGGTTTATGTTTCAGCTTGCATCGTTTATATAAAAATTCACTGTTTCTAATTTCTGCTTCATTCTTCTTGTTTTGACTTCTTATTTTCTGCTTGCCTATATACAGTACGTTTCCACCGTTTTCTTCATTCTGTACTTCTTTTATTTGCTTTCTTGTTATTTCGCTATTTTTGGAGATTTCATTTGCTTGTTTAACTTGCTAATGTTCAACAGCTTCTTCTTCTTGCTCACCAAAATCACAGGTTTTTACAAGTTTCTTTAAATCTTGTATAAAATGGTCAATATTTTCGCTATCCTCTTGTTCTCTTTTATAGAAAACAAATCTCTCATATACAAATTCTTCTATTACCTTTTCATATTTCTTCTTTTCACTTGCTGTGAGCTTGACATTACTGTAAATTTCTACTCCTTCTTCACCAATAATATTTAGCAAAATTGCAACCTTCATTGAATCAGTTTTCTCATTGTTCCCGGTGGCTTTCATATATATTTCTAAATGTTGTTTAAATTTCTGCCAGTATATAAATATTTTATTAAGTGAAAGACTGTATTGTGTTCTATGAAAAACATGTGCTAGATCAACAACTAACAGTGTTGCCAAATGTTATAATATTAATAATGAATAATCCTAACAGTTAACAGTTTTCCCTTAATTGTAAATTGAATTAACAATATCCAAAAAAATGTTGATTTGACCAACTTCATTGAGACGGGGCTCGAAGACTATATCATAGAAGATATATGTCCAGAAGACTTTATGGTATACGTACCAAAATATGGTTCCGATGATTGTGCGAGTCAAAAGGTATTTATTCGCAATTTTGTCGCAATTTTTTTTTGAATAATAAATTATTTTTTGTAGGAAGCAGTGACATTACCCGCCAGTATTACAGCTATCATGGGTGAACCCTCTTTGGATGCCCCATAAATAATATTAGATGGTATGTATATATGTACAGTTAATTACATAAGTTTTTTTTTATTATACTTCTCGCAGATATTTCATATGAATGTAACCTTTTTATTTAGTTAAAGTGCCCTTTATTTTAATAAATGCTTAATAATAATACATGATAAAATATCCCTTTTTATGTATGTAGTCTGTTCCTGAATATTGCACAAACATCAGTTCCAATTGTGCAAACTTCCATATCTCCAATCCTACCCTCTAAATCTGACACTTCTAAAATTAATACAAAGAGAAAAATATCGTGCTACGAAGAAGAGTTTTTAGCCAAAAGAAAAGATTTGCTCTAGAATGTTGATAGTGTTTATTATACATAATAAACACTACCAATATCCATCTCAGATTCTATACCAACATACTGTGCAGGTAACACGTAGCAGACAGCAACCCCACATGAATGTGAGACGGCCAGTAAAAAGTATAGGTAAACGATTTTTTGAATATGCCGGCGCCACAATTTTTAATGTAATACCAAATGAGTTAAAAGCAATAAGATTTGAAAAATCATTTAAAAACAAATTAAAGAAATGGCTGGTACTTACTAATATAGAAGCATTAAATATTTAATATATAAATAATAACATAAAGTCAATATTCGTAAAATTATGTAATTATTTCATGAACTTCGATTCATATGTTTATGTTATTAGCATGATTTGTATTGAGATTGTTTCGAATAATGTTACAAATGTTAATATTCCAACAGTTGTCAATTTTTTATTTTAAATATCATAAAATAGGAATTTTTTATAATGTACGTATGTGAATATTTCAATTTATATTTATTATTTTGTTGTATTAGAATAAAATTATTAGGAACCTATAGTCAGTACTTCAAATTAAATAGTACCTAATCTGATTTATAGTTTCACTATTTAAATTTTAGTTATTTCATATTAATTTAATATACTGCAGTATAAAAAATAAACTACATTCACAATTTGTCAACACTCGCTACAAGAAAGGATTAGTTACTTACTGAGTTAATCTTATTTAGTATTTGCTTTCCTATCCATGTTGCAGTATCTTAAAAATCAGTTATCTGTTTCTGTAAACTGTTATAAGATATATGCAGTAAATAAATATTAAAAAAATATCAGAATCAGAAAATTTAAGTTGATAAAGAAGTTTATGCATCAGTTATCAATTGAAAGAAAAAAATATGATGTGGCCAACACAAAACAACCCGCTATTTAATTTTTATTAATTTAAATACATACCTACCTACGTATTTACTAACGCTGCAAACTGTTCCATTGCAGAAAACTATTGCTTTATTTACTATTTTTTTTTTAATGTCACTATTATTAATTTGAAGTGATAAGTTTTCTGACAGTGACATTTACTGTCAGTTACATTCATTTGAAAAATGAACTGTGTAACAAAGGAATAGTTTCTATCTTAGACTTCGCGACTAATAAAAAAAAAAATATTTTTAAATTTATCTGTAAAATATATAGAAAAAGTATTAATGTATTCCTGTAGAAAATTCAATAATCTTTAATTTTCATAAGACATAAAATTCGAAAAATGGCATTTAATGGTATTTTTTGAAGAAAAACCATTGTGAGCTTCAAGTAAAGTACCATTTTCGTTTATCCGATTTACACCAAAATCTAATGGCTTCTATTCCTATTAGAATAGGGTAAAAATACAAGGTTTCAGAATTTTCTGAATGATAGTATTTGAATTAGAGTGCAAACAAAATTCGTACACATACACACATACATACATACACACACACACACACACACACACACACACACACATACACACATACAGACATCATCGTGAAAATGTTAAAAAATAGATTCTAGGGACCTTAAAACGTGATCATTTACTAAAATCCCGATACTAGATTTTTAGCACGATCCCTATACCTCCCTTACCAAGGGTAGCGGAAGGTAAAAAGCAGGAGGAACTTGAAGCAGCAATTTCTAAAGGAAAGCGGAAGAAATTAGAATATATTTTAGTAAAAGAAAAATAAGACAAAAATAATGTTAAAATCAAATTTAATTTTTATTTAACAAATGTTTGTAAATAGACGCAGAAGACATACAAAATTTTGTTTAGGCAGTGAAATTATTTGTTTATCATTTATTTATTTATTTATTTATTTATTTATATTTTGGCTATTCTACAGGACATATTGTCCCAATTACAGAATAACACTAATTAACTAGTACAAAATTACAAAAATATATAGCAATAGTTATGTTTAACAGTTACAATAATTTACAATAATATTAATACTCTTATATCAATGAATACGAGTATATAAAACAAATCATAGTGATTTTATAAACAATTTCAAATGTTTTTTTAAAATTATATAAATTCAACAGAAATATATCAGGGAAATGATCTAATTTCGAATACTTGTTGTACAAAAGTGGAATACGAGTAAATGGAGAATTTAAAGCAAAATTTGTCTTATTAAATTCTAGTGTGAAAAGATCAATAGCTCTTGTTGTATACTATGGTACACGAAAAAATATTTGATTTAATAACATAGGACAGTCGAAATAATTATTAATAATTTTAAAAAGAATGGACAAAACCAAAAACAACCTCCTTTTTTCTAAACTTATCAAATTATGTCTATAATTTCGGAATCTAATATTCATGTATTTTATAAATTTTTCTTGGATTCTCTCAATTCTTTTTATATAAACTTGATACTGTGGTGACCAGCAAACAGTTGCAAACTCCAATTGTGAGCGCACCAACAATACGTATAAAATATTTATTGTATGAGGGTTTTTGAAACTTCGCGAAGATCGAATTAAAAATCCCAACATTCTATATGATTTCTTAATTATGCTATCAGCATGAATGTCAAAAATTAATTTAGGATCTAAGATGATTCCTAGATCTTTTATCTGAGTTACTTGTTTTATATTTGATCCGTTTAATTTATAAGAAAACCGTACGATATTTCTATTTCTAGTAAAGGTAATATGGCAACATTTTGATATATTTAACATTAAATTATTGTCCACTGTATATTGATGAAAGCGGTCCAGATCAGATTGAATAGCGATGCAGTCCTCAAATTTTGTGATAGAATGATAAATCTTTAGGTCATCCGCATATAATAAAAAATTGCAATATTTGAAGCAATGAGATATATGATTAACAAATATATTAAAAAGAAGCGGACCAAGATGTGATCCCTGAGGAACTCCGGACGGAATCTCTTCAAATTGGGACTGAAAACCATTGAGTATAACACACTGACTTCTTCCCGTTAAATATGATTTGAACCAATGTAGTAAACTACCACACACCCCCAACATCAGCAAGTTTTCTTATTAAAATATTATGATCGATTTTGTCAAAAGCCTTGCTGAAGTCAGTGTATATAGAGTCCACTTGTATCCGTTCATCCATAGATTTTAAGATATAGTCAGCGTAAATTAGTCTCAACTGATCGACCAGGGAAAAAAACCGTGTTGTTCATAGATTATTTGACTTTTTACTGTAGAAAATACTACTTTATAAATAAGTTTTTCGAAAACTTTTTCAAAGATACATAGCTTCGATACAGGACGATAGTTCTCTGTACAGTTTTTATTCCCCTTCTTAAAAATAGGAACAACGTACGCTCTCTTCCATATTGTTGGACAATGTCCATTACGCAAAGATTTATTAAATATTAGCATTAAGGGATAAGATAGTGACTCACAACAATTTTTGACAAAGTAACTAGGAATGTTATTTGGGCCGGCACCTTTATTTATATCAAGTTCGGACGGAGTTTCAAATACCTCATGCTTTTCAAAAGAAATATTAGAATTGTAACTAAATTGATGGGCATTTACATTACTGTTATAGTTTTTGGGTTCGTTGATTTATAAATAAATCGCCATGCACCTTTTATAATAATTTTATTCCCGCACAATAATACTATAATATACATATAAATAGTTTACAACTGCTCGCTACGGAGATTCGACGTACCATGTCCTCAAGTACAAGAAGTTGGAGATGGAGAGAGCAGGGCCCTGATTCTGTAACTTGCGTGAGCATTTACGACACCAATACTAATACAAATTAGTCACATGTATACAGTGTGCCATCTATTAGAGATCTGAAGAAGTACAAGTTATGACGTCATACATTGCGAGACACGCAAATATAGTTGCGTGATCTACAGAGGTCTTGTTTCTTACTTGCGTGACTATCTATCTCACTTTAATTCTGTCGTTGTCTCGTATTGCTGGCATTTTGCGCTTATTGTTGTTGTTTTATTTTTATTGTTGTATTACTTTTTTTTTGTTATTTCAAGTGTGTTATTTTTAATTTGTTTTTATTTTTGCGTTTCTTTTTAATGATTAATTAATTCATACTTGTAAGTATATCATAATTTGAGGTTATCAATTTACGTTATTATTTGGGATATATTGTTAAAATTGTTTCAGATTATACCTAGTTCTCCTCTTAATGGCTTTAGCTATGATGATTTCAAACCTAATACCAAAATTAAATTTAGGGACGTAAAAACCAGGGAATACTGTAAAAACCTAACATTCAAAATTCTCTATAAAAGGAACTAGGAGTAAACAGTGACGTCATAAAATATGCTCACGCATATCTAGTCACGCAAGTGCTAACGCAAGTTACAGAATTAGGGCCCAGGTAACATTATGTTTAATTACTGACCAATTGATGGTTTATACAAAAGAGAATTTGCAACAATATAACACAAATGGATGGTTTATACAAAAGGGAATTTGTGACAATATAACACTCTCTCCTCCCTTAAAGAAAATTCAATTTACAATAAATTTAAAGTAATATAATATATAACAATATAGGTATGAAAAGTTACACAATTATTTCAAAATAAAATCAAGAAAATATACATATTAAATACAAATTAGTGATGCCAGAAGTCGAGACGAGACGAGACTTGGGGTCGGTTTCGTCTTGGTCTTGACTTGGTCTCGACTAGAGTGGTCTCGTCTTGGTCTTGTCGAGACGAGACTTGATGTCAGTCTCGTCTCGTCTCGAGTCTCGACAAGACTCTCGACTTTGCCTCCATTAATATTTTTTTTAATAATCGTATCTAATAGTACATAAAATTCTAAGAACAGCAGTACAATCGCGATTAAAAATTCCAAATAATATTTGAGATATTTATTATTATTATTATTATTATTATTTTTATTTTTTTTTTTTATTTTCATATTTATTTTTATTTTTTTATGGGGTCCCGTGGCCGCGTGCCTAAGTGTCTGGTCGCGAACCCGGGGGGAACCGGGTTCGATCCCGACAGACGCCAAATATTTCCAATTTTAAATGGGACAAAAGTGACCCCTGTGGTGCACTCTCCACACCAGCTATGCGTGCCCGTGAGGTGACGCCTGGTAAGCGCCCACACGTCATTATTACCGATGTCTACATGTGTTGTAGATACTGGCACACCCAGAAATGGGTAATATGCCGTGATGATATATTTATTTTTATTTATTTATTATTATTTTTTCCATGAATATCATCAACTTGATACTTGACCTCTTCAAACAATAATTATGAAAATATACGTATATATCGAGTGTTGTTTATCATTACTAAACATAATATATATAATTTCAATTCCTTAACTACAGACTGCATTTCTATTATTAGCAATAGTTAAATAGATATGTATATGTTTAAATGAAGTAGTAAGTAAATGGATAAAAATCCCCAAAAAAGTAACTTCTTTCGCTATTTTTTTTATTTTTTCTAAATATATTTTAAATAAGTAGATAACAAAAATTTAGACTTTTGCGTATCCCCTGGTACGTGTACTACAGGTTGAGAACCGCTGTTTTATTTCAAAAGTTTGGCCTTGAGTTATGTTTTGAGGTAACGTTATATGATGATCATACTGACTATAAAACTTAAGGGATGGGGGACAAAGCAATGGTTTTTCCAAAAATATCACTTCCTTACAAACTTTTCTAATCTTTACATTATGCTTATTTTTATTAATTATATTCTGACAACAATTTTATCAACGAAGCTGAAAATAAGAAAATATGAATGAACAAAAAATTATGAATTTCAATCCCAGTACAAGGATATCCCTAATTCCAGTATTTTATAATACCTAGTTGAACTGAACCTTAGATTATAATACGCCGAAAAGAAAACAAAGGCCTTTATGACCAATGACACCGGGCGAGGAAAGTGTACTTGTACTTTGCACGTGTTTTTACGAGAAATGTTTAATACCAATTTCTTAGAATGTTTGATACCAAATTTCCCAAATTGTTATACCTGTAACTACATATTTTAACAATGTCCCTTACATTTCACTTTATTGAGATAAAGTTTTACTTTCATTATACATCACATAATAGATACATAAACTTTTATCTTTTGAAGTACATATTTTCCAAATTTTTGTTTATATACGATACCATAATTTTTTTATTGGCACTTAATGATAACACTAGAAAATGTTTTATTTTAATTAGCAGGAAAAGTATTTTTACATAAATGGGCATGTTTCACATTTTTCAAAAACTATTTTAAATGAAAGTTTATGGACTGATTTTCTTAGTAATAATTTTTATTTTAATAATTTGTTGTTATTTGTGGAAATAATTAAATAAAAAGATTGGCGTCCTGAAAAACTACCCCCCACTCCTGTGACGTAGAAGCACATACATTACATCATTAATAGCCAATAGGAAAATAGTTTTTCCATCACTTACGTTTATTCATATTATTTATATAAATAAACGTAGGCTAAAGTTTGTCACATGTTAATAACAAAATCTTTTAATTTGACATTTGACGCTGACATTGCTCATTGTAAATGAATAATAAAGTAATAATGGCTAATTCAAATTACACTCAAGCTAAATCGGACAATTAAAGGAAAGTCGATAGCTGGATGATGGCTGAATTTATATCAGAACGATTGTTTTACTGCTACCGAAATAAGAAATAATGGGTGTTAAAGAGTTGAGGTAAAATAAAATATAAAAACTGAATTTATTATATAAATTGATAATATATTTTAATTTAAAGTTCTGGTCGTGATTCTTATTTGACACTTGTTTGACAACTTTGACAATACACTTGACACCTTAGAACCGCTGAAGATGTATGTAGTCTGACGTCACATTCTGTTTCAGATCACGTGACTTATTCAAAATTTTATCCAAATTTCAAAAATTAATTGTAAAATATCTAAAGGATATTAAGTGATATTTTCAAATTTGAGGCTCTTTAAAGACCAATATCTTTTCAAATTTAATACTTAGAAGTCATATAAAAATTATTGCAACAGCCCTATTATGGATACAAAGCTTGAGAAGAATTAAATCTTCGTTTTTTATACTTTTAATATTTCTTTACAAAATAATTATATAACTGATTTGTTGTATTAATAGTTTACATTATTTGCATTTAATATATTCCTATTTCTATATGCAATATGTATTTATATGTTTGAATGAAGTGAAATATTTAGGCGAATAAGAAGTACGTCCGTTGAACAACTACAATATGGTTGTTTTAAACCGGGACACAGACCGGGAATTTCCCTAGGATCGTAAAATCTTTGTCTGCATTTCCGTAAAATTCTAAGAATCACAATAGATTCTTTAAAAATGAAAAATACTGTATATTTGAAGGGAACGTTACTTTATTATAATAAATTAATTTAATAAATAAAACTGAAATACATTGCTAACGTGGAGAATGCACCACAAATGTAACTTTTTTGCTATTTGAAAATTGGAAATATTTTCCAAGATATAGTCAGTTGTACCAATATTTTAATTGTGAATTAATCAAAAAATAAATTAAAATCAACATATTTATACGAGTACATATAAAACATGTATATTATAAAATAAAGGTTGATTTTAATTTAATTAAAATATTGGTGCATTAAAATAACATAAGAATTCTAAATTTATATTTCTTTCATTTCATCCCACCTACATTGTAAATTCATTTAAAAGTTAGATTTGGATTATTTGGATGAATAAGGAATACATCATATTTACATAAATTAATGTTTTTGGAACACAACTACGAAAGTAGAAAATTACAAAATTTGAAAAATTAATATCTCTCTTATTTATATGAATTTTCGAACAGTATTTACAGCAATATTCTCAATTTTTTAAGCACTTTTAGAATATATGTTTTAAAAAAATACCTTTGAACTGAAGTCGAGAGTCTTGTCGAGACTCAAGACTTTCTCGACAAGACTTGATCCTAGTCTCGTCTCGTCTCGACTTTTCTAGTCGAGACCAAATGATGGTCTCGTCTCGACAAGACCAAGACGAGACGAGACCAAGACCAAGACCGGTCTTGGTCTTGTGGCAACACTAATACAAATACATACAATAGTGTGAAACAATAAATTAATCATAATGCAACCTATTTGGTGGTTTTCGTTCACGTTGCGAGCGACGTAAGGGGTTAGTACCTTCACTGTTGGTTACTTCTGTTGCCCTTTTGTCGGAAGAAATGTCGTCGGCAGTCTGGGTATTTTCATCAGTTTTCCCCGGCGCGTTTTGGATTTCAGGTTCAGTATTAGATGTAAACATACTACTTAAATTTTCTTTAGACATTGACTCTCTCGTTTCTCTCTCTTTATCGTTATTACAAGTTTTATTTAATTTGTCTAAGTCTACAGTAAGTAAATTGTAGGGATTTGGAAGTTTAGGTTCAGTAGGGCAGTTTTTTCCAATTTCCACTATCTGATTTATATGTCTCCGCCATTATAAACCATTATCTAACAAAATTAAATAATGTAAATTACCTGATTTCTTTATAATTTTCCCAAAACACCGTTCCTTCGTATAGTTACGAACAATTACTCGCGCACCTATTTGTATAGTACGATATTTTGAATTTAAATTAACTTCATTTTTCATATTTGTCAAAAAATCTGGTTGGATTAATTCTAATCTGGAACGTATTTCCCTGTTTAGGAATAACATTGCCGGAGATGCGTTTGTTGTGCAATGTGGCATCTTCCGGTACTGTAATAGCAATTTATTCAGTTCAAATTCTATAGTTTGTTTACTGAATTTCATTTTCCGCAATGAATTTTTTAAAATTTGAACAAAACGTTCTGCTTGACCGTTTGTGCTTGGGTTGTATGGTGCAGAAAATTTGTGCTTAATTCCATTTCTTTTCAAGAAATATTCGAATTCGTAACTTGTAAACTGTGTACCGTTATCTGTAACTACTGTGCGTGGTAAACCATATGACGCAAAAATATTTTGACAAATCTTAATGGTGTTACTTGCCGTAATATTATTTAACATATGTATTTCTGGCCACTTTGAGTAAGCATCAACCATGACAAAAAAATAATTTCCAAGAAATGGGCCTGCAAAATCAATATGCACTCGATCAAACGGTGCATTTGGATATTCCCAATGATGTGCGATTGGAATAGGATCATTTTTTACTTTATTACATTCATAACAGTTTTTAACAAGCAATTCTAAATCATTGTCAATATTCGGCCACCAACAATAGCTACGTGCTAATAATTTCATTTTTGTTATTCCGAAATGAGCTACATGTAATTCATCGAGTATTAATTTTCGTAATTTTTGTGGAATGACTACTCGTAATCCTCGCATTATGCAATTTTGTTGCAGAGTAAATTCTGTTTGATCTATATTAAATCTTAACTTATTTGGAATCTGTTTTCCGGTTTTTAAAGCTTGTAGTAATGGTAATAAGTTTCTATCTAACTGTGTTTCCTTTGCAAGTTGCTTCACAGTAACTGGTAAATTCGAAATTTGATTTATATCAACTACATCAGAAACGTCAAATGTTTCTAATTCTTTCGAATTTATCGGTAAACGGGATAATGCATCAGCGTTTGCATGTACTTTTGTATTTAATATCATACTGAAATGCTTGCAAAAAAATAGCATAATGCTGCATACGACTAGCTGTAAGAAGAGGTAAACTTTTATTTGCAGAGAATATTTGTAACAATGGTCTACAATCTGTGTGTAATGTAAATTTACGACCGTAGAGATATTGGTAATATTTCTTAACACCGAAAATAATTCCGTATGCCTCTTTATCAATTTGCGCGTATTTTTGTTGTGTTCTTGATAATGTTTGTGATGCGTAACAAATAGGTCGTTCTACACCATCAGCACAAATATGCGAAAGTATTGCACTTACACCGTAAGGACTAGCATCGGTAGCAAGAATCACAGGTAAATTTGAATCATAATGCACTAAAAAACTATCAGAACTCATTTCTTTTTTTACTGCATTAAAACTAGCTTCACATTGTTCATTCCATATGAATTTAACGTCGTTACAAAGTAATTTATTAAGTGGGTATAACAACGTGGTACATTTTTCTAAAAAATCTACCGTAATAGTTCACGAATCCCAAGAATGATTTTAATTCCTTCTTATTTTTGGGTCGGGGCATTTCATTAATTGCTTGTATTTTACTAATCGATTTATGAACACTGTCTCGGTGTATTCTGTAACCGCAATACTCAATTTCGTTTGCAAAAAATACACATTTTCTTAAATTAATTTTTAAATTATATTTTTCTAATCGTTTTAAGACTAGTTCTAGACGCTGTAAATGAGTAAGATCATCTGGTCCCGTAATTTTAATATCATCTAGAAAAACAGAAACTCCCGGTATTCCTTTTAAAATTTTCAAGATTTTCCCGCTGCCAAATTGCTGGTGCGGAAGCAACGCCGTACATTAATCGCGTACATTGATACAAGCCTTTATGCGTATTAAGGGTTAAAAGATGTCTATCTTCCGGACGAACTTCTAGTTGCAAATATGCTTTACTTAAGTCAATTTTTGTAAATTTATCACCCCCTGCCATTGATGCTAATAATTCATCCATAGTGGGTAAAGGATGTTCATCCACTAATAAATACGGATTTATTGATACTTTGAAATCGCCACAGATTCGAATACTACCATCTGATTTGTGAACTGGAACTATGGATGCAGCCCAACGCGAAGTTTCCACTTTCTCTAAAATTCCCTCTTGCACTAAAGATTCAATTTCGTTTTCTACTTTATTTAATAACGCAAAAGGAACCGGACGCGCTTTAAAGAAAACTGGACTAACATTATCCTTAATTTTGAATTCCGCTTGAATATTATTTATTTTTCCGAATTTATTATCAAAAAGAGAATTGTACTTTTCTAATAGTTTCTGAACTTGAAATGAGTTATCTGTGCTAATTTCTGAAATGGATTCTTTGCAAAATTCAGATTCAGGAATTTGTATTTTTAATTTTCGTATCCATTCATGACCAATTAGACCATTTTTTCCATCTTTCACCACATATAATTTTAACATTGCACTAGTCGATTTGTATTTAACTTTAATTGATACATAGCCCATAACAGTTAATTTATTTTGACAATAGGAGTATAAATTAAGTTTACTTGGAATAATTTTTAAATTTGGAGCAACTGATGCTAATTCTTTATCACTAATGAGAGAAACAGCAGCGCCACTATCTAATTCCATTTTAACTTCTCTATTATTAATGAAAACTGACATCCAAAATTTATTTCTAATATTGTTACCTGATTTATTCTCCAAAATTTCAACTTGATTTACATCTCCCAGTATATCCCAGCATTCAACTTGGTTTATATTTACCCGACGCCTTTTCCATATCGAGCAAACAGGCTGCAGATGACCCTTCTTTCGACAAAAGTTGCAGATGGCACTTATTTTACTGCAAGCGTTCGCAAGGTGATCGGGGGAACCACATCTGTAACAGTAAACATTTTTATTATTTTTCGAATATGTATTTGTATTAGTATGGCTATTTTGCTTATCTTTTTGTTTCTTCTTATTGGGTCGCTGTATGGCCACAGCTTCTATGGCGGCTGATGAACCGGTCGCACCCTTGTTTCCTTGATGTAGGAGGGAAGCATCCTTGGTGGACATCTCAATGCTGGAAGCAACCTCTAGCGCCTTGTCTAGAGTTAGGTCCTTCATCTCGAGTAGTCGGCTTTGAATTCGTTCACTTTGTAGTCCGAAAACGAATTGGTTTCGTATTGCAGTTTTTAAATAACTTCCAAATTTGCAATGTATTGAAAGTTTATGCAAAGCAGTTATAAAATCTTGTATAGACTCGCCTTCATGTTGTTTTCGCAAGTGAAAACGATAATTTTCAGAAATCTCCAATGGCTCAGGGCAAAAATGTGTCGATAGTAAATCAACTAATTCATCATACCTTTTAGTGGTAGGTAATTCTGGAGCAAGCTTATCACACACAATATCATAAGTGTCTGCTCCCATGTGATGGAGTAAGTAGTGCACTTTCTTGTCTGCAGGTACATCAAATATTTCAAATGCACCTTCTAATCTTGAAACCCAGCGTTTCCACTGATTACGGCTATCATACGGTTCAACATTGAAAACCGTTTGTATTGTAGTAGTTGACTTTGAACATGCTTCTTGCTTTGAACCAGTCATTATGCATTAAATAAAATTTGTACTTGCCCTTGCAATTTTGTAGAATTTTTCGTATCTCGGAAGGCGTGGTGCTGACATGGTAGAATTTAATCTTTAAAAATCTATCCCATCGTCGCCACTGTTATAGTTTTTGGATTCGTTGATTTATAAATAAATCGGCATGCACCTTTTATAATAATTTTATTCCCACACAATAATACTATAATATACATACAAATAATTTACAACTGCTCGCTACGGAGATTCGACGTACAATGTCCTCAAGAACAAGAAGTTGGAGATGGAGAGAGCAGGTAACATTATGTTTAATTACTGACCAATTGATGGTTTATACAAAAGAGAATTTGCAACAATATAACTCAAATGGATGGTTTATACAAAAGGGAATTTGTGACAATATAACAATGGGGGATTACACCATTTTTTTTTATAATTTCATCTGAAAATATTAGGAAAACTAAGACTATTCATGAAAATCCCGTGAAAAAATTCCTATTAATAAGCGAGTTATGGTCTCCCGAATTTTGAAAAGATTGGTGTATTTAAATTATTAAGTTTAATGCAAGAAATTTATGTTAAAATAAAAACTGTTTGAAAACTGCTCTACAGGAATGTTAGCCCCTCCTTTCGAATTTGAATTTCTTAACTTCCATTGGTAGTAATCCCCACCTCCTAACACGCTATTTGTAATGCATGTGTAGGTGGTTTCTTGGTTGCCAATCAAAATATTTTCATATTAGTGCCGAAGCGCTATAACAAAAAACCCTTTATTTCCGAAATATCTCAATTATACCATTTCATTTTTTTTTTTATTAATATTCGTTATTCAGCATATACATTCGTATTTTTTTTACTATTTTCCTTTAATTCGATTGAGCCGTAATCCCCCATTACTATTCACAGTCGTATTATTGAACATAGTTTTAAAATATTTAGAAAATAAATTACAAATATCATTACCATTATCGGCAATTTCGTTTCCATAAGTCATACAATTTGGTATACTATTACTATTTTTACTAGATTTTATAAAAGACCAGAATTTTTTACTGTTCTCTAGAATTTGCAGTTCTATATTATTAATGTAATCATTAAAACATTTATGTGCAAGTATTTTTGCTTGTTTTCTTAACACTGAGAAGTGGCTGTAAGCTGCGAGAGTTTTGAATTTTACATGTTTTTTATGGGCTAAACTTTTTTCTTTTAACATTTTTATAAGTTCAGTAGTATACCAAACAGGATATGAATTATGAGTATTTTTTCTAACAGGCACTAAATTATCAATAATATTATACAATGTATCATAAAATGTTGATAACATCCCTTCTACATCAATATCATTAAATAAAATGTCCCAATTAATGGCTTTTAAATTATCATTTATGGTATTATAATCAGCTGAACGATATAAATAAAATTTCCTAGGAAGTATTGGCAGTTTATGGTCAGTCTTGTTTTTTATGTACACATCCAATGGTGGATGATGGCCATCAACATTAACTAAAGGGGATTTACATTCTTCAATTTCGATGTTTTCCATGTTTGAAATAATTAAGTCCAGAATTCTACCATTCATGTTTTTGATATGATTAAATTGGAGCAAGTGACAATAAGACAAGCAATCTATTAAATTTGTTGATGGTACATTATAAGTGTTTATTGGCTTAAGGCCACTTGAACCAATTTCGGGCATCCATGTTAAATAAGGAAGATTAAAGTCTCCGCAGATAATAAAATGTTTATCTGGAATTGAATCAAATATCGCGGAAAAATTGTCCAAAAAGCAAGATAGGGTTGTAAAATCGTTAGGGGGGAGGTAAACACAACAAATGTGTATGATTGGCTCATAATGCCCAGATTTTAAATTCAGGGATATCCACACCTCTTCAGCATTGCTCCGCCACTCAGGTTTTTCAATAAAATTTATACCACTTCTTATCGCAATCAAGGCTCCTCCACCGTCACTTTTAGCTGAAGATTTTTCAGAACGATCACACCGTACGACATTATACTGAGAAGTAAATATTTCACTATCATTTACTGATGCATTTAAAAATGTTTCTGTAAAATATACTATATCACAGTCACAAATTGCTGAATTAACCCGTAATGTATTAGTTTTTGTCCGTAAACCTCTCACATTTTGATAATATAATGACAGCACCATTGTTAGTAATAATTGTCTATAATTTTTAAATTATTTTTATTTTTATTATTGTATTAGCTTATCGATGTCATTTGACGAATATAGGTTAAAGGTTCTACCAGTATCTTCTCTTTTTGCAAAAATTTTTCCATCTCGAGCCCAAATGTACCTGAAACCCTTCGGTTTAAGTTTATCTCGCGCCATTTTAAATAATATATAATTTTTTTGAGTTAAATGTTCGTTGACGTAAATTCTATTATCCGGCCATTCCGAATTAAAACTCACTGCCCTTAAATTTCGCTCCCGTTTCGCAGCAGATAGAAAATCAGATTTCACCCGCCGGGATACAAATTTTACAATAATGTTTTTGGGTTTATTATTCCCCTGTTGAAAAGATCTAATTCGATGTGCGGCATCAATGTCACTTTTGTTAATTGTTACACCTATTTTATTGCCTACATCACATGTAATATTATCTATGTTTTCATTTTGTCTCTCCGGAAAGTTTGTTATAATTACATTATTTATTTTTGAATACTGTTCGAGATCATCAATTTTTTTATTTAGATTTATTACTTCGCTTTTTAAAGTTTCATTTTCTTTTATAACAACGTCAAACTATTTCATCTTATCGTTTAAAATCTTTAAATTATTTTCAAAATCAGTGATTTTGTTACTACAAAAAGTGACTGAATTCAGCAACTGATCAAATTTTGTATTCATATCATTAAGTATATTAGTTTTTAAAGATTTTAAGATATTTTTTATTGAGGTATTATTAAGTGTGGTGTCGGGCTCTTGGTTAAGCAGCTGGAAAGGCTTCTTTGTTGGACGGCATTTAGTGCAAAACCACCAAACCCCCGAAGACTCAAAAAAAAATTTTGTTGCTCATCAGTAATTCCTGCGCAACTAGAATGATATACTCCAAAGCACTCCATACAACTTACGCCCGGGTATTTCTTATAGACTCCTCGTTTACACAAGGCGCACTGAGTAGCCGACATGGTGCTCAAGGTTAATTATTTATTATATATTGTAATATCATGTTGTCAATGAATGAATTTAAACACATATATCGTTTTTTGGAAATACAGAAAGATAAACTGGAACCGTTACAAGCGTGACGAAATATTTTAATTTTATTATAGGAAATGGAGCATGATGAATTGCTGTCTCCTGCTCTGGCGTCACATCTTCCTCTCTCTGGCCATCTTCAGATCTCTCCAAATCAGAATCTGCAAAAATAAAAATGTACATTATAGTAAAACTATCAGTAATTTTTTTTTATTGATTAAAATACCTACTTCGCTTTGCTGCCGTTATGCAGAACTGCCTTTACAGATATTGCAGCTTTTGCAATATCTACCGAAAGAAGAATACCGTTTTGTAAAGCTCTGAAGATTATCTTTCACTGGCCGAAGCATCTTTCGGTAGTTGATCTTGTCCGTATATGAGACGAATTGTAGCATTCTTCTGGACGAGAAGTTGGGTTGTGCAGCGGTGTCAGCAAATAGTGGGTGCAAGGGTATCTACTATCTTCCAAAATTATGCCCCATAGTTGTCCACTCTGAATTATTATCACTGAAATACAAAATTGTAAATTTTGACTATGTTGAAATAAATGAAGCATTCATCCAAAAACCTCTTCGTATAGAAAAATATTTTAATTGCTTCCAAAAACTGAATCGAAATACAAAAAAGAAAAACAAAATTGTATTTTAAAATTAGTTACCTCAACTTTCTGCTTAATGGTACAGTTATCCCAATATACGCGCATCGGGAGCGCTACCATGCCAACGTGTGACAAGATTCACTATTCTGTACTTGGCATCGCAAACAACTTGGACATTCAAAGAGTACCAATCCTTCCTATCGCAAAATGGCAGAGGTTTTTCTTTATAGGGATTCATGATCTACACATTCAAAAACAGAGGGGAATCATGCTATTTTGTAAAAGTTCTCCTTAATATTGTCCAGATCTTCGTGTTTAACAAATTCGAGTAAATGTGACTCCAGAGCAACAGACACCCTTTCTAAAATTTTGCTAACAGTACTTTGAGCAATACCATGTAGATCGCCTGTAACCAATATAATGTGTTATTGTAAAAATACTACCTTTGTATACGTTATATGTGCAATAAAGACAAAATAATATAATAAAAACTGAAAAATTAAACGCTAAATCAAGGTTATCTATCATGCCATTTGACAGCTTGATACAACGAAATAAGATATGTTCACTTCGCGGTGTAAATTCGTCTAAGCCTGCGCATGACATCACGTGGTGAGATAGTCGCTGAACAGCATACGAAACTTACGTACAGAAATTATTTCTTGTGTTTCGTTGCTTTTATAAGTAGTGCATGTTATATTCATGGAATATGTTTTATTTATTTAAATATTATTTATAAATAACGTTTATTTAGTCCGTGCAAAGGAAAATGATTAAATTACAACTAAAATGTATTTTTTATTAAACTCATTTGGTTGGCTTATAAATTAAACAATATTAATATTTATTACTAGAGATATATTCTTACATACTTAAAAATTAAATTAATTTTACAAGATTTTTTTATTTTTCTCTTAGATTGTTTAGTAGATGTTTGTTCTCTATTTAATTTCTTACTCGAATAAAACATTTTAATATTTCACTGGGTATTTCTTGTATACATTTTGTTTCATTTACCACATTATTCGCTGAATTTGTTATAATATTACTATTTGTATTGAACGATTGACCATGAAAATTTTGGAACATAACTTCAGAGATTTGCACAATTTTGAAAAAAATTCCAACGGATAACTTAAATATCCACGAGATAAAAAAGTTATCCAGGGAAATGATTCTTGATTATCAAATTGTTTAGTGTTGTCTCCCAAAAATGAATATTTTGTTCTATATTTGTAAACTATGTGCCCTGCTAAATATAAAAGTGCATTTTTATCTAATTCTGTTTCGCAACTCTCACTTAATTCATCTGTGATTTGGGGAGATTGAATAGAAGCTATAAAATCGTCATGCATTTCTTCTGCATTTTGAGGATAACGTAGAGGGAAGACAGACTGGTGTGATAGTATTGTCATCAGAAGATGTTTGAGACTATATTTTTGTTACTGACAAATATAGCGGAAGCATGTTTCCCTAAAATATACCATCTTAAACTGTGCTGGAAGTCAATTGCGGACGATGATGATCTCTTGCGCCGCCCATAGCCCTAATATATGAATAGAAATTTTCTAATATATCCTGGATTAAACGATAAGTTAAAATATATTTAATGTTAAATTTTGAATTTAATTCATTATATAATCCCAACAATGATTTGTTGCATATAATAATTCCATTTTGAAAAGGTAATTTTGGTCGTCTACCTTCAGCTCTCATAGTCTCTATTATGTCATTATCTAATAATTTTGATTGTTCCTCAAAATTTATTACAAAATCATTTATGCCGCTATGTTTACCGTACATTGATCTTGAATTAAACACATCAAAGCAGTCATTCATCATTTTCAAAATTTCGCTTGTCTCTTTCCAATTTCCTGTAGTAAGATTTTTAATCCAGAAAATTCTAAAGTTTTTGGAACACTGTTTGATATGAGTTGCGCTGCCGTTTTAACTTTTTGTTACTGCGGAACTTTAACATCCAAATGTTGATTTTTTTACTTTATGTATAATATTTGATTCTGAATTTAATTTTAACAAAGACATATTTTTTATTTATTATAAATCCTTGATCAATAAAATGGTTTTTAAATAATTTGAAAAGATGTGGAGGATCAGCAAAAAAATAAATATTTCTATTAGAATCAAACAGATTTGTAATAAATGTTTTTTCGTACTCACTGCAAGAACAAAGATAGTGATTTTCTGCTTAAGTGGAAGATTCAACACCTTAAAATCACTTAATTTTACATATAAAACCGAAAAAATTTAAATTGTAAAAAAATTCCAATATATGGGTGTTACGTTCACCAAGAATGGTACCTTTAAAGAACAATTACTTTTCTCCAAGGGGAAAGCAAGTAAAGCTTTAAATTTTCTAAAACAAACTCGTAGTAACTGCAAATCTAAATCATGGGAGGACAAAATTACTTTATTTGATGCAACGATCCTAAGTACACTTTTGTATGCTTCAGAAGTCTGGGGATATAAGTATACCCAAGAACTTGAAAGAATACAGACGTCTTTCTTTAAAGCAATATATAACTGGCCGCGTAATACTGGAAACTACGTTGTTCGCTTAGAAACCGGTAGATATCCATTAAGCTACATTATATATAAATCTATGTTAAACTTCTGAATTAAATTATTAGACATGCAGGACCACAGACTACCGAAAATGTGTTATAACCGTCTTGTCACTTTGTCTTCTTCAAACATAAAAAGTCAAAAGTTAAACTGGGTATATCACCTTAAAAACCTTTTACATGGCTTAGGTTTCCAGGAAATCTGGAAATCCCAGAATGTGGTCGCTGCTAAAAGTAATTTGAACATCATCTTAAATGCACTCGAAAAGAATTTCAGAAATCAGGATTTCACGAAAATGGAAGCCTCCCTAAATCATTCATACTACCAATATATCAAACCTTTATGGGGTGCTGAAAAATATTTAATGACTAAAACTAACATAAAAATATTAAGACTTGTTAGTCAGTTCCGTGTAGCAGGAGCTAGAGAAGCAAAAATTTATTTTGATAATAGAATATTTATATTCAATGAAGAAAAAAATTGCGATCATTGCAATTTAAATAACTGTGATAATATATTTCACTTTCTTTTTGAGTGCCCAATGCATGAGGGATTAAGATCTGTTTATATTAACAAATATGTAAATTTCTTTAACAGTGAACACTTTCTGTTTACACTCCTGAAAATAGAAAATACCCGCAAATTATATGACGTTTTCCAATATATTTTCCTTGCACTTAAAGAGCGGAAACTCTCCTTGGAAGAATGAAAATTCTGTTGTCTGGTAAAAGTTATGTAACTGCACACTGTTGCTATTTGGTAATCTAATACTTATTTGTGTAAAATCTAAGAAATTAATGTTCATGTTATTGTTATTACTATTATACGTTTACTATTATTCCTGTTGCTAAAATTAATTGGAAAGATATGTAGAATTTGAAAATTGCCATCCACTATTGTTATTGTTATAAGAATGTAATTTCTTGCAAACAATAAACTTATGTTATGTTATGTTACTGTATTACAAAAACTTACAATAAGAACCACTCGATTGTCATTCCATGCGGTGACAGTGATACCAGTTTTGGTATCTGTACAGTAGTTATATATACCTCGTTCTTTTTTTCCCATTGTTTTCACATTACATATTGGACATTTTTCTAATCGATTAGTCATTATTGTTGGTGTATATCCATATCCCAATTCTTGCAAACGATTTGTAAGTTTCAATGAAGAGAAATACCTTTCAGTATATATTTTAAATGCCACACTCGGTGGAAGTTTCGATAATAAATTCATAACTACCGAACCACCTACTCCCAAATCCATATAATCTAAGAAATTTATGATTTACAATTAAAATATCAAAAGATTTTATATTCTAAATGCAAATTTGTAATTTCATCTAATAATATTACAGTATTTTTTGAACGATATTTTTCAACATATACTTCATTTCACGAAGGAAAATAGCGTTAATTTAGATAGGGATATAAATTCTGCTCTTTGGTCAGATTGCTTGTCTGGTTCACAAAAGCGAAAAAAATATCATTTCGTGAGCTGTCAATTATCAAATAAAATTTACAGAAATTAGTGACATTTAACCTCGCTTTGTTTTAATTTTTGATGATGATTTTCTAATGTGAAATGCAGTAGAGTACTAATATTTTAAAAAAAACTTACCTCTTTCCAGTTCGTTTACTTCAGCCATTCTCACTTACAACAAAAACAATTAAATAAACAAGTTGTTTACAATATTGTATTGAAATTGTTTGTCGTAGCATTGTAAATAAGAAAATCATTCTACACTCCGATTCACATAAGAAAATAGTGATGGCGCTATGAGAGCCATGCATCAAATAATTAAAATTCGTGAAAAAATATATGTGTTCGTCATCCTAATATCATTGGCAAAATCATCAAAAACGTATATTAATTAATTATAATAAATTTTGTTACCATTGCAAATAAATACACTTCAAACCGTCTAAATTTAGTATTATATGAATCATACTATAGATAGTGTTGGCAAAATGAATATCTAATCGAAATATGTTACATATCAATGTCATAAAAATGTCATTTTCAAAATATACAAATATGGAGTCTGCAGTGAAAATATTCTGTGACAATGATGAAAAAAGTAACTAATAACAAATATTTATTATAAATACGTAATATATGTATTTTTACCTCTTGCAAAGAATATTTGTATTTGTAAAAATATTCTTTGTTTCATACACAGAGCCAGGTAAACTATCAGGCGCGAGGTTATGTGCTGGCCACATCAGATTTTTAAGTCTGCACATTGCCGTATGTTCTTGCTATTCTTTCTCGGTACTGCCAAAACTGGACTAACCCATTCAGCATATTGGACCTGTTTGGGGACTCTGGCGTCGACCAATTCGTTTATTTCTCGCTCCACATCTTCCTTGACTGAATATGGGACGACGTAAGGTTTATGGAATACAAGAGTAGAATTTCTTTAACCTTTAGGTTCTCGCGTGCTCTGTGTAACGTTAGTGCTCGCGTGGCACCATATGAAGCTAAATCAGGAGAAAGGTGTTTTTCCGGAAATTAACATCTCAAATAGAGGTGCACGAAAATTGGTCAAAAAATAGATAGGTCAACTGGTTCCATACCGGATGTAAAAAACCGAGATAGTACCATGACAACGCCAATTTTCGATTTTTATTTGATTCTAAAAGAAAATTTGAAAATGTTAAAACTGAAATGGCTGTTTCGGGACACGCTAAAACTTTTATCAAGAATACATTTTTTTTGTAAAATAAAAAAGTTTTTCCTCTTTGGAACTCGATCCGTGGACATACTGTATAGTATACAATGGGTTCCATGATGTTCCTGGCAGACATGTTTTTGGCAAGTTATGTAAGTTGTGGTTTTGATCTGGGGTAAATGTGACACCTTTTTTGGGTTCTTGGCCCAGACACTGCAGGTGGGTCGACGACGAGGGGTCAACCAAAATATTCTGGAGTATATATATATATATATATATAGTCCAGAGTCATCCCGTGTATTCCGAAATATTCCCTCATATTCCAAATTATTTCAGTGTATTCCTAAATATTCTTGTAGATTCTCAATATGTATATTGTACTTTGTGCCGTTGTTTATGCCCTGAAGTTTGAAATTGGGCGTAATAAAAATAACGGAGTTTTGTGTTTATTAATATTTTATTACAATTATTTTTTTTAACAATTTGTATTTATTATTTATTAATATTCGCTCGGAGTTTTTAATTTTAAATTTTCCATTTTCATCTAAATACACTGGACCATCAAATATAAAATCTTTATGTACATTATGTATGTCATTTTTATCGTGGCCATTTAAATTTTTGCAGATCAGCTTGAAGAAATTTTACTACGCATATATCCCCATTATTATTTATAATTCTGCCAAGATACCATTGACTATTATAATAAATGGCGTAGTAATTTTCGACTTTTTTTATTTTTGTCATCTCGGTCTTCCTGCTCTGAAACTCTTGTGTCAAAATCTTTCTCTATTTTTGATTTATTGCTGTGAGCTGATATAGTCGATAATGATGATGGGTTACTAGATTCGCTGATTTTTCTCTTTTGAATTTTTTTTTGTAGCATTAGATTTTTATATACTTTTTAGTTTCTTTGAAACAATGATATTTTTATCAGAGTTCATAGATTTCACTTCATAATTTATTCTTATTGCTCATCATCCAACAAAGTGAAGATTTTCTTACGGTAATTTTTTTCTCATTACCTATTAGAACTTTTAAACAAGAATTATTTTTATTTTCTGTCTCTGTAATCTTTCAAATTAAGATCATTGCAAGAAGTTAACAATGAAATATCGTTATTCCTTTCTTCTATATCACAGTCAGATACGGGATAAGCTATAGTACTGTTGGGGTTTTCATCTACCAATATTTCGTGGATCATGTCTTCTTCTGAGTCACTATTTTCGCTCTGTGCCGTTTCTAATAATTCACAGTTATTCTCTCGAAATACGAATTTTCGCAGTCATCGAGTGTAATTCCCAAATTATTGGAATTTATATTTGCTTTGTCCTTTGCCCATATTATAATCTGCAGTATGTTTTCCTGAGAAGGGATTAACAGCTGTGCGTTTCATGTTTGATTGCATCCTATTTGGTTATGCACTTCTCTGGGAAATATAAAATCTTTATCTACAACACCTGTACTTTCAATTTAAAATACAAAGTTAATGATAAGAATTATACATATAAATAAAGAGCAAGAGAGGACATTATAGGAAGTTTTTTTTTATGTAGTGTTGCTTTTGATTTTATAACAAACTGAGCTTTTAATATTAATTTACAGACAATTTTGTCAATTTTCTCTGGATTTTTATTTAACTGTTATTTACTAATGTACGAAGACTTTCGGTAATGCCAGAATTTTTATCTAATGATCGTACTAATGTAGTAATTGACGGTAGAGCATTTTTTAAACTGGCGTACAATTGTTCATTCAATTGTCTTCCACCAATAATAAATATGTAGAGGCTGAAAAGTTTTAAAGGCTCATCAAACTTATGGTTTTGTTTGTGTAGTTTAGAATTTCTCAGGGTTGTTTTCGATAATAATTGAAGTAAGCCTGCAACTTTATTTGTATCATTTTCTTCCATTTTTAAGTCCTTTTCATTAACTGCTTGCATTAATAGCTCTTTCATATTAATACTACAATTAATAGATTTTTGTATATCCTTTAAAATTTGAGAAAAGTCAGTTATATTAGTTTGCGTTTTTTGCAAGAAGATTAAAATTTCTTTGTTGTCTTGAATAAACATTTTCCTTCTGAGGCTTTGATGGCGTATTGGAGATTGTTGTCTCTTTCATATCTTTGTCTACTTCAAAAAAAAAAGGAACAGTTCCTTGATCTTCAGATATTTCCTCGTTAATATCGACCGGACTTTAAACTGTATTTAAAGTGCTGTCCATTATAACTGACTCACAACTGTTTGAATCAATTGGTAAAATTGTCACTAGATTCTGATTCACATGTTTCGATCGAATCAGTTTGTGCGGAGGTTTGGTTATTTAGAATAAAAAAAGATAGTAAATTAGAGCCACCTCTTTCTTTGCTTTTTTGATGTCTCTTAATTTAATGTAAAATGAGTTTTAAAATGCTTCATAAAATTAGAAACTTTCCAGTTTTTCTTTCCTGCACTAAACGTTTGTAATAAATACGCACTAGAGACAAAATTGCACTTCAAGCATTTAATTTTTGCTCTACATTAATTTTCTAAAGTTGATTCAAAATTTTCTGCGTCTTTTAAAATAGTCTTAGTACTTTCAGAACTTAACACTTTTTCACAATATTTTTAATGTTATTTTTAATTCCGGTTCGCAAATATTGAATAGCGTTCATAGAGGCCTTACTGGTAGCCTTTGCAGTGTAATCTTGGAATTTATCTTCATTTTCTAACAACTGGCGTTTATTGCTAGTGCGTATATATTCTCGAGTATTTGTTTCAGTTTCTTCTTCATGTTTCCTTTTTTTTTAGCTATGTTTTCTAAATTTGTTTTGCATTCTGCAATTTCAAAAATAAGTAATTTTTTATGGCCAGGAGGTATTGTTAACATTTCCATATTTCTGGCTAACATGCCAAATTTCATTTTTATTTCCTCTGATTCAACCAATTTTGCATACTTTTTTTTGTAAAATTTTCCATCTCTTCAAAGTCTTTTTCAGGATTACATTGTGATAGCGATATTACATTATCATAGCCACAGAATGCCAATAATTGTTTTAAGTACTCAGGATATACAATGCTATATTTATTTTGTAGTTCGTGAATAATATACTTAACGCCATTTAAATTAGATGCCATTTTATAAACTATAAAGAAAAATAATCATAGATACCATAACTTTTTTCTCATGAAAATCAGATTTGCACGTTACGTAATACAGTACTGTAACGTATTGTGATTAAGTACATTTAGAAAAAACTAAAATTGAAATATATGCTTACACTAAAATGTGTAAAAAAGTAATAATTACAAACTACTAAATACTTATCAAAAAATAATAAACAGAAAAACTTGTAGGTAAACACAGCACTAATTTGTTCAGTCACGTTCTAACAAGTAAAGTATAAGTATTCCAAATGTATTCCAGGGTATTCCTACGGTATTCCGAAGTATTCCTGTGTATTTTGAGATATTCCCGAGTATTCCAATATTTTTCCATGTATTCCGACATATTCCCATTATTCCGAATGTATTCCGCATATTATGTACAGTGTGTCTGCTGTAAGCGGGCCACCATTGCTAACTTTCTTATTTGAAGAGATAGAAAGACGATTAAATGGACAAATTTGGGCGATATTATACGACAAATTTAACGGTGGAAAATACAAAACAATTGAACATCAAATACGCGACTTATTCAACAAAATAACATTTTTTTAAAATGTAATGCCATATTGAAAATGGTACCATTTAAAAGATTTTTATTATCTGAATATAAAAGTTCATTATCACTATGCCTCCAAAAATAAAAGCAAAATAGTTATTTCAAGTTGAAATTTAAATATTTTATTTCATATTTCGATACAAATACAATATTGTTGCTATGGAAAGAACAAAAACAAATAAAGAAATTAATTATTAACTAGTAAACTTAAAAAAATTGTTAAAAATGTTGACCATTTCTTTCACGACAAATATGTGCTCTTTTTATCACAGACTTCATTGTTTTAGTCAACATCCTTTTTGATATTAGAGCACAGGCAGCAGTAATTCTGTTTTTTAATTCATCAACCGTATTCACTGGTCTTTGATATACTTTATCTTTAATAAAACCCCAGACAAAAAAATCTAGGGGCGTAAGGTCAGGTGACCGTGCTGGCCACGGAACAGGCCCATATGTGCCAATCCATTTTTGAGGGAATCTATCATTCAAATAGTGCCTCACTGGTAGCGCATTGTGTGCTGGAGCACCATCCTGTTGAAAGAACTTCATATTTCGTGCAACGTTTAATGGCATATCAAGATAGTTCTCGAAAGTATCTTGAAGAAAATGTAAATATACTTCTTGAGTCAAACTTCTTTCAAGAAAATAAGGGCTAATCAAATATGTATCAAATACACCTAACCAAACGATAACACCGAAATGACCTTGAAAACTTGTCTGTTGGGTCCAAAAATTATTTTGATCACTCCACCGATAATGAATATTACTGTTAAAAAAGCCATTTTGTGAAAAATAAGATGCTCGTTTAATATCCACTGGCAAAATTCAAGCCTTCTTTCAAAATCACGATGTTGTAAATGATGAATTTTACGACATTTATATGTTTTGAATTTATTTTTCTTCAAAATTTTTCTTACCGAATCTTTATTAACGTTAATATCAGTTTCAATTTCTCGTAATGATACTTTTTCATTATTTTCCATTTTGTGGTAAGTATAAGCCAAAACATTTTCTACATTTTCTTCGTTTTCTGTCACTTGATCACGTTTTTTTTTCTTCACGTTATTTAGCGGTTTCTCTTAGGCGGATTATAATTTTCCTAAAATATGTTCTATTGGGTTGAGGTCTATTAGGATATATTTCTAAATACTTTTGCGTACTGGCCAATGACGTATTATAACTAACGTAGACACAGCGCGGCCTATGCTGTTACACAGTTTGTTGTGATGTTAGAGCTTAAGGTGGGACGGATGAGACGCAGGGGAGTGGCACCAGCTGTATCGCGGGTCTGCATAGTTTTGTTTACAAGTTTGAGAAGTGCAAACGTCAAATCGTGACCTTTGTTTGATTGTTTGTGAATTAGTGTCCAAAGAAAAAATAAATATATTACCTCATTTATGCCACGCCAAGCGATGACTTCAATTTATTTCAAATAAATTGTTCAATGTATGCAGACCCGCGATACAGACCCCCTGTCCCTCACCTCTGGCTCTAACATCACAACAAAGGCTGCGTGCTGTGTCTACGTTAGTTTTAATAGGTCATTGGTACTGGCTACAGAATTTTTATTGCACTTTGCATAAACAAAGAGCATATCAACTAATTCATCATTAGTATATTTTTCCATTTTGTTGACAGCATCTATCAATAAAATGTCAATTGTTCTTTGTTTAATGTTAGTTTCTGTTTCCATAGCAACAATGATATATGTCTTCGAGCATATACTGATTAGAGGCCGTCTTACGGTGTTTGTTATAATCGGAACACATATGGAAGCCATGGTGTATTGCGGGCTGCGTATTGAAGCCGTGGTGTATTGCGGATTGCGTATTATCTTAATATTTGTACTACCTTTTCTACAAAGTAATTTATTTATTTATTGATTTATTAGCTCAACAGGATAAAATCCCAATTATAGAGCAATAATACATACATAGATTAACAGTACATCATCGGTGAACAAGCAGTAGTGTACTTATAATATAAACGTTTATAAACAAAATATGAACAAGTATGAGCAAAGAATATTTACATACATATTTACAACACAAAGAGCATAACCTATTTTTACACATTGATAATATTATAACACATTAGCTGCAATTTGCAAGAAATACTTCATCAGTTCTTTCTTAAACACTGAAAAGGTATTGTGAAATAAATCAATTTCATCGTTTACAGCTAAAAATTTATTAAAGTTTATACTCATCTGCGTGACAGGTGATTGAGACTCATAGTTTGTCCTTGGCATAGAGTGGACGAGTTTAAATTTCGTTCTAGATCGGGGAACATAGAAATTGAAATTGGACAAAATTATGGAATCATCAATCACGCCGTTCACAATTTTGTGAAGATATAAACAGGAATGCAATTTCCTACGATCGTCCAAAGACAAAATTCCAAATTCAATGAGACAGTTGTTGTAGTTAAATTCATTTGTAGGGTATGTTTTGTATTTCTTGAAGTATAAATATTTAATAAATTTCTTTTGTAATGATTCAATTGCATTTATGTATTTGTTATAGATTGGACTGCAAACTTGCGAGCAATATTCAAGCTTTGATCTCACAAATGCGTAATATAGTATTTTTAAGGTGTGTTGGTTATGGAATGAGCGAGTGTTTCGTATTATAAAGCCGAGATTTCTATTTGAACTATTTAAAAGGTTGATATAATGTGGAACAAAACAACACTTGTTGTCAAAGAGAATACCTAAGTCGGTGAATTGTGTAACACGTTCGAGTCTATTATTATACATAGTGTATTGATGAAGGATAGGAGCTTTTTTGACAGTGTAAGACATAACTTTACATTTGTTATAATTAAATCTAAGTTTAGAATATGAAGACCAAACTAGGATGTTATTTATTGCAGATTGGAGAGCATTACAGTCATCTACTGTGTTGACAGCTTTAAAAATTTTAATATCATCTGCATATAGTAAGATATAAGCATTTTGAACTACATCCACTATGTCATTTATAAAAAGCAGAAACAGTAAAGGACCGAGATTTGACCCCTGGGGTACTCCAGATAAGGGTGTATACTGTTTAGACGTATAATTATTATAGTGAACAGAGAGTTTGCGATCAGTAAGGTATGAAGAAATGAGCTGAGTGAGATCGTCAGAGAAATTGAAGTAATGCTTTAGTTTGGCCAATAACACATTGTGGCTAACTTTATCGAATGCTTTTTCGAAGTCTGTGTAGAGAACATCAACTTGAGTATTGTTACGTAATGAATTAATAGTAAATTCAGTGAAATTTATTAAGTTTGAAGTCGTGGATCTGGCAGACATGAACCCGTGTTGGTAAATAGAAATATTTTTATGGACACAAGCGTAAATTGAGGAGTAAATAATTTTTTCAAAAACTTTAGATAGGTTGGACAGGATAGCAATAGGCCGATAGTTTGCCAAATTAGAGTTGTCACCTGACTTGAAAATGGGGCATATACGTGTAAGTTTGAGTCTATCAGGGAAGGTATTAGTAACTACAATTAAATTGAATAATATATACAACGGTTCAACTAAGATATCAGCACATCCTTTTACAATATATGCAGGAAGGTTATCAGGGCCAGGATTGCGCGATGGTTTCAGTTTTCTGATTGCATTAAGAATATCAGATCTTGTGATGGACTCCAGAGATACATTATTGCAAGAATTATGATGATTGATTTCAGGTACAAAAGATTCATTATCACTGTTTTCATAAACATTAGAAAAATAGTCAGCAAAAGCATCCATAATCTGCGGAGTACTATTGTAAGTCTTATTGTTATAATGCATCACACCTGGTATTCTGGTTTTACGTTTTTTAGAGTTAATAAATGCCCAAAATTGCTGAGGCCTTGAAGCTATATTTTGTTCTACATTGGATAGATATTGTTTATGAGCTATAGCAATATTATTTTTTATTGAAGATCTGAGTTCTTTAAATTTAGTGAGGTAAATATCTAATCCTGTCTGTTTAAATAGTTTATGATATTTATCTTTTGCTTTCATATCATCTACTATTTGTTTGGTGAACCATGGAGGATAATGAGACTTTATAGGTCGAATACGTGGTACACAGATGTAGATCTCATAAAATTTACTGAATGCTTCATTTACATTATGGTATTCTTTAAGAATATCCCAATTAGTTTCAGATAATAGTTGATACATATAATCAAAATTGGCGCGTTGGAAATTATATGTGGGATTATCATTTGTAGAGGAGTTAGTTTGATCGGAAGAATTAACAGTGAGGACAGTGGGAGGGAGAGTTACCAGGAGAGAGGGATGATATTTGTCTTCACCAACAAGGGGGTCATCATAGTGAGTAACCGTACAGACTGTATTTATATTTGTCACTATGACATCAAGTAATCTTCCGTCACAGTTAGTAACACGATTATGTTGAGTTGCCATAAAAAAGTTACAAAAATTGTCGAACCGCGTGATAATATTATTGTAGTGCCCATGTCCACGGTTATAAACCTCAATTAAACTACTCATATTAAAATCACCCAGAAGCATAAAGTTATCATTCTGCAAAAAGTTACACGACTCCAGACATTCGTACAAATATTCATACTGTATCAACGTGGTAGGGGGAGGAATATATGCAACAATAATATAAAAATAATTAGTGTGTGAAACTTTAATGCGAACACAGATAATGTCACTACTGGAATTAGTATTCAGATCCAGGTTAATAAGAGTAGAATTATATTTATTATTTATTGCACACAAAACACCTCCACCACGAGATTTATTACTAATTTCAAAATCTCTGTCCTTCCTATAAAGATTATAATTATTAAGGAATTCTTTTTTCTTAGGGATATCGCTCAAACGCAGCTGTAGACACGTGTTTCGCTCTTATTAGAGCTCATCAGTACAGCATAGCTAGTTAATAGGTGGACATTAACTAGAGGTAGTAATCGAAAAAAATCAACACAGTGTAACAGCACTAGTAAGCAGCCAAATACACCCATGTTGCCTCGGTCAGCATCTCCACACACTTGCGGATCAACACAACGTCGCAGCGGCGGTGATTTATAACCACCCACCAGACCCGTTACTTGGACCCCCAAAAGTAAATACTAAAAAATATAATATTTCTCGAGCGCAAAATTTGTAAGGAATTCTTTTTTCTCAGGGATATCGCTCAAACGCAGCTGTAGACACGTGTTTCGCTCTTATTAGAGCTCATCAGTACAGCATAGCTAGTTAATAGGTGGACATTAACTAGAGGTAGTAATCGAAAAAAATCAACACAGTGTAACAGCACTAGTAAGCAGCCAAATACACCCATGTTGCCTCGGTCAGCATCTCCACACACTTGCGGATCAACACAACGTCGCAGCGGCGGTGATTTATAACCACCCACCAGACCCGTTACTTGGACCCCCAAAAGTAAATACTAAAAAATATAATATTTCTCGAGCGCAAAATTTGTAAGGAATTCTTTTTTCTCAGGGATATCGCTCAAACGCAGCTGTAGACACGTGTTTCGCTCTTATTAGAGCTCATCAGTACAGCATAGCTAGTTAATAGGTGGACATTAACTAGAGGTAGTAATCGAAAAAAATCAACACAGTGTAACAGCACTAGTAAGCAGCCAAATACACCCATGTTGCCTCGGTCAGCATCTCCACACACTTGCGGATCAACACAACGTCGCAGCGGCGGTGATTTATAACCACCCACCAGACCCGTTACTTGGACCCCCAAAAGTAAATACTAAAAAATATAATATTTCTCGAGCGCAAAATTTGTAAGGAATTCTTTTTTCTCAGGGATATCGCTCAAACGCAGCTGTAGACACGTGTTTCGCTCTTATTAGAGCTCATCAGTACAGCATAGCTAGTTAATAGGTGGACATTAACTAGAGGTAGTAATCGAAAAAAATCAACACAGTGTAACAGCACTAGTAAGCAGCCAAATACACCCATGTTGCCTCGGTCAGCATCTCCACACACTTGCGGATCAACACAACGTCGCAGCGGCGGTGATTTATAACCACCCACCAGACCCGTTACTTGGACCCCCAAAAGTAAATACTAAAAAATATAATATTTCTCGAGCGCAAAATTTGTAAGGAATTCTTTTTTCTCAGGGATATCGCTCAAACGCAGCTGTAGACACGTGTTTCGCTCTTATTAGAGCTCATCAGTACAGCATAGCTAGTTAATAGGTGGACATTAACTAGAGGTAGTAATCGAAAAAAATCAACACAGTGTAACAGCACTAGTAAGCAGCCAAATACACCCATGTTGCCTCGGTCAGCATCTCCACACACTTGCGGATCAACACAACGTCGCAGCGGCGGTGATTTATAACCACCCACCAGACCCGTTACTTGGACCCCCAAAAGTAAATACTAAAAAATATAATATTTCTCGAGCGCAAAATTTGTAAGGAATTCTTTTTTCTCAGGGATATCGCTCAAACGCAGCTGTAGACACGTGTTTCGCTCTTATTAGAGCTCATCAGTACAGCATAGCTAGTTAATAGGTGGACATTAACTAGAGGTAGTAATCGAAAAAAATCAACACAGTGTAACAGCACTAGTAAGCAGCCAAATACACCCATGTTGCCTCGGTCAGCATCTCCACACACTTGCGGATCAACACAACGTCGCAGCGGCGGTGATTTATAACCACCCACCAGACCCGTTACTTGGACCCCCAAAAGTAAATACTAAAAAATATAATATTTCTCGAGCGCAAAATTTGTAAGGAATTCTTTTTTCTCAGGGATATCGCTCAAACGCAGCTGTAGACAGGTGTTTCGCTCTTATTAGAGCTCATCAGTACAGCATAGCTAGTTAATAGGTGGACATTAACTAGAGGTAGTAATCGAAAAAAATCAACACAGTGTAACAGCACTAGTAAGCAGCCAAATACACCCATGTTGCCTCGGTCAGCATCTCCACACACTTGCGGATCAACACAACGTCGCAGCGGCGGTGATTTATAACCACCCACCAGACCCGTTACTTGGACCCCCAAAAGTAAATACTAAAAAATATAATATTTCTCGAGCGCAAAATTTGTAAGGAATTCTTTTTTCTCAGGGATATCGCTCAAACGCAGCTGTAGACACGTGTTTCGCTCTTATTAGAGCTCATCAGTACAGCATAGCTAGTTAATAGGTGGACATTAACTAGAGGTAGTAATCGAAAAAAATCAACACAGTGTAACAGCACTAGTAAGCAGCCAAATACACCCATGTTGCCTCGGTCAGCATCTCCACACACTTGCGGATCAACACAACGTCGCAGCGGCGGTGATTTATAACCACCCACCAGACCCGTTACTTGGACCCCCAAAAGTAAATACTAAAAAATATAATATTTCTCGAGCGCAAAATTTGTAAGGAATTCTTTTTTCTCAGGGATATCGCTCAAACGCAGCTGTAGACACGTGTTTCGCTCTTATTAGAGCTCATCAGTACAGCATAGCTAGTTAATAGGTGGACATTAACTAGAGGTAGTAATCGAAAAAAATCAACACAGTGTAACAGCACTAGTAAGCAGCCAAATACACCCATGTTGCCTCGGTCAGCATCTCCACACACTTGCGGATCAACACAACGTCGCAGCGGCGGTGATTTATAACCACCCACCAGACCCGTTACTTGGACCCCCAAAAGTAAATACTAAAAAATATAATATTTCTCGAGCGCAAAATTTGTAAGGAATTCTTTTTTCTCAGGGATATCGCTCAAACGCAGCTGTAGACACGTGTTTCGCTCTTATTAGAGCTCATCAGTACAGCATAGCTAGTTAATAGGTGGACATTAACTAGAGGTAGTAATCGAAAAAAATCAACACAGTGTAACAGCACTAGTAAGCAGCCAAATACACCCATGTTGCCTCGGTCAGCATCTCCACACACTTGCGGATCAACACAACGTCGCAGCGGCGGTGATTTATAACCACCCACCAGACCCGTTACTTGGACCCCCAAAAGTAAATACTAAAAAATATAATATTTCTCGAGCGCAAAATTTGTAAGGAATTCTTTTTTCTCAGGGATATCGCTCAAACGCAGCTGTAGACACGTGTTTCGCTCTTATTAGAGCTCATCAGTACAGCATAGCTAGTTAATAGGTGGACATTAACTAGAGGTAGTAATCGAAAAAAATCAACACAGTGTAACAGCACTAGTAAGCAGCCAAATACACCCATGTTGCCTCGGTCAGCATCTCCACACACTTGCGGATCAACACAACGCCGCAGCGGCGGTGATTTATAACCACCCACCAGACCCGTTACTTGGACCCCCAAAAGTAAATACTAAAAAATATAATATTTCTCGCCGCTGCGACGTTGTGTTGATCCGCAAGTGTGTGGAGATGCTGACCCAGGCAACATGGGTGTATTTGGCTGCTTACTAGTGCTGTTACACTGTGTTGATTTTTTTCGATTACTACCTCTAGTTAATGTCCACCTATTAACTAGCTATGCTGTACTGATGAGCTCTAATAAGAGCGAAACACGTGTCTACAGCTGCGTTTGAGCGATATCCCTGAGAAAAAAGAATTCCTTACAAATTTTGCGCTCGAGAAATATTATATTTTTTAGTATTTACTTTTGGGGGTCCAAGTAACGGGTCTGGTGGGTGGTTATAAATCACCGCCGCTGCGACGTTGTGTTGATCCGCAAGTGTGTGGAGATGCTGACCGAGGCAACATGGGTGTATTTGGCTGCTTACTAGTGCTGTTACACTGTGTTGATTTTTTTCGATTACTACCTCTAGTTAATGTCCACCTATTAACTAGCTATGCTGTACTGATGAGCTCTAATAAGAGCGAAACACGTGTCTACAGCTGCGTTTGAGCGATATCCCTGAGAAAAAAGAATTCCTTACAAATTTTGCGCTCGAGAAATATTATATTTTTTATTATAATTATTACCTATTATTTCTGAATTATGTACACCAGAGCCAAGCCAGGATTCAGTTACTGCAATAACATCAAAATTGGAGTAAGTTGAATTATTGTAAAATTCATCCAGTTTGGTATTCAGACCTCTAGTATTTTGATAAAATATTTTCATTTTCAGGATTAAGAAAGAATAAATTACCAGATGAAGGAGGCAAATAGACCTTGTGTTATTATAATTGGAAAATTTCTTGAAAAAGTGAGCTGAAATAACTAAAATATAAATATATGTATATACGAATGATGACTTAAGTAATAGTTCAAGGTTAAGTTGAATACGGATTTAAAGGTACAGTTCAATAAACTTTGCTACAAAATTAAACAGAATTAGACAGGTGATACAAAATATAACGAACAAATACAAGATAGAGTGAATGTATAGCAATTGAACTGCTCCATGTAAAATTAAGAAATATTTAGGCTGAGTCCAACAGATTATCAATATTATCAAATGGATTAAGTTTTTTTATGATATTACCACACTTATAAAAAATGTTACCATCAGTAGACCACACATTTTTATGTCCAAATTTGGCAGACACAGATTTCAAGAGTTCCAGGCGAGTCTTGGTAAGATCTTCCTTGATGGATATGTGAGTGTTTTTCAATTTCCTCCTGGATTTGAGAACAGAGTCACGATAGCGGTAGGATGTGAACTTCACAATGATTGGGCGCGGGCGAGATCGAGGGGAAGTTGTGTTGTTGGTCCTAGTATCTTTGCCAATACGATGGCAACGATCAATGGAATTAGTTGGTATGTCAAGTGTTAATTTTGACTTGAACATATCGATGACCTTATTTTCGACATTTTCAGGTGTTTCCTCGGGAATGCCAAAAATTCTGATGCAGTTACGTCTGGAATACTGCTCTAAGGTGTCAACCTTTGCCCGGAGAACATGATTTTCAGTGCTGATTTCATCGATTATAGCTTCATAGTAGCACTTTTGTTCCTCGAGTTTTTTATCGAGACGATCAAACACTGAATTCACTATTTTATTAATGATATCATCACTACTCAAAACTTTGCTCACTATTTTGGAAATAAAATCATCATCATCTAGTGACTTACTGAGTGTTTTATTTACGATAGTAGTGACGCCAGTGATATTTCGAGTGTTGGCCATAGTAAATTATTTAAAAAAAATTAAATATAAATGTAAAATGAAAAAATACAGCACTTTATCACACAAGGAGCAGCAAAAAAACACGTCTACTCACGACGATGCATAGATTGCAAATGACTAATTGCTGCTTTTGAAATATGTAAATCACCTTTATTTCCAATAAATTTCAGTCTCGTTAATCTTACGGCATTATTAGTAGGAAACCTAAAAGTTACACTTTGTTTAATATATTATTTGTAAAAAAATCCCAGTTACACATGAAACGAAATATCCGTACTTTGTATTTTTCATTACAATTTGATATACTCCAAGATATACTCACAAACTACACGCAAAAAAGAAGGTTTGGCTACAGTAAAATGACAAGCACTGACATATAACACAACAAAACACTGCCCGCAATTCACCATGACCGGCCCCCGGCCTACATGTCTTATTATTCATTATCGGTGGAGTGATCAAAATAATTTTTGGACCCAACAGACAAGTTTTCAAGGTCATTTCGGTGTTAACTTTTGGTTAGGAGTATTTGATACATATTTGATAGGCCCTTATTTTCTTGAAAGAAGTTTGACTCAATAAGTATATTTACATTTTCTTCAAGATACTTTCGAGAACTATCCTGATAATATGCCATTAAACGTTGCACGAAATATGAAGTTCTTTCAACAGGATAGTGCTCCAGCACAACAATGCGCTAGTAGTGAGGCACTATTTGAATGACAGATTCCATCAAAAATGGATTGGCACATATGGCCCTGTTCCGTGGCCAGCACGGTCACCTGACCTTATGCCCCTAGATTTTTTTGTCTGGGGTTTAATTAAAGATAAAGTATATCAAAGACCAGTGAATACTGTTGATGAATTAAAAAACAGAATTACTGCTGCCTGTGCTCTAATATCAAAAAGGATGTTGACTAAAACAATGAAGTCTGTGATAAAAAGAGCACACATTTGTCGTGAAAGAAATGGTCAACATTTTGAACAATTTTTTTAAGTTTACTAGTTAATAATTAATTTCTTTATTTATTTTTGTTCTTTCCATAGCAACAATATTGTATTTGTATCAAAATATGAAAGAAAATATTTAAATTTCAACTTGAAATAACTCTTTTGCTTTTATTTTTAGAGGCATAGTGATAATGAACTTTTATATTCAGATAATGAATGTCTTTTAAATGTTACCATTTTCAATATGGCATTCCATTTAAAAAAATGTTATTTTGTTGAATAAGTCGCGTATTTGATGTTCAATTGTTTTGTATTTTCCACCGTTAAATTTGTCGTATAATATCGCCCAACTTTGTCCATTTAATCGTCTTTCTATCTCTTCAAATAAGAAAGTTTGCAATGGTGGCCCGCTTACAGCAGACACACTGTACACGTCTGTGCAATAAAATTAAGCACAAGTTTTGCGACTATTTTTTCGCAAATTTTAGTTGTATAATTCGTGTTTATTTTAATTGCTTAGCATCAGTTTCGATGAATGACAAACACCATACTTGATTGCTATAAAATTGGTAAATAAATAGAAAAATTTACTTAGCACACCGTAAAAATATCATTTGGTACATTTAAAAATAATGTCTTTTTTAAATGACCAAAGTAGAAACACTTAAAAAAGAGCTATTAATGAATAATCGAGAGGGTATGTGTAGTCGGTTCTTGGTGGAACATGATATCAAATAAATAATAAGAATAAAGATGAACACTTTTCTTGATTTACCACTAATTTATTTAAATGTTACAATTGTTTCGACTTTTCAGTCATCAGAGAAAGTTTATGTACAGTTATAGACCACGTAAGTGTAACGGTCAATTTGTGGCGGCAAATAAAAACTACATATTGAGTAGGGGTTAATACCTATTCACCCGCCACAAATTGACCGTTACACTTACGTGGTCTATAACTGTACATAAACTTTCTCTGATGACTGAAAAGTCGAAACAATTGTAACATTTAAATAAATTAATGGTAAATCAAGAAAAGTGTTCAACTTTATTCTTATTAACTATTAATAAATATACCAAACTAAGAAAAGCCAAAACATCATTTCTTTCTAATAATGTGTCATGCTACCATTTTTTTTTTTTTTTTTTTTTTTTTTTTTTTTTTTTTTTTTTTTTTTTTTTTTTAAAAAAAACCTTTCAACAGGATTTAATCCTAATTACTGAGTAGGTTCACATACACAAACATCCATGCCTTAGTGGGATTTGAACCCAGAACACCGAGCACACTCATGACTAAGAGGCGTTGCTCTAACCATTGAGCCACCGGAGCCATTACTTCATTTAATCACCGAGGAACTGTATAAATCAATTACCTTGTATAATGCAGATCATCCGCCGTTTCTTCCCAGGTATTTTGTACTGCTTCCCATAATTCTTCAAAGTTTTGAGGATGAAAATTTCTTTTATATAAATTTTTTGTTATCCTGCCCCACACAATTTCTATGGGGTTCATATCTGGACTATTTGAAACCCATGGTAATGTTTCAATATTGTTATTTTGAAACCAGTTTTTGACGATATTAGCAGTATGGACCGGGCAGTTGTCCTGCTGGAAGATGAAATTATTGTTGGGATAAAAATGTTCTACAGAAGGCATCATCACGTTTTCTAAAATTTGTATGTAATTGTCTGCAGCAAATCGTCCATCAGCTTTCTAACAAACGCCCATTCCGTTATAGCTAATCCATGCCCACATATTAATACCGAATCTTCCTGACTTTCGGACTGCGCTCACATATCTTTCATCGAACCTTGAATTTTGCGGTCTATAAACACGAATGTAACCATCGTTGGTAGATTTGAATACCTTTTCGTCTGTAAATATTACTCGTTCCCAAAATGCTAAATTTCTGTGAACGTAATTTAATGAAAATATGACACGAGTCTGTTTATTTTCTTCCGTTAGTATTGATTTCTTAGCTGCTACTCTATTTCGCAAATCTGATGATTTAATTCTCTTACATAATGTGGATCTAGAACAAGGAAAATCTGTTGCATCTGTAGCCATTCTTGCAGACTCAAAGAGGTTTTGTTTTAAATATTCTATAACAGCTCCGTCCTTGTCATTACTAAAAATTCTGGGGCGTGCAGATCCTGCTTTACTTCTAACACTTCCTTCCTGCTCCCAGCGTTTTTTAATTCTGAAGACGGTGTCTTTACTGATGTTCATCAGTCGAGCGATTTGTCTTATGGACCATCTTCTATTTTAGTTATAATTCTAATCTTAGAATTACTGTCAAGTGACGCGGCATTTTGACTTTAATAAGAAAAATGACAAATTTACATATTTTCGTTTCTAGGCATCTTACCATGTCCGTTTTAAACTATAAAATATTTTGTGTGCTTAATTTTATTGCACAGAAGTGTACACTAATTTAGACCAGGGGATGACTCCTCGGTCGACGACCATTGCCCCGTAAAAGTGGGTTTGCTCTTGAACTTAATGGCGCGCTGTATTTCTAAAATGATTATAGCTTCAATCTTCATCATGGAAAAATAATAATAATAATAATAATAATAATAATAATAATAATAATAATAATGATAATGATAATGATAATGATAATGATAATGATAATGATAATGATAATGATAATGATAATGATAACGATAACGATAACGATAACGATAACGATAATGATAATGATAATGATAATGATAATGATAATGATAATGATAATGATAATGATAATGATAATGATAATGATAATGATAATGATAATGATAATGATAATGATAATGATAATGATAATGATAATGATAATGATAATGATAATGATAATGATAATGATAATGATAATGATAATGATAATGATAATGATAATGATAATGATAATGATAATGATAATGATAATGATAATGATAATGATAATGATAATGGTAATGATAATGATAATGATAATGATAATGATAATGATAATGATAATGATAATGATAATGATAATGATAATGATAATGATAATGATAATGATAATGATAATGATAATGATAATGATAATGATAATGATAATGATAATGATAATTATAATGATAATGATAATGATAAATATAATGATGATAATAGTAATAATAATGATAATAATAATAATTATTATTAATAATAATAATAATAATAATAATAATAATAATAATAATAATAATGGGCATTTATACATCTCAAAACTATGACAAGAATAATTTGGGGGTAGAACTCCGGAGAAAAAAGTATATGAAAATTATAACACTTTAAACTTCCGTTGGCGTCATAAGACGCCACGCGAATACTTAAAGGTTAAGGACTAAATTTGTTTTGACATGTTTAATAGACTGAGATCGATCCACCTTAAAGACATTTGGGATCTCTTTCTGTAAAATGTTTACATGATTATTTTCATTGACTTCCATTTCGGGTTATTAACATCGAGCCAATTTCTGCATAACAGAGATTTACATTTTTCTTTCCCATCAACAATTATTAAAAATAATGGATAACTTTTATTAGCAACAGTGACATTTACTTTAACATAACCCAAAATTTTAATATTATTACCAGATACATATTTAATTTATGTTTATATGGTTCAAGCGTCTCTGACTAAATATACTTGTTAAAGGCTTCCTTACACATAATGCAGACACGCACCTGAATCAATTTCAAATTTAATTTTCCTTCCATTAATATTTACATAGCACAATATTGACTAACTTTGATTAGCAACAACTTTACTTATCTTTTGAGTTTCTACAGTTAAAAATCCAATAAACTCATCTTCGGACTGTGGTTCTTCTTCCGCTTCTTCTCCTTCTTCTAGAGCGTGTACCCTCTCTTTTTGCTGAACACCCCAATTCCGATGTTTCTTGGACATATGGCCTTTTTTGTTGCAATGGAAACAAGTCCATTCCCTAGCTGGATCGTGCTGTCTGTCGCATCTGGAACATTCTGAAATCCGTCGACTTCGATTGTACCACTGTGCAGGTTAGCCACGATCACTAGGTTTTGACGGATTGGTAGTTGTAAAAGTGACCTTTTTTTTCGTGGGTAGGGTGGAATTCTTCATAAGACACCGCAGCCCTTCCGGAGCAACCGGTAGTGCCGGATTCTTACCGGCTAATTGTTGAATATACTCCTATCTTCCGGTCTCCGTCTCACACCGAATCTTTTCGTACATCACTTCCTTGATATAGTTCTGTATAATAATTTACTTAGTCATTTCTTCCAGCATTAGGTCAATCATATTATGCTGGGACATGGGAGTGCCAAGTTCTTCATTAAGGCACTGTCGTTGTCTCTCCCAGCGCTCGTATTCATATAATGTATGCGTTGGAGTATCTCTGTCCTCGCAGTACCAGCATCCGTCTGTGGTCGTCTTCCCTGTCCTGAGAAGGTAGGACCCGAAGCAACCATGCCCGCTGAAGCACTGTGAACTGTGATAGTCTGGGTTCCCGTGCTTCTTTCCCAACCAGTCTGTTATGTCGGGCATTAGTTCCTTAAGCCACGTCTCTTTGCCGTTCGTGGCCCAGCTCTCCTGCCTTTTCTGCTGCCTTCTTGCGCGAATGGCCACTTTTTCGTCCTTCATCTTTCCGTGGTTTAGGAACCTTTCTTCCGCAGTTATCTGCGTTGGAGCCAGCCTAGCCCGTACCGAGGCCACCTCTGTTGCTACCGTGCAGTAGCCCCTGCGTATCTTGATGGCCATCTTTCGCTGTAGGTTATCCAGCAGCTTCCGTCCTACCTCATATTTCAAGATTGTGGCGCCACGTACGGTACCACTGCCTGTGCCGTTACCGCTAGCAGCATTCTCTTCGATTCCCTCGGCCCTCTCATCCGAGGCATCAATTTCCGCAAGGCCGCCGCTGTCTTGTTCGCCTTATCGACTGTGCCTAACATGGGGAAGGTACGTCATTCCCCTATCAAAAAGCACTCCTAGATATCGCAATGTTTCCGTCGGGTGTACCTCTTTATACCCAGTCTAAAGGATATTTGCTGAAACTTTTTCCTACCTACCAACATAACCGCCTCCGTCTTTTCCGGAGCAAGTTCAATGTTGTGTTGTCCTCGGTTCACTCCTGTACGGTGTATTAAGGCTTAATTTACCGCTAGATGTAGTCGAGCCTCCTCCCTCTCCGTTGCTACAATCGCCCGATCGTAGGCAAGCGCGATAAGCTGGGTGCAGGACGCTATACCAGTGTTTTTGCTCAATTTCCCACAATTTCTGTTGAGTATGATCTAATGTTTGATATTGAACAATTTTTTTCTAACAAAACCCAGTTTTTACAACATTCAATATAGCCTTTTGATTTTTCATGATTATTTAAATAAATACTTACGTTCTTGGTTTAATATCGTCCTCAAGGAACGCTAATAGAGGCATTAAATGCCACGTTTTTTTAAAATTTCGTTTGGACCGTCTACATTCCATAAATTTTCTCTCTCGTAAACTTTTAAATATTCCTAATAGGTTCGTGTTAAAATATACACAAAAATTAAATATATAATATTCAGTAATAAGCATATATTGTTTTGTGAAATTCTAACCTGTTTTATTAATTTGTAATCCTATCTCATCCCACGTTTTTATTTTTAAATTTGTGTCTTTATATTCTTTTATATTTTTGTCATATAAAATATTTTTTTCTGACACCATATTTATTAAAATTTCTTCCATTATTAATTTTAATCTTCAAAATGTAAGATTGGATTAAATTTCAGTATGCGACAACGCGGATTCAGCACTTTTTTTGAGCAAAAGTTATGTTGGTACGAATTCTGGACTAGCGGCTGAGATTTTGTGTTTTCTATTATTTATTATTATTGTCGGGAGGTGGTTCATTCTTGCCCCTGTACTGCGACCTTTCTGGTCTATTGTACCCTCCGTGTTTCCTCCTATTCTAGGAGCCCTGTATGTTTTGTAAACTCCAAGATTTTCTTTAGACTAATGTCTTTTAGTGTCTCAGTGTGCAATTTCTTTGCTCCTAAAAGACTATGTCTGCTTGCCATAAATGCTTCGCAGTGACATATTAAGTGTTCAGGGGTTTCATCCTCTTCTCCACATCCTCTGCATGTTGGTTCTTGTTTGAGGCCCAACCAATGCAAATGTTTATTTAATTGACAGTGTCCTGTTACCAGTCCTGTTATTAGTCTGACATCTTGCTTGCTCATTACAAGTAAGTTGTCTGTTCTTTTCTTGGATGGCTCATTCAGGAAGAGCTTGGAATGTCTTTGGCCTGATGTGGCTGTCCAATGCCGTTTGTGCCGTTGCCAAAGCAAAGTATTAAGTTCTTGCTTAACTGTTTTCGCAGTTATTCCGCAAGCAGGTTCTGGTCCTATAAAAGGTATATTTGTCCCATCTTTAGCAAGATGGTCGGCTGCCTGGTTTCCTTCAATTTCTGAATGCCCGGGTACCCATATCAATCTTAATTTATTCGTCGCTCCTAAGGCATTCAATCTGTGGATGCAGTCCAGAATTAGTCATGAGCCTACCTCACACGAGTTTAGCGCCTTAAGTGCGGCTTGGCTGTCTGTTACTATGGAGATTCTTCTATTGTAATAGTTTTTCTCCAATAGTAATTGCACGCTGGTTAAAATTGCGTGTACTTCTGCTTGGAATACTGTTGCATTTGTCCCAAGTCCAACCGATTGGTTGTGTCTTAGTCCCTTTGCCCCATGTATTCCAGCTCCGGTTCCATTGGTTGTTTTGGAGCCGTCTGTATAGATGACTATGTCGTCTCTTTCCACTGGACTTTGAGAGTGTTCCCATGCACCCCTTTCAGGAATTATTATCCTGTAAGTTTTGTCAATGGTGTACATTTTGTTGATTCTATCAGGCACCATTTGTAAAATGGAGTGCTTGTTCATCTCTGTGTAAATTTCAGAGTGTCCATTTCCGCATTTATCCTCTTTTGAGAAAACTTTTATCCTATATGCTCCGCTCATTGCCCTTGATTTTACAACTGAATGTAGTGGGGGCAAGCTTAACAGAGTTTCCATTGACGATGTTGGTGTGGTTGACATAGCTCCTGTAATCCCTAAGCAGGCTAGCCTTTGTACCTTGCTGAGTGCATCTTGACAGTGCTTTGTCTTTGTTCTTTGCCACCAGGCCAGGCTGGCGTATTCTATGACGGGCTTGATCATTACTGAATAGATCCAGTACGTCATTGCTGGTGATAGTCCCCAGGTTTTTCCAAACATTCGCCGACAGGCCCACAAGGATCTAATGGCTTTGTTTGTTGTTTTTTCCACATGAGATTTGAATGTCAGTCTTTTATCTAGTGTTACTCCTAGATATTTGACTTCTTCTCCTATCGTGATTTCTTTTCTATACAGATATAACTGTTTTAGTCCATCAAGTTTCCTCCTTCCTGTGAATGGTACAACTGTGGTTTTTGTCGGGTTTACAGACAATCCCTCTTTCTTGCACCATTTTTCAACAAAATTTAGGGCTCCTTGCATCAATTCTGATACCGTTCCCTCAAATTTGCTTGTGACCAGTATAGTTACATCGTCTGCGTAGCCGATGGTTGTATATCCTGCCTCATTCAGTTCCCGTAGGAGTTCGTCCACAAAGAGGCACCACAATAGGGGTGAAAGGACTCCGCCTTGTGGACATCCCCGCATGGCTTGTACACCTACAGTCTGGTTGTTTGAGGAGGCAAAAATTTCTCTTTTTTCCAGCATGTTAGAGATCCATCTACATACTGTAGGATGTACTCCTTTCCTAAAAGCTGCTCTATTTATCGATTGGAAGGAGGTGTTGTCAAACGCTCCCTCTATGTCCAAGAATGCTCCTAGAGCAACTTCTTTTCTATGCAGTGTTTTCTCTGCTCGGCGAACGACTTCGCAGATTGCCATTTCGCACGATTTTCCTGATTGATAGGCATACTGATATTTATGGAGAGGAAGTTTCCTCAGCACAGTATCCCTTGTATGCCTCTCAATTAGTCTTTCCAGTAGTTTAAGGAGGAAAGATGTTAGGCTTATTGGCCGAAATGATTTCGCTTGGGCGTATGTCTCTCGCCCTGGTTTGGGTATAAATACGACTTTGACTTGTCTCCACATTATTGGTATATATGCTAGTGCCAGACTGGCTCTAAACATTGTACACAATATGGGTGCCAAGTGATCTATTCCCTGCTGTAACATAGCAGGTACAATACCATCCTTTCCTGGAGATTTGAAGGGCAGAAACTTTCTAACTTCCCATTTAATTTTCTCTTGGTTAACCACTTGTTTGGCAAGTGTCCAGTCATCCTTAGTGGTCCTAGTGTAGGATCCAACCAAGTTTTGCCGTTGTTCCCATCTAGTTTGCGTAAGACTTACTGATTGGGGAAAATGTGTCTGCAGTAAATGCTCCATCGTTTCTTTTTCCCCTTCAGTATACTCACCCGTCGGTTTTTTGAGGGAGCCAAGCAGTCCCTCTTTTTCTTTTAGTAGGGCTCTTTGGAGTCTAGCACCTTCAGGTATCTGTTCAAGTTCCTGGCAGTACTTCCTCCAAGAGTCTCTTTTAGCTTTCCTTACGGCTTTGTTATACTCGGTTAGTGACGTTCTATAAACGTCCCATTCTCCGGTTCGTTTTGCTCTGTTGAACAACTTTCGTGTTTCTGTTTTCAGACGGGACAGTCCCTCATGCCACCAAGGCACCCTTCTTGAGGTTCTTTTCTCCCGCTCTGGGCAACTGGCTTCGAAAGCTGCTTTTACCGCTTCACGGAGGTTATTTTCCATGAGCTCTAGTTCTGCTGGGTTTACTACTCTAGGAGGGCAGTTTTCCAGTTGAATTTCTAATTGTTCCCTGTAAAGGTTCCAGTTAGTTCTTTTTGGATCTCTGTACGTACAGGAGATATGTCGTCTGATTCTACCTCGAATCGTATATATCTATGATCAGAGAGCGACGGCTCGTCTAATACATGCCAGTTTTTTACTGTGTCGCTTGCGTACACAGTACCTATAGTTATGTCAATTACCTCCCTTCTTGTTCTAGTTACGAAGGTCGGTTCATTGCCTTCATTTGCTACTTCTAAATTATTCGCTAACAAATATTCAAGAAGAGACTCACCCCTTTTGTTGGTATCAGTGCTACCCCAGACAAGATGGTGTGAGTTGGCGTCGCACCCGACAAGAATTTGCCAGCCTTTTGTGTGGGCTCGCTCCACCAGTCTGCGAAGGCCTCCCGGTGGTGGATCGCCTGGTTGGTCATACGGCAGGTACGCGGATCCGAGCACAAACTCCCTCTCGCACCCTGCCTCTGACGTCACCAGGCTTATTACAACAAGGTCTCTGTAACATAAGTCCCATAATGGTGTAACATTTAAATTTTTCTTAACTAATATGCAGGTTCTGGGTATAGTGGCAGAAGTATCAAAAATGATTTTTCTCCCACTTCCCCTAAGACCCTTAATTACGCCGTTGTAAGTCCAAGGTTCTTGGACTAAGGCCACGTCAATGTAGTGTTTTGTCATGTAGGCACTGAGGGCATACGATGCCACTTTACAGTGCTGTACGTTAATTTGTATTATCTTCAGGAAGGCACTTACCTACTGAGTACTGGTGGAGGGTTGAGGGTTCTCCGATGTCCCCTCAACCTCCATCTTCTCCGTTTCGTCCTCGGCCCCGGCTTCGCCCTCCTTCTTCTTGGCCAGGGCTTTGAACTGAACTCGGGAGAAGTTCAGGTACGGTCGGTGACCGCAGACGTCCATGGCGTCCCAGGAAGTTTGGTCCATCAGGACAATCAGTTGTTGTCCCTTTTGATCCTGCTTCCGGTCCACTATCCTCCAGGTCGAGGTTTGGATATCCTTATTTTGGATCTGGAGGCGACCCAAAATCTTCTCAGGTTTCATTGCTGGCCCCGGTATCTACACCATCGCTCGCACTGGCTTGGGAAGGTTCTTCGCCTCAACGAATTGAAGCGTTGCCCCTTCCAACGGTGTCTCATTGCGCAACAACCCGCCTAACCAGTCCAGTGTGGCCTGGTCACAGCAAGTGATGCGCAGAGTCCCGTCCCGGTGCCTGCAATCTGTGAACCTTGGATGGACCTCCCCAGTTTTCACCAAGTCGATCTTCTCCAAGATCCACATCTTCAACTTCCCTGTCTGCTCCTCCGTCAGGGAAATGCCCAGGTCCTGGTGGGTGATCGCCATCTTGAACCCGGTCATTGCGTCTTTGAAGGAATGGGCCACGTTTGTAGGCCCCTTAACCTTTTTCACGGGTCTGTCCTTGGGCGTACTGCCATCCGACCGGTGTCGCTTTGGCGTCCCAGTCGTGGCAGGCCCTTCTCTTACAGCCTTGGTTGGAGGTTGCTTGGAGCCCCGTCCTTCCTTGGCTTTCTTTAGCTTCCGGCGAGCAGCCCCGGAGAGCTTTTGCCTCAGAGGCTTGGAGTCTCCGGTACCTGTTTCACCGGAGGGATTGGTTGGAGCCCCTGAGTCCTGCTTGGAGTCCTCGGTGCTGTTGGGTTTTGTTCTCTGGTCACTCATTGTTGTTCCCACGAGTAGCTAGGGAAAGGGTGGTCAGCCTCGGCAGAGCCCCGCAGTACCGAGGTAAGGCCTTGATACAACCGAGTGCGACCCGGTGCTCGGAGGTGTTGCCAGTAATGACTGATCTTCTATTCAGCCACGCATCCCATCGGCCTGGTCTACCCCACCTTGGGATTTAGGATTTTTATTGAGGTTTTCTCCTCTTGGACCAGGCGGTGAAGCCAAGTCCCCCTGCCCCTTTTCTACCCCGCGAGACATGTCCACAGTCAGTAGAGAGGAGCATGGTTTTACAGGAGACACACCTACCAAGGTAGTAGCTCTCCGGCGCCGTTTTGAACACCTGGTGCAGTACCCTTAGCCACGACACGACAGCCGGGTTAGGTGTATGACCCAGCCCGGTCAATCCGAGCCGTCGTAAATCAGGGCACGACACAGAGGAGTTTTACATCCCGGTCGGCCCATAGATAGTTCACATCTCGGATCTCCCGGACAAGGTTTTCGCTACCTCCGTTTGCCACCTCGAACAAGTCGAGGGCCCAGGGACCACGACGAGAACGTGGAGGTTACCTTGAAAGTTTCGAGGAAGTACTGCAATACCTCGAAAGTTAGTGACGTCGTTAGACAGCCTAACTGGTGGCAACACCACTTTCCTTGGTCCCCTTGTGTTTTCTAGGTTAAAACAAGTATTATATATACAAGTCATTCACGCATTATTTCTTCACGGTATGCGTGGTTTATGATAACATTGTGAAAAACTTTTTCCATATATTGCCTGAGTAATTAAGTACTTTTACATGAGATGTACATGTACATATTAGTCCACTTCTATTTTGTTCGTCAAATGGGCATCTAAATGTTCAATATTTATTATACTTTCCCTGTCATAATAAAATTTAGTTTTTACAACATTCAATATAGCCTTTGGTTTTTCATGTTTATTTAAAACATGTGACAAATGTCACAGAAAATCCTTTATCATTGCTTAGTTGCATCTTAATTTTGGTCCTCAAGGAACGCTAATAGAGGCATTAAATGCTACATTTTATTAAAATTTCGTTTGGACCGTCTACATTCCATAAATTGTCTCTCTCGTATATACTTTTCTCGTAAACTTTTAAATATTCCTAATAGGTTCGTGTTAAAATATGTACAAAAATTAAATATATAATATTCAGTAATAAACATATATTGTTTTGTGAAATTCTAACCTGTTTTATTAATTTGTAATCCTAACCCAACCCCATTTTTACTTCCTTGTACGAAGTAAAGGAAGTATTGTAATCGCGAAAAATTTCGGTTTCCAGATTTCAACGGAAATATCCATTTTGAGCATCCCTGAATCCATTTTGACTAATTTCGTCGTGACGTCTGTACGTACGTACGTATGTACGTATCTCGCATAACTGAAAAACGGGAAGCCGTAGAAAGTTAAAATTTTGTATTTAGAACTGTTATAACATCTAGTTGTGCACCTCCCTTTTTGGTCATTACATAACTTGCGGAAGTGGTACTTTACTTGAAGCCTGTAATAGATTTTAATGAAAAACTATATTAAAATATAATCCAAAACTTTTCAAATTTGGTATATAAGACTTTTATATCAATGGGAATAACATAATAGATTTTAGTTAAAATGGTTTACCCGGAAGTGGTACTTTACTTGAAGCCTATAATAGATTTTAATGAAAAACTATATTAAAATATAATCTAAAACTTTTCAAATTTGATATATAAGACTTTTATGTCAATGGGAATAACATAATAGATTTTAGTTAAATTGGTCTACCCGGAAGTGGTACTTTACTTGAAGCCTATAATAGATTTTAATGAAAACTATATTAAAATATAATCCAAAACTTTTCAAATTTAGTATATAATACTTTTATATCAATGGGAATAACATAATAGATTTTGGTTTAAATGGTTTACCCGGAAGTGGCACTTTACCTGAAGCCTATAATAGATTTTAATGAAAAACTATATTAAAATATAATCCAAAACTTTTCAAATTTGATATATGACTTCTATATCAATGGGAATAACATAATAGATTTTGGTTAAAATAGTCTAACCGGAAGTGATACTTTACCTGAAGATGTTATCAGTTTTTCTTGAAAAATGGTGTTATTTTTATTTTAGTAATAAATACTTCAAATAAAAGTTTTAGAGAATTGAATTCTTTGTCGAAAACATTAATTATGATTAAATTAGCTCTTTTATTCTCTAATTAAGTTTGCTATGGATTAGGACAAAAAATAACAAAAAAAATAAAATGTTGATGTCAAATTATGTCAAATACGTGCAATTTTATGATTGGGTCTGTTATAATACATATTTTAATTATTAACAAAATATGTATAGTGTAACAGGCGTACAAGGAAGTCATGTGCTGTCCACATCAGATATTTTATTTTTAAATTTGTGTCTTTATATTCTTTTATATTTTTGTCATATAAAATATTTTTTTCTGACACCATATTTATTAAAATTTCTTCCATTATTAATTTTAATCTTCAAAATGTAAGATTGGATTAAATTTCAGTATGTGACAACGCGGATTCAGCACTATTTGTGAGCAAAAGTTATGTTGGTACGAATTCTGGACTAGCGGCTGAGATTTTGTGTTTTCTAGGTTAAAACAAGTATTATATATACAAGCCATTCGCGCATTATTTCTTCACGGTTGTGTATGCGTGGTTTATGCTAAGATTGTGAAAAACTTTTTCCAGATATTGCCTGAGTAATTAAGTACTTTTACATGAGATGGACATGTACATATTAGTCCACTTCTATTTTGTTCGTCAAATGGGCATCTAAATGTTCAATATTTATTATACTTTCCCTGTCATAATAAAACTTAGTTTTTACAACATTCAATATAGCCTTTGGTTTTTCATGTTTATTTAAAACATGTGACAAATGTCACAGAAAATCCTTTATCATTCCTTAGTTGCATCTTAATTTTGGTATATAACTTATATATAAAGCTAGTATGGCATATTGTTTTGTGGCTGCCGTTTAGCCAACAATCTCTGTATGTCTCATGACAAAAAAATAAAAAATAAATTTATTATGTAACTTTACCCATATAATATTGCTGACGATGGCCACATTATTGGCCGAAACGTCCAATTTATGTAAAATGTTAACTTACGAATAGACAATGTACAAGTATGATAACTTAAGGAACTAAATTCCCAAATAAACTATGTACAAGTATACCTTCTTTTGGCAATTCTTCTGCAGTCTCCTTCAATATTAATGACATTGCAGCAAACAGTAGACGAAGAACTTGTTTCGTTTGTAACTGCTGAAAATTATAGTAATTTATAAACATATTGCCCAATTTATAATTTTTATAAATACTTACGTTCTTGGTTTAATATGGTCCTCAAGGAACGCTAATAGAGGCATTAAATGCCACTTTTTTTTAAATTTCGTTTGGACCGTCTACATTCCATAAATTTTCTCTCTCGTATATACTTTTCTCGTAAACTTTTAAATATTCCTAATAGGTTCGTGTTAAAATATATACAAAAATTAAATATATAATATTCAGTAATAAGCATATATTGTTTTGTGAAATTCTAACCTGTTTTATTAATTTGTAATCCTATCTCATCCCACGTTTTTATTTTTAAATTCGTGTCTTTATATTCTTTTATATTTTTGTCATATAAAATATTTTTTTCTGACACCATATTTATTAAAATTTCTTCCATTATTATTTTTAATCTTTAAAATGTAAGATTGGATTAAATATCAGTATGCGACAACGCGGATTCAGCACTATTTGTGAGCAAAAGTTATGTTGGTACGAATTCTGGACTAGCGGCTGAGATTTTGTGTTTTCTATGTTAAAACAAGTATTATATATACAAGCCATTCACGCATTATTTCTTCACGGTTGTGTATGCGTGGTTTATGATAAGATCGTGAAAAACTTTTTCCAGATATTGTCTGAGTAATTAAGTACTTTTACATGAGATGGACATGTACATATTAGTTCACTTCTATTTTGTGGGCATCTCAGTGTTCAATATTTATTATACTTTCCCTGTCATAATCACTTTCACTGTCACTGTCAATATAGTTTTGAACACTTTTCATATTTTTGTCCTTTTCAACACTGATACTGCTACTTGCCACGTGTTCTTCTTTTTCGTGAAGTTCATCGACAATAATAAATTCAACTTCATTGCTTTCTGTCGAACCAGATGGTGTAGGATTATTTCCGGAACTTTTCATATATTTTAATAATGATCCTGCAAGTCTTTTCTTCTCTTCTTCTTTTAAATGTTTTCTTTTCCTATACTGACTGCCGACGAGTAATAAAAATGAATTTTTCTTGTTGGGAAATATATGATATGTTGAGTTGTTACATTCGTTGTCAAAGTTCGTTTATTACTCGTAATAATCTACTATTGTCAAGTAAAATTCAGAAATTCAATTGTTGCACTTTTTCGTTGTTCGTTGTTACCATAGCAGCTTTCTATTTACTTTTTTCAATTTAATTTTAGTATAAATAACAATTTTTGTTAATTTTTCTGGTAACTATAAAAATAAATTATTATTGTTTTATATCATTGTAAAGCTAAGAAAAATCTCTATTTAAAAATGCCATAGCTTAATATGACCTCCATATGAAAAATAAAAGTTGCTATCAGTAACTCGTAAATGGTTAGATATAAAAAAAAAAATTGAGAACTTCTGCAAATTCACCATACAAAAGTGCCTTAAAAAAGTGCTAACCAGAATCTCGTATTATTTCATATAACAAAGTTATAAGCAAAAAAAGAAAATCGCTAAATTTACATTTTCTCCTGTATCTAGTGACCTATGCATTTTTTCGCAAATCACAAAACACCATTAAAATAGCCTCCTAATGGGGCAACTTTTGTCTAACTTAACCAACCTCGTAGCTCTTACGGTTCTCGAGATACCAATGCATTCGTACCTTAAATGGGACACCCTGTATATGTATATATATATATATATATATATATATATATATATATATATATATATATATATATATATATATTGAATCTATTTAAGTCTTTAAATACGGAGTCACACCACTTTCCCTTAGAATGTCCTATTATATGCCCCAATCATCTTAGTCTTTTAGCTTTAATTATACCGGTTATTGCACTGTTATCATATAAACACATCACTTCCGCATTTGTCCGTCTTCTCACCAACTTTTCTTCTTTTTTTTCCACCGAATATTTTCCTTAACATTTTTCTTTCCCACGCCTCCAATTTTAAAATGTCACTTTGAATGCCCACAATTCACGCCTATACATTACTGTCGGTCTTATCACTGTCTTGTAAACCCTCACTTGTGTTGTCCATGATATATGTTTCGATTTTAGCAACCCATGTAACATCTCACCACATTTACTTCCTTTTTTAATATATTTTCTTGCTAACCATAAAACCCAACCCAAAATAAACCCTTTCATGTCTACTATTAAATATTATATAATATTCCGTTTCGAAATTATTATTATTCTTTTGTTTTGTCTCTTGTATCGGTGCTATATCTATTCCATATTTTTTTGAAAAACTTCTAAATTCCTATAAGTTACTGGCGTATTTGTTCCCCGTACGTTCCATGTTGCCAAAACTAATTATTGTATTTCTTTGTCTGTAGACCTATTCGTGTGCCGTCTCCGTAGCCTAGTTATA